>FN649734.1:896111-970729 GCA_000310025.1 Ectocarpus siliculosus
TTGGTGCAGGGTGTATTGTTCTTACTCGTTCCAGGTGTGGGGATGGTTGTGTTTGTTAGAATATTGTGACTGCGCAGTGGGTGGGGGGTGGGGAGGGGCCCTCCATGAAGGTTGGGGGAATTTGGTGAAAAAAAAAAATTGAGGGACCTGCCCCGGCCGTTTTTTTTTTGTCTAATTGGGGTTCCCCTTTCCCCCCTAAAAGTTTTGCCAACCTTTGGGGCCCCCCCCCCCCCCCCCCAGTGTCGCGTACTATATGTGCATACAATACAATACCTGAAGGAGAATGTGCCGTTCTCCTGCCACCAGCGCTTCCGCGTGGCGTACGGACTCTGCATGCCCGATGACGCCTGTCGCAATAAAAAACAAACGCGAGGTCACAGCAAGAATAAAAAAGCCAAGCCAATGAGGAGGAGATAGGCAACTAGACAGCTGAAGGATGGGCGGGGGGGGCCAAAGTATCGCAGTGCCCCTGGTAGTATCGTACCGTACCGTACCGTACCGTACCGTACCGTATACCGTAGCAATACCATACTACACATCACCGCATGTCCACTATGAACACTACTGATACATTTCCTTGAGCAGCAACACTGTTAGCGATGACAATACCACGAAATATAACGACAACGATGACGACGACCTAGCAACAACAACGCCGGCAAAAAACAGAGCAACAACAACACCACAAGTGCAATCAAACATCAAAACGTTCACCTTTCCCATGAGCCAGTCGATATCCTTCTGGCTGCTCCGCCCGTCATTGATTCCTTTCGTCAAAGAGTCACGCTGGCCCTGATGCATCCAAAACACGAGAGAGATAAACCATATGGCATGCGACACTATGAAATTTCATCACCAAGGACCGCAAGACGAAACTTAATGCGGTGCCGCAGTCGAACACCCAAAAATCGCAAGTCACGTTCGACTGGATGAAGTGCCCCTCATAGGCAACACCACAAAAAGCGAATCCAACAAACGCGACCAGCAATCAGCCGGCGTTGAAAGCAGCAACAGCAGCAGCAGCAGCAGCATCATCATCATCTCATGTCTCACCTTCTCGTCTCCTAGCGCCCTCGTCACCTGCCGCTTCGCCTGCCATGTAGAGAGAGAAACGAAGGCGGGGGAGGGGGGGGGGGGCATGTACGTCTTGGAATATACATTGAGTGCTTAGTCCTCATCAAATGCGTCTTAGATAGGGGGAGATGTACAAGGCCCACAGCTTCATCTGCGGGAATCGTAGTCCAAACCATGATGTTGCGGTATTTCCTCGCGTCACAGGCAACGCCTGCTACAGCCACCCACGCACAAGCACCATACCAGCGGCAGCGGCAGCGACTACCGCAAGCCTTTGCATCGACTCCAGCGTGTACTATGTCAAATTACCTTCGCTAGCCTGGTCTCTGTCTCCTGCACGAGCTGGGCCGACCTCTGCACGCCGACCTTTGCCCTCATCACCAGCTCCGCATGCCTGGCCATAGCTTGCTCCAGCGGCTGGTAAAACTGCAAAAAGCAGGAGCCAAAAGGCAACATCAACAAACAAAAACACGCAGAATTCTGTTAGAAACATAGCGGGAAGGTCGAAGGGACGAAAAAACGAGGGAATTCGCGCAATCTGCCCTCCACACGTGATGCCTATGCCTGCGCAACAAAAAGACACAAATGTAAATGTGTGCGTTTTTTTTCTCTTAGTTTAATTGCACCATAAAATTGTTGGATCATTCGGGGAAAGAAGAAATCCTGTATCATCGCCGAAACAATCCGGAGGCACATCGTACTGCTGTAGCGGGTCTACTGAAGGTATAGGGTTGGCCAATCGTCCTCGGATCATGCATATTCTGCATGATCTTCCCGACACCCAAGTGATTCCGCACCCGAGGAAAGCGGCACCAGACTGGGCAGCGGTACCAAAACGGTGCCAACAACAGCACACCAAACAAAACGCAACACCACAAAAAAAAAACGAAGCAGAAAAACACAACATCGCGCCTTTGTCTCCCTTCCTTCTGTGTGAGACCCCGTCTGTACCCCTCAAACAGACACCGACAAGGCTAGACTAAACTCGCGCTACCAACAGAAGGGGACCAATGCACACACACACATGGCAAAAACAACATACTGCGGCACGAAGTGGACCGGGGGGGGCTGGGCGTACTCATGTTTTGCAAACCTTAACGGCTAGACCATTGACCGCGCCGTGGAAGGAGGAAAACATCACTACCTGTTCTTGCATCTGTCGGGCAAGCTTTGAATGCTGTCGACTCTCGGTGGCCGAAAAATGTCTCAAGATCAACAAGCCCTGCTGGAGGCTCCCCCCAGCGACCTGATGTTCAAACGAGCAGTGTGGCAAGGTGAGCGGTTGTTCGTAGAGGCATTGCGGGGGGGGGGGGGTAGGCGCACTGCTTTGAGGTTTGGCGTACGTGGGGGTGCGGGGGTGGGGGCCGAGTACACCTCGACACTAGCAGGTATAGACGTGAGCAATGTGGTGGTTTGTGTATCGCACGAAGGCAGTTGTCATCGAGCTCAAAGGCGAGCCTTGGTCTCGTCTGACGGGCGTCCCTGAACATCTAATTCTTCGTTTCAAGCCCATCTCTTCGATTTTACGGAGAGACCAAGCGCACTCATAGTTTCATCGTTGTCGAAAGCAAACCTAGCATACCAAAACAAAACAAATGTACGAGTAGGAGTACCTCTTATCAGCGCATCGACCAAACCAAAGCAATCGGTACTGCCCTTCATACCTAACATACCTCTAACCAGTTCCTACTTCCATCGAAGAGAAAAAATGCACCAACGAACCCCAGCCAATTACCACCACCGTCCATGGCGGAATCCTACGCAACCGACGGTACGCCTCACACACAAAAACACACCTCGTTCTCCGCAGCAGCACCCAACTGACCGGCGCGAAGCAGCCCGCGCGCGGTCATGTCCTCGATCTGAAACTTGTCCCTGTTGAACAATTGGAGAACAAGACAACACGGACACGCACGATAGGGTGTGAGGTGAGGAACCAAACGGTAGTATGGCGTGCGGGCTGCTGGGTGAGTGCTGCCCCCTGCTTTACCAAGACGAGAACACGTACGTATGCAAGACCCGGATGGAGGCCACAAAAATCCCGTTCAGGAGAAACCTGGTAACAGATTCCTGACACGGACGGCAGACAGACAAGTTTGGAGTTTTCAATTTCCCCCTGACAACACCCTTCTCACGCGGGTACTGTACAGACCCCACGACCTGCCTGGCCAGATTGGCAACTACTGTTGCAACAACGCCCTGGCACGCACACGCCCCTTCGATCCGAGGCAGCCGCAACTGCGCAGCCTGATACGCCAACGGGTGGCGAGTCAAGAGCACAGGAAGCTAGCTTTCTCATCTCCGGAGAGCAGAACTTTCAGACTGCCGTGCAGAGAGCAGCGGTGTCCGATTCAGCAGTCCTTGGCTATCTAGCATGCAATCCAATCCCTACTGCCCTTGACCGCGTAAAGGGCGAAGACCACGCAAGGGGAGTCGAACGACAGCTACAGTACCGGTGGGGTATTGCTAGGAGAACGCCTGGGAAAGCTATCTAGCTCACTTTGCATAGGACGACAGCTCCTCGAAGACCTTCCTCCCCCTCGACAGCTGCTCGCTCTGCATCGACAGAGGGACCTGCTCAAGCACGTCGGCAAGCACAAGTACGCGTGTCATGGGGGGTTGCCCCAAAATTTCGGAGGTCGTATGCATGTACACGCAGCAAATCGCAAAAACCAACAATATCAGTGGGAAAAGGCGAAAATAACCCAAAAACGAGTCCTCCAGCACAACGAAGATATCCATCTACCCCTACCAGGTGGGAATAGGACATTCTGCGGTTAAAACAGTTATTCCTATGTTTCAAGATTGGAGAAAATCGACAAGCGAGGCTTCAGTCCAAGCCCCCCCGCGATATCGCCAGGCGAAATCACATCACGTCGAGTACTACACATCAGCTCCCTGAGACATCCTGGTTGGGGAGATAGATGCAGGGAGACCACCTCCGCGAGGATAAGAAGCTATACGTGCGAAATTGAGAGGGAGGTTTCGCAACCCTAACCCTGACCCGTAAACCCCTACCAACAACCAAGCTTGACATACTCGCCAAGGCTACATGTACAACTGATGCAGGGATAGCATCGTGAACACCCAATACGTACCGCCTACCTACAATACAATACCTGCATAAAGGACGACCGGGGTATGCCGTGCGCCTTGTCCTTCCTGCCCCCGCCCCCGGCAGTGCCTCCCCCTCTGTCGGGGGCGGGGACAGAAGAAACCATCGCCGCCGTGCCGTACGAAGCCCCTCTACAGCAGTATCTCGCTCCTATATGTGTGATGATGGTCCCGTGGGAACGCACAGAGTGGGAGATAAAAGGGGGGGTGGAGGGTCATCCGCATCATGCAGGCCGTGAACAGTGAACAACAACAGCTTCCGCGTGCAACTACCATAACAGGACTCATGGTTTCCCGGCATGTTTTGCTCTCGATCGTAACGCCGGGATTACCGCAAAAAGCGTCCCTCCCCTCTGCGCACGGTTCACCATTTCCCACGCTAACAGAAGCCCTATGCATGCTCCCGGCGCCTAACACCCCGCCGTAGGCCTGTGTAGCCTTGTTGTAGCAGCACACGGAGCGACGGACCAACGCCGCAACACAACAAACCACGAAATTGGAGGGGGGAGAACTATTTGTTGTCCAACACGAAGTACTTCGTAATCTACTATCCACGCTGTAGTCGTCTCTACCGTTCTGTCTGCCCGACCCGTTGAGCGCGGTTTGGCACACCAGTGACGACTATAATACTACTGTGTAAGGTCCTAAAGAATGTCCCACTCTTGACCGGGCGATATGTTGTCATTGCTGCCCTCCTGGCACGAAAGCCTGACACGAAAGCCAGAGCCCACCACGACCCCCACATGGTTGGAAACAAACAAACATAAAAGCGTGCGTTCTACATACGCGTACCTAAGATAGAGCTGTGCACAGACAGCTGAGCGTGCGTTGGTGCGGTTGAATGTCAAGGCAATGTACGTGTGCTTACAGCAGATATGTCGTGAATCTCGGCATCACCCAAGACAATTCCTAGACGCGCTCAGATAGCGTGGCTGGTGGCGTTGCCATAATCATCCGGTTTTCCCAACAGGGCGCTCGAGCTCCCTTATTTCAACCCGACAACCCAGAGAACACAACAAACCAAGCCTTTCGTCATTCGGTCTTGTTGAGAGAACATGACACGGCTACGATTTTACGGCGTGACAAAAATGTGCGCAAACTTGGTAACTTTGACATAGAATTCACGTTCAGAAAACAAGGGAAACACAAGTTCGCGCACCTTATCCGATATATCCGATAGACCACACGCCACCCCACTTCCTTGCCAGCACGCACCCGCCGGCGGTGCAGCCTAGCAAGCCCGGCCCTCCGCCACTCTAGGCTGTGGCACCAAACACACAACAAGAACACGCAAGCAAATCAAGTTCAAGAAGGAGCTCCGTGGATCATCTCTCAAGCGCAAGGTACCCTTTGTACCTCTTCCTTCCTCTTCCCACTGACCTGCGCTAGCACACAACCCAACAGACGTGGGCAGTTCCAACCGACAGCAGACAGACAGCAGACGGATTGACAACACTGCTAAAAGACCGCGAGAATCGTCAACTTAACGCTGGAAGGTGAGAGGAAGCAGCCAAGGGATAGCACGCACCGATTCAATCACCTGTTGAGTCTCCCGGGAAGTATTAACAAGTAAAGTAGTGAGCGTAAAATCGAAGACCCCAAAGTACCAGTTATGCTGTTTCGAGTTTGTGTCGAGTGTCGGCGCAAGCTCGATACTGCTGTTCACGATGGTTCCTCTGCTGCTGTGATACACCATTTCAAGCTCGGCAGAGCACCGTTCTCGGCCATGCGATGCGTAATGTTAGCATGAAGACCCGAGAAAAGGTTGTAGATGAACGGCAGTAGACATTACCATCAGTGCAACGCATGAAAAACTGTTTTTTTTGGGCATTTTGGGGTATGCATAAATTACGGTACGTCTCTGTTGAGGTGTTCTACGTCTTGCCCTTGTCTCTTCACGCGCACGGCAGGCCGGGGCGATCCCCTTCTCTCAACGCCGGCTGCCGCTGCAATAGTTCCGGTACCCCTTTTTATGCATAAATTACGGTACGTCTCTGTTGAGGTGTTCTACGTCTTGCCCTTGTCTCTTCACGCGCACGGCAGGCCGGGGCGATCCCCTTCTCTCAACGCCGGCTGCCGCTGCAATAGTTTCGGTACCTTGGCGGGAGTATAGATGCTACACTGCTGTGACTACTTGCTAACCTTACTTCCTGCCTTGTAGCGGGTGCATTTTGCATTCAATACCAGCCGGGGGGAAAGAGTTTGAGCAGCCGCACCGGTGTTCCACTTCACCACCCTACAGGGTGTGGGGATAATGGGGTGGTATCATTCATGTTTCGTGCCGTGTAGTGCGCAATGTGGTTTGCTGCCACTCGCGACAGGTAATCATGTAACAGCCTGCTTGCTCCCTTACCGCCCTCAACTGAAAAAAAAATAGGCAAGCCGACGCGGAGGCAACAACAAACTTCAGCAAGCAGCACCAGCACCAGCAGAAGCAGCACAAGCAGCAGCAGTAGCGACCACAGCGGCAGCGTTAGCGGTACAAATGGGGCGCTCGAAAGGAGTAGCACACCGGTCGGGGCCGATGTCGTCCCTGTTGGTGGTGCTGTCTGCTGCTGCTGCCGTGGCCGCTGCGGCGGCTTCCCGGGGTCCTGACATGATGCCCCGTGCGGCGGAAGGCGCAAAGGCCGAGATGACCGAGGTGTTCAAGGCAGTGGTGACGAACGGAGTCGAAGGTGAGAGACAATTGGGCGGTTGTCCATAGATAGTGACAGTCTTGTGAAGAAGATCCATGCTGCAGGCAGTGTAGTTTTGTGTTAGGTGCCTATGTTTGACTATTAATAGCGATGGTAGTGGGTGTTGAGAGCTACCCCACTCGATTGCGTCACACACCGTGTCGGTTGTCCATGAAGACGCACACAACGTAGGTAAACAAAGTACAACCAACTACACTAAAGCATTCGGTGCTCGCCCGGTAATTCACGACTCAAACTCAAACTAAACGTGTTTTCGGGAACATCTACAGGGTTCCAACCACCTTTGGTGGACGGCGGTATCCTCGAGAGCGAAGGCAAGAGCGACGGCAGAGGCATCCAAGAGCTGTGGCGCGTGGTGACGGGGGGCACACCCGGAGACTTCAACCTGTACATCTTCGCCATGAGCTGGAAGGCGGAATGGTGAGATGAGCTTCGTTTTTTTGTTTTTTTTCTCACAAACACCACGACAAATTCATCTCTTCCACGGATCATAGCCCTTTTATTGTTCTTGGTTTGACAAATAGCGGTATCGGTCACAGCGCTTTGAAACTCGGCGGTCAGCCTCGCCTCCAACTGAGGCTAGCTTCGTTTCGGCTACACTGCTGTGCAGGTGCTACCACCAGAACTTCCCGGGCTGCAAGAAGCCGAGAAGTTTCTGGGAAAAGAACCTGACGATCCACGGGCTTTGGCCTGACTACGGAGACGGAACGTGAGTCGAAGCAGCCAGAGATAACCATGAAACGCTAACGTTGGCGGAAAATTTTCCAGTTTCAGGCACAAGCGCTATTTATTGAGAAGGATGCTTCCGTCGCTCGGACTTTCTCGAGTTTCTCGATTGACCTTGAGACTTTCAAGTGCAGCAGTAGCGCTGTTTGAAGTGCGTCAAATGTTCCAGTTTCAGGCACAAGCGCCATTCATTGAGAAGGATGCTTCCGGCGCTCGGACTTTATCGAATCTCTCTTTTTTCACCTCGAGGCTTTCAAGTGCAGCAGTAGCGGTGTTTGAAGTGCGTCCGTCCGTCTTGTTCGTGTCGCGTGCGTGATGAATCCTCATCGGGCTTACGCCACGATTGCGGTACTGCACGCCCGGGTTTTCGTATCTATCGCATCAAGACCCGAAATCCTGTTCCTCCGCCCTTCCACCTTTTTCCCGCGCTCGCTGATTTGTTTTTGGTTGGCAGGTATCCTACGACGTGCTCTTCGGAGCCGTACGACCACGACCGGGTAGTTAACGCCATCGGACTCGATGTCCTCGAAACGATGTGGCCAAACATTCAGGTATGTATAATAATATAGGGGAGGGGGCACGCAGGTAGATATTGGATGGGGAGGGGGGGGATCAGGACAAAGTTCAAGATCCAGGTAGGGACCTGTGCTTGGGACCCTCGAGAAGTCGCACCCGACGCGAACAGATCGAATTAAACGAATCGCTCTTTACGCCAGGAGGTATAATAGCATTGTGCGTTGTGCCGGTATCATTTACCTCCGCCCCCGCCCCCTCCCATACCTGTACCCAAGTCTTCGGGCCTGGGGTCCCTGGACGACGGGGAATGGTTGACATTTTTTTTACATTTCGATGGTAAATACTCCTGGGAAGGGGCATGGCATCGCCTATCGCATGGAGGACAATGGATGGAGAATTCGATGGCAAGACGTGCGACGGCTACAATATTCCTGAGTAGTTCGCCTAGAGAGAGCATCATTCTCACATGTGCTGTTACGACGAGGGCCCATCCAGATGGATCATTAGGGTTCTGGCAAGCTAGACGTGAAATGCATTGCTTCAGCCAATGTTTTTCGATGCGCTGTCATAGTTCAGCTCACTGCTGTATCAACGGACATGACTTTGTTGTTCATCCCGATCGAAACTCAAATTAGGTGCCTGAGGAGTTCGCTGGCAAGAAGTACGACTCTTTCTGGGAGCACGAGTGGACCAAGCACGGGACTTGCACCGGGTTGAGCATGGTGAGCGTCGACGCTTGTGAATTAACGGCGGCGGCTGTAGCAAGGAACGCGCGCGCGATGGAATGATTATCGTTATCGTATGCTACAGCAGCCGAAAAGTTTGGAGCATGGAAGGTTGAGCATGACGATTTGACATCGTCCTGGTCCAGCAGCAGAAACGTCGGGCACCGCACCGGACTTGAACACCCTGAACTTTTAGCGGTCGCTCACATTGTCTCCGGTCATTGTGTAGCGGTCGTGGTGCCTTGCCTTGATTGTTTTGCTGCGTTTGTGTACAATCGATGCGCCGTGGTCGATGAATGCACCGTGGCTGCCACCGCTCAGTGC
The DNA here is from genome assembly GCA_000310025.1 of Ectocarpus siliculosus. Taxonomy (NCBI): domain Eukaryota; class Phaeophyceae; order Ectocarpales; family Ectocarpaceae; genus Ectocarpus; species Ectocarpus siliculosus. The sequence continues at coordinate 905,287 of FN649734.1, forward strand.
GCAGGCTTTGTTACTTCAGCTGTTTCGCGTTCGGTGACAGCTTCCGCACTCCTAACGTGCCAGGGATCGCATCCCGTCGTTTGTGGAAACAATCGTGTCGCGTTCCTCGTGGGGTAGTTTGGTAGCGTCTCATGTACACCAATTTCGTCGGCGTCGCTGCTGATTCCACTGCTGCAGAATTGTACTACGCGAAGGGTTCGGGCATTGTCCCGGTCAAGCTGCACGGCATGGTCGGGTGGTAACCGCATCGCCGTTTTTCCCCATGGCATGTTTTTCCACGGACCGTTCCACAGGAGGAGTACTTTTCCACGGCTATTTCGCTCCTACAGCGGCGGTTCTTGACCCCTCCGCAGCTGGCGGAGAACGTAGGGGGACAGACGACCAGGTGCGCTAGCTCGGAATCACGTGGCCATGATACCACAAACCCCACCGCCCGTGTGTGCGTCGGGAAGTATGATGATGCTTCTGATGGCCAGTTTCGCCTTCTCTGAGGTCGACTGCACACAGGAAAAGTGCCCCCTGTACTTCGGCTTGTTGCTTAGAAAGGCACCAATGTGTACATTGTTGTTGGACAATCACTTCGTCTCTATTGGGCGTGTGCCTTATTGTTGAACGAATCCTTTCATTGTTCTTGGTTTGTACCTTAGTTGTTGAAAAAATTCCTTTCATTGTTCTTGGTTTGTACCTTAGTTATTGAAAAAATCCCTTTCGGCATTCTTGGTTTGTATTTTGTTGTTGAACTAATCCTTTCATCGTTCTTGGTTTGTACCTTATTGTTGAACGAATTCCTTTCGACGTTGGGCAGGGTTGATCTGGAGGATGCCTACGGTGGCGAAGGAATGGCGGTCTTGGACTGCCGGGGCAAGGTGCACTTGAACCAGGTGTACCTGTGCCTCGAACCGGACCCGGAGACCCACCTGCCTGGAGAACAGGTACAGTGCGGTTTCCCGTGACAAAGTCTCCATCGATGTGCTTGCTTGTTTGGAATTGTTCTTGTAGGTCGAGGTTTTGTCTCGTCGTGCCCACCCCCTGCCTTTGGTATGGGTGTTTTTTCTTTTTTTTCCCGTTGTTGTCTCTTCGCTGATGCTTTTCTGTGATGCTTGTTTTTCGACGCGTGAAGCAAAACCAGACAATCAAGCCCGTCGCACCTTGTTGCACTTTTCTAAGGCGTGCATGGTTCACAAGACGTGCTGCTGTGGTTTTTTCAACGCTGCGCGTCGTTGTCTGACGGTACTACTGCTTTGCAATACAATGCATTTTCCCTCATTGAACATGAACCCAACCGCCCCGGTGTCTTGCTCTTCAGGTGGCGTGCCCCCCCGCCGTCGTAGCCCACGACGACACATGCGGCCAGGACAGCCTCGATGTGGCCGCTTTCGAGTAGAGACAAAAACGTGTTCATTCCCGACGATGAAGGGTTGGAGAAGGTTATCGGATGGCTGCACGGTTATCGTGAACCCGTGACGGTTGTCGGCGACCCGTGTGTTGAGGCATGATCGATGTGCGCTTGTTGTAGAAGTCTCCTTGTGGTGGTGGTGCCTATTACCCCAGGCCGTAGGTTAAGACTATAATAGTTTGCAGGGGAGAGGGAGGTTGTGTTGACGTCACCAGGTCACGCCATCCCGCGAGGGTTTCCCTGCAGTACCAGCAGCACGCACCAAGAAAGGCTGGCAAGCACGTGCCGGCGTTGTGGCGATCCCGGTACACGGGTAGGGTTTTGTACAGAGGGGCGCTCGAAATGGACCTTGTGCACAGGAGTTTCGATAGACCCAAACGTTGTAAAAAGCAGTCATGGTCAGACAGTGTACATTGGGTATGTATTTAGATGTATCGGGTAAACTCGAGGCTTGCCCCTCGCTCTTCGATTTTTTTGCGATGAAGTCACGAGCATCCGCGGAGAGAATTCGTGCACCATCGTTGATGTGGATGGGGAGAAGAGGATGAGGGAAATTGGATGTGAGGCCCTTATCGCCAGCGTGATGTGCGCCGAGTTAGTTAGGTCCTAGGTGGAGTGTGGCGTGCGGTAGTTCGGTGACATGTGTTGCACTGGAAGGACACCCCAGTAGCGCGCATAGTGTGGCGACATGCGAACTAAATGAGACACGAAGTACGACGTGCTTCGAATTCCAAATATACGGCCGAGTGCACTACCGAGGTGCGCCTCCTTTTTGCACCTACCTGCATGTGCACCTGCATACCATCCATCTGTTGCAAACACTCACGCGCACGCATCTTTTGTTTTGCACTTTTTTTGCCGTGCAAGACCAGCGCTACATTGGTGATTTTTAGGGCGACATTTCGGCGATAGTGTAAGGGCATGCACGAGACGGTCACCACAGACACTCGCGCTCCAAATCTGCTCGCGTGAAAGTGCCGAAACGTGCAAACGGGCCTCGGCGGTGAGGGTACCGAAGGGGCGTAAAAACGCCCTCTCATGAACCAAAGTCCCACCCCTTTTACGAACTGTATCAGCAAAGCTGGTGGCGGCCAGACCGGTACTGCTACTCTGCTCCTTTGGGCCAGGACTGTCTTGGTTCTACGTTGACATTGGCCGCCACGCATGCGTTCGATGTTACGCCGTGGCCGTGTGTGGTTGAGCAGGTCACCCGGTTTTGAAGAGTGTGGCGCAGGCAGGGGTGATGAGAGAAACAAACTACTTCCGTACATTGCAAGCACTAGTTCAAAGTTTCGGCGGTCCTGAAGCCTTCACGTCAACTCCAGTACGTGAAATATGCAGAGTTGTCCCTCAATCGTCGCTGAAAAGAACTCAACACATGTCGGGACGTTTTTCTCGGGCGGGTTGTGTTTCTTTCATGACATGTACATTCTACATGGCAACAACTTTGCTCGAGGAACATTTGACTTCAAAAAAGCGTTTGACACAACGCTAAAATGACCTCCCATCAGGTACAGGTTCAACAGCATACGTAAAACTGCCTATGTAACAAACGTGTCAACCCCCCGTTGTAACCACTGAAGCCCTTTATTACCCGTTCCCCGCCTGTCAAGCAAGCTCTGCAAACCTATGCTGAACTCAGCTCATTTTCGTCCTGACATGTCCAGATTAGTTTACTCTTGAACCTTGCGAGGCCAAGACTATTGAATCGGGGCCTGAGAACACCCAAAACATACTACAAGTATACATTTTTTTTCCCATCGCCCCTTAGAAAATCCCCCTCCAGCTCGAGTAACTCTGCTGGTCTCACAGCGGCATGCGGCTAGATCACATGTCTTGTACATTCCTACCGCAGCAGTATTTTCTCAATGTCAGATGCTTTCGCAGTGGCGCGCAAGCAGATAATCGAAACAGCGCTTCCCCGCCACGCGCAATATCTACTTCGAGCAGCACATGTCAGACTGGATAAACAATGCCGTAAACAAGCATCTTGCATACATCTCTCTTCAACGTCTATCATACGATGGAGAATCCTTAAATAAAAAAGCAAAATCTATCATTGTTCCTCCTGCCCTCCCTCCCACCAGCTTGACACAACAAACTTATCACGACTTGGGGGCGCAACACCTCACAACAACACAAAAAAAAAAATACAAACCGCTTGGACATCTCCTGCTCTCGGTGGTGCTGCCGTTGACGATGGTCCTGTACATGGTGCTCCAGCCGCTGCTATCTCTCCTCGAGGTTGACGTTGATGTTGTTGTAGTTTCTGGTGAAGCTCGAAGAGGCCTGTTACTCCAGCGGCATTTTCAGCTTTGGGGTGACGCCATTCATCAGGTGCGAACCTAAACGACACTCCATTTGTGAAACCGCGGTAGCCTGAACGGGAGGGAAGCACAACACACCCCTGTAAAGCAGTGCAAACGGCAAGGTGATGATCTTCGGGGGAAGGAGGGCGTCGAACGGCGCTCATCGCGGTGCCGTTGTTGGGTGCAGAGTGTGACCAAGGGTAGAATTGGACAGCGGTTGCCGTCGGCGAAAACCTTCCGCCGCATTGGCAGAACGGTGGAGACTTGTGACCATGGAGGAAAAACGAAAAAGACACACGGGTCGCGGGGGGGGGGGGGGGGGGGCTGGAGTTCCAGCTTTACGGCGTTTTCAACCGTCCTTCCGCTGTATGCGCCGCTTGAGAACCGCTTCTCCGTGGCTGCTGCTCCAACACACACCGCCGTCTACCTACAAGCCCAGGCAGACATCCACAGCCACCATCCGCACCGATGCCGTGCGGCTCGTTGGACGAAATCACCGAGAAAGAAACTTAAACGAGCACAGTACAGCCCCCCAGGATGCCTCTACAGTGATTGTGTCGCCAACCGGCCGCCGAGGGTCTTCAGCGCGGCGACCGGAGGACTACGGCACGGCGATGATTTCCGGAAGATGTTGAGCCCACTCCCCTGTCAGGCCATTCCTAGCGTTACTACTGCCGTTGCCTACTTTGAATTCATTGCACCGTCCGTAGCTCACAGTCCTGCCCCAAACAAACCAATCTAGCGTTTTCATTTACAGCCATTCGATGACGCGGCGGACTACAGACTGGTCACCCTGGGCTTCGAACAGGCGGCCAACAACGTCGCGGAATTTCACAGCCCCCGATTCTTTTGACGTTTCGTTCTCCGCAACAGCACTCTTCTTCCCGACAACGCGCTTGCGCTTCGCCGACGGCACCCACTGCTGCTGCGGTGGTACCTGTTCCCGCAAGGTAGATGAAGCGGCAACTGCCGCCGTTGTTCTGGCGTACAGCATGACTAGCCAGCCTCGACGCCTCCAAGCGCGGTCTGCCGGCGCCTGGCACAGCATCCGCACAATCTCTTCGCAGTCAGCCGCGTCTCTCACGGAAGCGGGTACACGCGACCCGACGAGGCCGCCAAGGCGCGGAACGTTGATACGCTGGGCGGCGGAAGCTTCGGACAGCGGCACACTTGAGGGGCAGGGCGGTGCCGTCTCCGAGATCGACGGCAAAGAGGAGAGCAGCAGCGTAGAGGGTGGTGTGCTCCGCGGAACGCAAGACAGGTCATCGGCACCCCACGACAACAACTCTTTCACGCATCCCACGGCGGCGTTGAGGCAGGCGAGCTTCAGAGGGCTCGTCAGCCCATCCGCGGACACGACGCTGATGTCTGCACCCGCCGCCAGGAGCATCCGGACGATGGGCCGGGAGGCGGCGCAGTGCAAGGGCGACATTCCCCCCTCCCTCATCGGGGTCTTGGCGTTAGGGTCTGCGCCGTGGAGGAGCAGCAACTCAGCAACTCTCACATTTGACTCTCGAGCGGCCACGTGGAGAGGAGACTCGGACGCACTCGACTCACTTCCGCTTCCGCTCCACAGGCCGCCGCCATCGTGGGCACCAGCAGCACTACTGTTGTCGCCGCTCCCACTCTGATTAATGCTGCCAAGCGTGAGGGCAGTGGACGACGGGGTCCTCCCCGGGTGAATGCGACCCGCGCGCCCCGCGGCGCGTCCGAGGTTAGGGTTTGCCCCCGCAGAGAGGAGGAGCTGGGCCATGTCTCCGGGCAACGAAGAACCTTCCCCCGTCCCCGCAAACGCACTACTACCGTCCTCCTCCGACTTCAGAGCTGCCACAGTGTGCAGGCAGCAGGCACCGCGCCTGTCCGGCGCATCAGGGTCTGCGCCGGCTTCCAAGAGAGCCTCCGCAGCGCCGACGTGACCCATGCTAAGCGCCCACCGTAGCGGGGTCTGGCCGGACACGGCCCGAGCCTCGAGCTTCGCCCCGCCCCGCCGGATCAACTCGACGACCACAGAGGTGTGCCCGGCAGACGCCGCGGCGTGCAAGGGCGTGGCGCGATCCACCACATCTTCCGCGGTGGTGTCAGCTCCCGCTTCGAGCAAGGCCCGCACCGTCAATAGGTGGCCCCGCTCCGCCGCTAGTCGCAGGGGGGTCAATCCTTCGTTGGCGCCGGAGGTCACGACTGACTCAGTGGAGGCGCCGGCGGCGATAAGGAGCCGAGCAATCTCAGAACGGTCGTGGATCGAGGCGACATGGAGAGAGGTGTGACCGCGAGCATCGCGAGTCGCATCCGGGTGCAGCGGAGGAACGCGGTCATCGCTGCTGTTTTCCGACGACGGGAGGCGGCGGAGAAGCGCCCTGGTTTTAGCGGCGTCGCCTGATCTGACGGAGAGGAGGAGAACCACCCCAGCCGAGCACGCCCTAGAACAGGACGGAAACGGCTCAGAAGCCGCCATCTTGGTCTGGATTTTGGTGCAGGTGCGGCGGTCGGGTTCAGGGTTCTTGGTGCGGTTTTCGGGGAGCGTCGCGACGGAAGGAGAGTTCACCGATCTACGAATAGAGTTTGCGGGTGTTGCAAGGGCGGCGAGAGTGGACGAAGGCGAGGACGGGGGAGGGGGCGGGGGAGAATCAAATCAGTACGTGGGATGACGTAATCGAACACGAGGCGATGGGAAGAAATATTCATTCTCTCAGCTAGGAAAAATGTGGTCACGGCCGTTGCGGCGTGCCACGTTGCGTCAGTGATGGCGCATCAGCAAACACAATATTTTCACCGTGGTAAAATCACCGCGTAAACACTTGAAAAACAGCTCTGGAACAGGCAGAAACACTATGAAATGGGTCTACCGTCAGCCGTGCTCGATATTCCGGTTGAACTCTGTGTGGCTGGTTGCGTCCAGTTTATCGGCGTGATTTCCGCTTTCGGTTAACTGCATGGAGCAGGCAGGATTGGTGTGTGTACCCCACCGAGCCTGACGCACACAAGGCCCAACTACACCTAACATCAAACAAGGGACACCCGCTCGAGAGTGTAACCTGTTCGAATGTACGTGTTAAAGTCTACACAGTGACGGATGAGGGACACTGTTGGGCACTGGACATGCTTACACCTGATATGTTCCTACTTTGAGAAAGCAGTCATGCAAACCTGAATGAGAAAAACTACAGGGTACAAGTTTCGGAACATCCCGTGCAAGTCTCTGCTGCATCAACAACAAAGCGCCGGGGGGAAACACTATTCGGGATGTGGTGTGCTACTACGTTTCTGCCTCCATAGGTAGGAACGAACCTTGAATATTGTCTTTCAACTTGCTGGAGGTAAATACCGTTGTTGGAGTGGAACTAACGCTCTTCAGTACCGTCATCATTGTTGTGTAAAAAATGATGCGGAGACCTAGAGTGTTGATTGGAAGCGTCTACACCAGTGTGTGCTGGATTGCGATCATGAACACAGCTGTCGTGAAGAAACTGCGTCGTGGTCTCCGAAACGACGGTCCAAGTCTCGGCACTTGACGAAAAAACTACTTGATTGGTCCTTGCTCAAACGCGTGTACCGCGCATGAGGCGAGAGAGTAAATCGGTTGCGAGAAACCCAAGAAGTACTCCATTACCTTTGCACCATGGACAACAGAATGCGTTCGTGGATGTCATGCTGTAAAATGGTGTTCGTTGGATTGCAAAGAGTACAGGATAAACCGCCCGTTCGGAATTTTCAGCATTTAGTCTACACGTGAACAACACAATGCGAGCAAGAGGTGCAGGGAATATTCTAGGATTTGCACCTGAAAGTCAGTCACTGGTGTTCTCCAACAGTGCGTGCTACGCCTGTAACCTGCATGTACCGAAGAGTGGATGCTGATGTAAACGCAAATACTGTTGTACACATTAGCAGGTGCGAGCTTGTAGTATATTACAGCGAAGGGATGCACCATCGGAGTAAGCAATTCAACAATCCTCCGGATATGGCGTGCCTACAGGCTAAACAACGACACATGCCTGACTCGACGGGCTACTCCCGCAGTTTTTGTCTCCATCCCCAACCCCAGGGAACAGCTTGCTAAGAAACGAAGGGGTCTACAGTAAGTGGGTGCTGGTGCACTCTGTGAGTGAGTAGTATCGATCCTGCGTTCGTGTGGTCTTGTATTCTACGTGAAAACGAGAAGATGAGAGTTTACAATTGAGAGTTTACCCAAATTTATTTTTGCCTTTATTTTTGTATGTGCCGGGTTTTCGACCACGGGCTCCCCATCGTGGACTAGTCTAAAGAGCTAAATGTGAGAGAAACAACAACAACAAACCAAAGAGCAAAAAACAACCATCCGAATACAACAAAGGGTCCGGCTCACCTGCGTCGTTGCCTGGCTAACTAAAACTGACAGCACTCCAGGTAGAACGGGAAGCAAACGACCCACAATCAGGCGCAGCAGATAGCTTTCCTGCTGCTGCTGCTGCTGCTGCTGCTGCTGCTGCTGTAGGAGGTGGACGACGAGCGTTTCGCGCCCCGTCTTCAAGAACACAAAAAATGCCAAGAAGAGACGGAAGCGGGAGTTGGCAAAGACACACAGAGGGTTAAGAGGGCAGATACGGGAAACAACCTTGGTGGCCTTCCCGCCAGGGTCCTAGAGATTGATCCTCGGCCACGGCTCTTTGCTGTTGGCGCTTTCCGCTGCTGTCTGTCCCACTGAAGTACGGTACACGCGAAGGTAAGCGAAGGTGCCCTCGGCGGAATGTTATTGTAGTAGGAGGACTTCAACAAGGGTTCTCAAAGTGGTCAGCCGTGACGCAGCAGTTCGTAGCTCTAGCCAGTGTCTGAAGCAGAGAACACGGACAGTGGAGGGGAGGACGAGCCCACGGGTCTGGAATATGTTCGAAGTGGAGAGAGAGGGAGAGAGGCCACCGTGCGTGTGTGTGCGTTTGATGTGACCTCCATGCGTCACAAAAAAATTGAGCGGCATCTGAATGCCGTTTCGGACATGTTATCAGAACCTTCTCACATACCACGCTGCGATATCGCGTACCCCCCTTGCTGAGGCCGCAAGATGCCCCAGACCCGCTGCCGGACAGAGCGCAGAGCAGAGAGGGAGGAGGGCGATACGCTGGTGCCTACCAGCGACCGGGATGGGTTATCCTGATTCTACGTCAGATGGTGCCGGAAGACCAGGTGAGGTAAATAGCTGTTTTTAGTTTCAAACTACCGGGCAATGTGCTATGTTCTCTCCGCATGCCTCCTTGTACATGTAGAAGTCTACTCTGTTACTCCTTGCTGTATGCATGTATCATACTCCAGAGACGGGAGCAGTAGTTTGCTCGCACGGGTACCGCTACCACCCTGAGGAGCACACCTTTGTGAAGTCACTTGCCATCGATGGTGTGCATGAAAGTGAATGGTCGGAGCTTCGTATGTGGGGAACTATTGCTGCAAGTGTGACTTCAACAGCACCGACTTTCTGCCGACTCCGAAGCAGAGCAGTTTACTGCTGTAGGTGCCCGCCGCTGTGCACCCGTACATCCAAAGTAGTTGCATGGCAAACGATAGGGACATCTCGCTACTCACACCATTTCGTGCCGTCACAGTCATTGCCAGATGTTGTTCAGCTTTGTGAGGGTGTTCAGCTTTGTGAGGGCGATTTCTGCCGCCATGCAGCGTTGCTGATCTATGTCCAAAGTCGGTGTCTTCGCCGACGCGGGTTATCCATATACCTTTACCCCTCTGCCTACTGGTTTTGAACTGTAGGTCGGCGGCGAAATACAATAAGGCGTTTCCTCTTCTTGGTACCGAGTACTGCTCTGTTCCTGTCGTAAAATTCCCATCAGACCGGATGGTTCCAAGATTTGGAACAAATGATGGAACCACGGATCTCATCGAATACCGTAAACGTCGGAGTTTTCCACCCGGGGAGGGGATCGTTTTTTTTTCTGAAACCAACCCTCCCGGGGGAAAATTGACGTACCGAGGGGGGGTTAGTTTTTTTTTCCCAACGCTATCCCGAGGGGGGGGGTTGTGCAAAATAATGATGGTCCTCACACCAAACACACAGAGAGAGGCGAAACTGAGATGGATGTAGTGCCGCGCCACCGACTCCGTCTTCCAGTCCCCAATCTGCATGACGCGTTCGTGCTCAGTGTGTCCGGGGGGCGCCGTGGTTGGGAGACCGCTACCCCGGACGACGTGTTTGACTTTCTGTGTTTTCTGGGTGTCCAGGGAAAAGGGACCAAGTTTGTCCACGCCAAGTCGTGCCCGGGTGTGGTTTCCGCGCGGGCGGATGCTTGCCTGCCGGGTTCGTTGTGCCCAAAACCGTACGCCGCTGACTCCGTGCGAAAAGGATTCCTTTGCAAGTTGAAGATGGCCATGAAGTAGCATGGACAGGGGGAGGAATGGGACCCGGTCCGCCAGCTGGGCAACCCGTGTGCCAGCCCGCTGGTAGACTCGTACCTTCCCTTTGTTTTGGAAGAACAGAGGAAAGTAGGATTTTCGGTGAATCAGGCTCAGCCCTGGCTGGCACACACGCTGCTAGACCTCTTGCGGGACATGCGGTCGCGTGCGCAGGTGGCCCCGCAGCTGGGGGACCGCCTCGCATTGACCAGGGACGTCGCTTTGTTTTCGTCGGCGTTCTTTTCGATGCGCCGGGGTTACGACTTATCGTTCACGTTGGTATCGCAGATCCTCAAGCTTCCGGGGGCTTGCGGCCTGATTTTGCGGTTTTCAGTTTGGCAAGCAGCTCCGGGGGTCCAGCGAGGCAGCCGTAGTGTTGGCAGACCACGACGGTCCGGAACTTTGTGCGTTTCGCTCCGTTACGGCGTACATCTCGGCCGCTGAGCGCGTCGGTTGGGACCTGTCGAGGGGGGCACTTATTCCCGACGGTCACGGCGGAGGGTGAGAGGGGTGACCTCCCTCTTACCGCGGCCGACATGACGGCCTCCGTACAGAATCATTTGCGGGTGGCTGAGCCGCCGAGGCAGTTTACCATGCACTCCTTTCGTGTAGGCGGTTCCCTCAGCAAGTCGCTGGTGGGGACGGCGGTAGACGAAATCATGCAGATTGGGGGCTGGAAGACGGAGTCGGTGGCGCGGCACTACATTGGAGCTGCCACTAGTGGTCGCCTGTCGGGTAGCAAGCGGGGCCGGGGGCAGAGTTACGCCGATGCGAATAACATGCCCCTGTCTCCGGAGTTCAGACAAGAGTTTGCCGCATGCGCGGGACGTCAGTAGGTACCGGTACAGGTGAAGGAAGTCTGGGTGAGTCCCCGTCTCGCCGGGGTAGAGAGAGAAATCAAAGGAGGCAACGAAGGATGGACGGGACCACGGCCCGGCTCAGGAGGCCTCATCCAATCCAATACTAACATTACATTAAATGACCCTCGATTTGGAGTCAGAATACGAAATATAGTAAAACTCCGATCAGACCGGATGGTTCCAAGATTTGGAACAAATGGTGGAATCATGGATCTCATCGAATGTATGGGGATATGTGTGTGGAAAGAGATCACCCCCTTCTTTCGCTCCGAAAACTATTGATCAGCTTTGATCGCAAAACTATTGAGACCATCCCACCCACCCGGCGAGGGCCTGAAGCGTATATTTGACTAGTACGTTTGAGTTCATACCGAGATGTTTTACCGGTACGAATTCCGCGCTGGGGAGAGACGCCTTGAGTGTTCTCTTCCAGCGCGGGGTGGCATACCAGGCGAGGACTCCTGCCCGGCGCAGGAGCCCTCATCCAACCCAATACTTACGTTAAATGATGCTCGGTTTTGGAGTCAGAATACTACAGAACCGCACCCGCATACGGCAATATGACTTACGGCAATGACTGCCTCATGCATTCTTCGTTTTCTTCGTCGTTAGAAGACGGGGGGCGATTTGTTTTGATTCTTGTCGACATCGCCACGCGTTCCTCAGAGCAGCCCCTCTAACGCAAAGATCCGAGCAATTTTCCTCAGCAGCAATATTGTATCAACATTAGCACGTGACGGAGTCCCTAGTTTCTGTTGCTCGGATGATCGAGTTCGAGGTGCCTTTCTCCGTACCGACACCCATCCCTTACGCTTTCCTTTATCCTTTTGTCAGCATCAACGGCGCCACCATCCCCATCGTCTTCGGCAGCATCGTCGACTGCGGCAAGCAGCGCGGCAGCGCCGGTTTTCGCTGGGGTGAGAGAACAAGAGCCGTCCTCGACAATGTCGCCAAGAAGGCGACGAGAGGTAGGCGGGGGAGGGGCTGGGTCGATTCCGTCCCCTGCTGCCCCTGTAGCAGAAGTGCGAACGGCAAGTCACAGGATCATGAAACTTGCTCCGCGAGTCTACCAGGCGCCAACTTTGAGATATTGCTGGTGAGACCGACTTGTTGTGAGTTTTGTTTGCGGATGTGACGTTGACGCGTTTCTGTGGAAGATCGATCGCGGTTGGATGGCCTTCATTGTTTGTCGACTTGTCGGCTCACATTATCGGATTCGCTGCCACACAACGCGCTACGCTTTCCGTTGACCCCTAGAGAGCCTGGTCTCCCGCACCCTCGATGTTGCAGCTACCCTGGGGCTTGCGCCCCCTGCTCCCGCAGATACCCTTCGCCCTTGTAGTGCGCAAGCCCTTACTGCACATACGCCTTCTTGTGTCTCCGCTGCTCCATTTCTGAACTTGTATTTGATCGCTCTTACCGCAGCGTACAAGTCCTGGCGGAGCACGCAGATAAAATCGTGGACCTCAGGGGGGTGGGGCAGGATACAGCTAGGCAGCTCTTGGAGGAGATCATGGGGAGGCAGAAGCTAACGTACCCGCTCGCCAAAGTGTTCATGAACTGCGGTGACGACGAACTTAGCAGGCAAGCTCAATGGTTGTTGTCCAGCTGTTGCTTGAGTTTCGCTTTCGTACACGTCTGCATATGACGATGTGCTTTCGTGTATGCGTCCGTCCCATCAATTCTGGCACCAGCCTACACACGTTGAGGTTAGTAGTGTACGTTTGACGTGTCAGCATGGGTGACACAGGAGACAGGTCGTGCCATTGAAGATGGTGCGTATTGTTGGAGACATACACCCGACGTTCACCTTGGTGCTTCTCTGCCGCCGCACTGTTGTCAGCTCACCCTCGAAAAACAGATACATTTATCAGCCCTTACAAACTATGGGTTGGTTTATGGCGTGCACCTCAGGTTTTCTGGCATCTCAACGTCAGAACTTCTCAGTTCAGTTTTGGCGCAAATCGCCCATCACGAGCTTCCTTCGACCTAACGCTGTTCTTATTCGGTACCGTCTGACCCTCCGTGTTGCTGTGCTTATGGCTGTCATGCTCGGTCCTCGGATCCCTGTCCTGGCAGTGCTATCGCTTCGTTAAACCTATGGGATGCTATACCAGCCGGCCGTCAAGGAAGACATAGCAGGCATCTGTAGGAAGCATCTCACCATGCTTTGGGAGGCTGCGTCTGCTAAAGGCCAAGGGCGCTTTATTGATCACCGGTCAGGAGAGGCATTGTTATTTTCCTGTCTGCGCATTCCGGGATCTTCGTTTCGCGGGGACTATTTTAGCTACTTTTGCCGTGCGCGGGACCGGAAATTTGTACAGGGAACTAGTAGTTTCAGACTTAGAATTAGATCCGAGGCGAACCAGCTCGAGCTTGATGGTTCTGACAAGAGGGGGCTCCGCAGATTGCTGTTCACCAGGCCGTGACGGTTGCTGAGTTTCTTGCACTTGTTCGGTGGCCGCGGCGAAATAGCCCCGATGCCGCCGCGACCTGAGCGTGGCCTGGTTGTTCGTTTAGTCCCATGCGACCACAAGGTGGCGAAATGTTGGGAAACCTGGTTGTACCCTACCGAACGCACTTGGCCTTTGTACAACACCCTAGATGCTCAGGTTTTCGCTATACTATCTCCATCGAAACGTTCTCTGGTAAGGGTTAAGGGTGTGCGCTTGTTCTTGAGTTTTGTCCTGTCAATCGGACTGCGCACATCGAGCAGATCATGGGTAGTAGCGCACATGCCCCGTTTGAGTCAAGATACCGAGTGGACCAGAGGGTCGAACTTTGCTGTTCGGCACTCTCTCCATACACGGCACGTATCTTGAGAGTGCACCCAAGCAGGCAGGTCGCGCTGAGGCTAGAGTCTTGTCATTGACCACGGCCTTCGTCAACCGGTACTTCTAATTTTGTACATACCACACTGTGTACTCAACCCGTGGCGCATGCGTTCCTCGCTGAGGCCTGTGTTCATCCTGAAGCAACTTTGCCTGCGACCACCCTTCAAATGCACAGAATCGGGCGACGTACTATGTGTGTACTTTACTTCCGAGCTTTGCGTTCCTCGCTGGTGCCTGTGTCCATCCCGAAGCACCTGTGCCCACGTCCACCCTTAGAACACTCAGAATCGGGCGATTCACTACTTCAGTTCAAGCTCCGTGTCCGTGTACCGGGTCGTGGCGTACAGCCTGCCTAGCAACCTCGCTGCTCAACGTGACCTCGATTCTTCAAGTGTAGGATCAAGGATCAACACCGTTTGGTCTCCTTTCGCAACCTCCAAACATAACTCTTTGGCCAAACGAGCGCCTGCGCTTTGAGGAAGGCAGCACATACGAGGCGTACGATGCACGGTCCTCAGCTCGTGCGGAACAGCAGCTACACATCGCGAACTTCGTTTTCAGTGCGACCACTCAAAGCCACTGCTGTTCCAGGTTATCAGGGCCTCCAGGTCAAGTCGACCCGTCCGCCGCACTGACATGAATCGGCTTTAGACTTGGTCCTGAAGGCACTCGATGGACATGAAAGGACTATTACTTTTCCACCCGTGAGAAAACACGAAGGTGTTGTTCATGTTCACAGGCGGATGTCGCATTCGCCCTTCATCTTCCTCCGGAGCTGCATCTTGGTCACCATCGGTATGTCTGCGCGCGAAACATTTTCAAACCGGAGTTTCATTGTTACCAAGGAATTTCGAAGGACAACTATTGGATGGGGACGCAAAGTGGTGATTGCGCTGTTGTCTGAAAGCGGCAAAGTGCGTACGTCGACGACAAAAAAAGAGCTGGGCTTTCGGTTGCGTTTGGATCGCCGCTCCTTTTGGCAGAGCTGCTCCCTGCACATGCTATGCTGACGAACCAACGTGAGAGACCACAACAGCCGCAAGAGAACCACGAAGATATATACCGCCAGGAATGGAACACGTACCAGAGCGTTAACGATTGTACGACATACGTGAACGGCCCACATTGCAACACCGCGCCGCTGGCACAGCTTTGGTTTTGTGAAGGGTCAAGGCCAGGAGAACATGGTATCCTTCTCCTACACTGTCATCCTCTGCTTCCGTTCTGTATTCCCCAAGTCATTGCTCCGTTTCAAAGAGCAACGAACGCTCATTCCGCGTTGGCGTTTTTTACTTCTAGCTCAGCCGCCTCCTTTTCTAGAATGCAAGTATGGTTTTCGTTGTATTGATGTTGTCGTTGCTAGAGCAAAAACAAACCGCCAACATATGGTGCCGTGATCAAGCCAGAGTCTCTCACAACGAATGACGAATACAGTACACGTGTGAAAATGCTTTCAAATTTCCTCCTCGTGCTCCATCTACAGTCTGCCACTTAAATAGCGACCGAGCCCACCAAGTTGTCACGTTAGACGGCTCAGGAGTAACTGGTCAGATGAACATCGTGGCACTGTGCTATGTATCTCCGTAGAGCGAATCGATTTGCCGGGGGGAGCGGCCGCATTCTCCCGAAAAATCAATATGATCTCCTCACGCTCTCTGCCTGTATCTGCGGCTAAAGCCGTGCTCACATTTCAGCTCTTTGTTGTCCTTGAGCCAAAGGTTTTCCAAAAGATGCAAGGCCCCCAGGGCCTGAGGGATGTTTCCGGACAGGTTGTTCTTGTTTAGCCAGAGGCTCACCAGCCCCGAAAGCGATCCTAGTTCCTTTGGAATCTCGCCTGCTTGGCAGTGGAAAATAACGGATGTTGGGGGCATTTCTTGTCAGGAAATTTATTCTGTACGGTCTCCGTTGGTCGGGCCACGATAGGCATGGTGCATCCCAGAGACAGACGTGGCGATAGCGCTGAACCAACTGGTGCCGGCGATGCCCAAACCTGCCAGTGAAACCAAGCCAGTAAAGTCACGTAACCTTCGTGCACATGTTGGGCCCTATGCGGCTCGTACTAGCAATACAACGCAAGAGGTCATACACGGGGGAAGGTCTTGGGGCGGCAGCTCGCTTGGTTGAGGTCAGCTGATGTCTGCGATTTACTATTTAGTATCGGACCCCAAAACGGAAAATCATCTACTATGTGCCGCGCACTCCAACCTATTATGGCAGCGGCATCGCCAGCAAGACAGCACCATGCTGATCGCGCCCTGAACTCACAATCTTCGGCCTTCAACCACTTTCTACCGAACAAGAGACTGTATCCAACCACGCAAAGTTCAGTAGCTGATACCCCAAGTAGTTAGCGGTACTTCCAGCTTAAAACATACATCACGACGCCGATTTCGACGCCAGAACGCACGTGATACAAAGGCCCTTTCTCTGACGAGGGGGCCTCAAAATAACGGGCGGACAAGGCTCACCTGCAAGCTCATTTCCGTTCAGCTTCAGCACCTTCAAGTTAATGAGCTGACCAAGTTCGCACGGAATGGCACCTACGGTGAAGAGCCAGTCGGTCAGACGGGCAATGGAGAGGGGAAAAAAATGAAAAAATGGAGTGTTGGTCTAAGATGGTATCATGGTACGCTCATTGCTTCAGAAACGTTGCGAAAAACAAACATGCGGGTCGCGTGCGGAAACGCGCCAAACGGTAGCCAATGAAGGGTATGCATCCACCGCCGCAGCCCTTCCAGCCGTAACGCCATTGTGACCACGTTTGCGTCATGACTTGTTACTCCAGATGTTGGTCGCGCGCGAGTGAAAGCATCCGTCGCTATCGTGGGGCCTACGGAAACCGGCAGCACGATGCCAACCACGGGAGGCGTTTCGTGATACCCCACACCGACTTCGGATTGCCCTTCCATGTGTTGCCGGACGTTGTGCTCCCGCTAGCTTTCTTGGCAACTTGGTGTGGGTCTACGTACCAGAAACAAGAACACTATGCGACAACCTGACCTCCCAGTGCTTCGGCCCATACATAGGTACGTGCAAGGAAGAGTCGCTGTATGACTACAGAGGCAGAGCCCTACACACCAGAAAGCATGTTGTCCGTCAGCCGTAGCACTTGCAGTGAACCAAGGCGGCCCAGGGCGGCAGGAATAGACCCTGCAGTTCGAGGGAAAGAAGCGACGTCGAGGAAGAAAAATGTGCAGACATGTAAATCCTTAGCAACAACCCTGTATCCAGACGGCACATGCACAGAAGAACGACACAGCTTATCGTGTTCGACGTCTGCTCCTGCCTTGCCATACCGTTCACGGCAACCTTGGGTAAGCCTAAGCTCGCTCTGTAGTGGTCTACAGTAGGACAAGAAGCTCGCTCTGTAGTGGTTTACAGTAGGACAAGCCCGTCACTCTTGAAAAACGTCCTCAGACGACGACGAACCAAGCCTTGAGCGTGCCCCGTACCTGTGAGCTGGTTTGAACCGAGGCTGAGCTCCCTCAACTCGCTGAGAGCTCCCAGTTCTTCGGGGATGGGCCCTGCGCGAGCCGGAAACATCGACAAGGGAACGGGCATCCGTTGATCGCACCATGAAAGTCGGATGATCGCACTGCTTGTGGGTTTCGTCTCGGAGTGTGGCCGATAAGACCCATGTCCTGCCCACGCGCTGGCAGGGTGGATGTCGCGCACACCCTACGGTACAAGCTGCCTGTCCTCAGTACTTCCTCTTGCGATATAGAAGACGCGAATTCGTCAGCGTACCTCCTATTCTGATATACTGCATGGCGGATGATAAATCGAAGCATGCAGCTCTTGAGGTACAAGAACGTAGCCGTGCTCACAACCCTTGCACCCAGAAAACGCTGCCGAAGGCACCAAGACTGAACATGCGGAGCTTAGCACTACGTACCCTTCGAATTTGCAAAAATAGGCGATCGACGACACTCTCTATAATGCAGCCATACACCCTCATCGGATTCGCACACCCCACCAAACGGACCTGATAGCTGATTGTGATATAGGTCCAAGGTCCTTAATTGCCTTAGTGCCCCAAATTCCGGTGGGATCGTTCCTGTCCAAAGCCACAAGCATTCGGGAAGCTATTGTGAGCCGAAAACGTGCGCCAAGCAAAGTCGGTGTTCCTGGGTGACAATACTTCGGTCCAAGAGCTGAAACAGTGCTCACAGTATCGTGCGCAGCATACGCTTGGCTTCCTGAAGTCGATCTCAGTGTTTCCGTCTCTTCCGAAAAACACACAACGAGTTACCCGGTGTTGTCTCGCCGACCAACAGTCTTCCAACGTATCCCGGCTTAACGTGCTTAGGTCCTGCACGTAGTCGCTTCATGTCCAACGAACGGAGCCAAGAGAACCTCTTCGTGTCTCATACTTCAATTTTTCATGATGAATGACTGCACGTGCTTTAAGCCGATAGCCCAAGCTGCAAAACATAGGACAATACATCGTAATTGCGGCTTGATCCATAGACGCGAGAACTTGTGGACCCTACGTGCGAAAAGCTGCGAAAAGCTGAACGTGTTAGGAATCGTCTCGCCGTAAGCCCTAGGCCACGATCAACATGCGCGTGCACCGCACACAGCATTTACGTCCTGCCCCTGGGAAAATCTTCATTGTTCGCCTGATAGTGGGAAGCTCTAGGCTTAACGTCTTGTCGCATTGAACGTTTCCGAACTGCATTCTCGGGGGGGATGGCTAAGTTCGAAGGACCTCCTCACTTACCGAATAATTGGTTGTGCCCCAGGTCCAAGTACAGCAAGCAGGACAGGCTTCCGAGCTCTTGCGGGATGAATCCTGTTGGTTGAACGTGTGAGATATACATGCCGTGTTTAGGGTGATGTCCCGCGTGGAAAGTGACTTCCAACACCAATACCGCACCTTCATATTCGATAAATGAGCAGTGCCCTGCTTGTTCGTTCGCAAGACCTGTGAAATCAAATAGGGTAAGGATTGAGTCGCCACGGGATTGGCAGACAGGTTTTCTCTCTGAGGCGGGATTTTCAAGCTACCACCTCTGTCATACAAAACCTTGAACCACGGTAGCATTGCGCACTCCCTCTTCCCTGCACGAGTGATTGGGCTGCTGTCGGGGTTGCATTGGTTACGAGTCGGACGTAGACTCCCACGAGCTACAGTAGCTCACCATGTTTCAGGTACCGCCCCCCCCACACGCTCAAGATCATTGATACATACATACGAAACCCGTTCTTCGTGTGCATCCGTCCACGACTGTGGGAAATGTTTCCAATTCTCCCCTTGGCATTAAACACTCGTCCGGGACCCATCCCCAAAACCTTCGTGAGCGGGAACAACCGGCGGCCAAGGGAAAGCAGCCGTTGCACCTACCCATAAGTTTGCACAGGTAAAGCTTGAGACCGACGACCCTCTCGCCCTGTACAGCCACGCCTGACCACCTCTCCAGCGGATCCTGAAGCCCCCAGCCCTCCCAGGGTCCCCCGTCACCTCTCAACCATGCGCGGCCATTGGTATGGTGGTGCAACACGAGGAGCGGCGCCTTGTCGTCCTCGTCTGCAATTGAATACACAACGCCACTTCCTAGGGTGTTGACAGTACGGCACGCAAGAATGTGGACCACGCAGAAAACAAATTCAGCCCCCTTGTTGTAGGACCCTTGTCGACGATATGGCCTACTCCATGTTGTAAATGTCCTTGAACCACGTCACCGCCGCAAACGGTCCCAAGTACCCGGTATTCTCTGCATGTGTACTGTAGTGTGCGCACTGCTCTCAGATATTTGGCGCTGCCACAGCAGTTGGCTACTGCAGGCAAGGAGGGCCGTTCAAACGCATGTTGCACCGTTCTCGCTGGCGTATAGCGTCGCTAGGATGACAATTGGGGTCTCTGCTGCACGACAGCATGCTCACGTGTGTGTAAGCCCAGACAGTGCCGGTTCGACAAGAAAATCATACTAAGTCAAAACATGTGTCTCTTCCGGGTATCTCCATCGCTAGAAAGGGGCGAACGGCTGATTGCATGCCTACAGTACGGGCAGCAGACTTCCTTGGGTTGATGCTGGTGGTACAATGGTAGTTCTGCGCTACCGCCGTACAGCAGTAGAAACTCGCCGCAATACAAGTCGTTGGACGGACGTACCTGTTGGTTTACCTTCAACCGCAACCGCAATTGGAAGCGCGGAGCTCGCCATTCTAGTTGCTCCCCAGCAATGCAAAGTGATGCCGCGTAGGCTGGCCTAGTAAAGCAAAACAAAGGGCGTGCGGGCCTCTGTCAAGAACTTCTGTCTGCTATCAAGAAAAATCTGTCCAGCCCAATAGAGCGGACGCATGCCGTTGCTTAGATAGATTGGAGGCCAACCTCCCATACATGAGGGTCCAACAAAAACAAATTAAACTATTTTCGCACGAAGCGCGAAAAGAAGGGGCGGAGAGAGGCATCAAAGCGTAGATAGATATGGACGAAGCCTACGCCACCGCAGAGGTCACCAGTGCACACTCTCACACCTCACCCGACACCACCAGTCAGCCAGGGGATGACTGAGAGCGCTGTTTAGCTCTCATAATCATCAGCTACATGTAGCTGCTGCTGTTGCTGCTGCCGTGCAGGATGCGCGTGTGTGCACTTGCTTTCCTGGCTATCGCTGCTAGCAGCGGGCAACGGGCTCTAAACGTCGCCCCCGATGCCTCCTACGATGTGTATACAAGTATTTGGCCGCCCTTGGCCCACAGCGTCGTGTGCGTCTCACTTGTCTCTGTTTCGGGGGTACTTCTGTGGTGAAGCAAAGATCGGCCTGCAGGCGAAGACAGGTCGCAGACAGATTTGACTTGTGTACCCTCGCATGTTCCCTCGCTTTTACGCTGCTAGCAGCAGGCCTCGGGGTCTAAAACTAGCTTCCGACGCCAGCCATGTTGTGTGCCTTTGGCCGGCCTTGGCCTACAGCAGTGTGTACGTCTCGTTGTCTCTGTTGTGGGGATGCGTCTGTGTGGGAAGCTCCAAAGATAGGTAGGTTGAGTATAATGCAGACGGACCGCATATTGACTTGCGTGGTCACTCGCTTGTTTGTGCTGCCGACAGCAGGCAACGGGCTGTAGGAGTCACACCCAACGCCTCGTATGAGGTGTGCCTTTGGCTGCCCTTGGACTACAGCAGTCCGTATGCTACTGTGCTGGGTGTCTCGTACGGTGTCTGCGTGGTGTGTGTGGTGCTGCTGTGCAAGAGGATTTTTGGGATTCTCCCGAGAGCGTTGTGCCCATCGCCCATTCATCTGTCCCTGTCTTGCAAAATGTCTTTCAAAATCGACGTGTGATTGGTGGGAGATGGGTATCTACCCGGCTCTACCCCTCTAAAACATTGGTAGATAATTGTTGGAAGTTCTCCTGTGTCTTGCAACAAAATTGCCGTATGAATGGGTGCTCCGCCAGATTGGACGCACACACCAATCGCTTATCCAACACTGCTGTAACATTTGGCAAAGCGTGTCAGTTTTGTTGCAGTGCTCGTTCCCCTACAACAGATAAAACGGGCCTGTGTCTTGGGCACGTCGATTTGCTGGCACTCATAAAGAAGAAGCTTGCCACGTTTTTTATGATGTCTTGGATCTGTTGAAGTTCGCACATGGCGAGGACCCCGAACGCTAGTCGTTCTACTGTTGTAGATGTGCGTCGTTCCGAAACACGCAACGTAGGAGGTGATGTGCATCCCACAAGGCTTCCTCCGTCAACCGAGGCAGTCAGAACCTGCACAGCGCAGCTAGCTCCTAGGATTTTTCGGCACAGCTCTCGGGGACCCTCGTGCTTGGCGACAGCGCAAAAGGGCAACGCTAAGCGTGACTCAACAAACACGCAAACGGGGAAACCACGGAACAATTTGTTACCGAGTGACACACACAAACTCACCCTCCGCTCTTCTTCGCAATCGCCGAAGAGGGCTGGCCTTGAATACGTACTTCAGCCCTCGTGATTGTTCGTTTGTGCTGCTGTGCTGGCGTGAAGCACCAGGTGCTACGTAGGTCAAGCGTCAAGCGTCAAGCGTCAAGCGTCAAGCGTCAAGCGCATCAATTCAGACGAACTTCCACTTTTTCGAGCTCCAAGAACCAGGTTCACAACTGCGGGTTCCAGATCAGAACCTGGTTCAGTCGATAGCAGTCAATCTCAAATGTGCTGTCACGCTGTCACTGCTGTGTCATGTCTGCACGCAAGACGCCTGGTTTGCATGTCTGTATATCTGTTTGTGCAGAGCTGGCATACAGGGAATTCTTTCGGACTCCACAACAGGAACAATACACACAACATCAACCCAACATCAAGCGAGGAAATTCCATTTCGTGATCTCAGGTTTTCCGGTTTAGATTTATCTGTTGGTCGGTGAGTTCTGGACGCGCGAGTCGGGGAGCCCGGGGCCACAAAGAAAGGGCGTAACACCCTTCGGCGGTGTCTTCGTTACACTATAATCGTCGACCGCGCTAACCGGCATATACATTCGGGACGTCACACGTTTCGTGTGACACGTGGGGGGTATATACAATATAGCCTAAGCTCGAATGTCTCAAGAGTACGAAGAGGTTCTCGAGCATATATACTGTATGTAGTGCTGTGTTTGAGGGACCCAATCGTGAGACACAAACAGGAACATCTGCTTCATGCATCTCACACGCTGACACGCTAAGAGACCATGGCCCAAGGAGGATGAGCAGCAGGTGGATGGGGGGCAAACCACGACGGCAACGACCTCTATGATCCGCACGAAGCCTTTCTACAACCGACGCACAGACTAAACCTTCACTTCGGCCAAGACGACAACCTAAGGAGAGGCCCCAATCAATACGGATGCCCGTGGGCATCGGCGGTGTGGTATCCCCTTATCTGCCCCGACGAGGAACATGACTGATGTCGTGGTGAAGGTACTGGACATTCACGACGACGGCGCGGACGTGTGCTTCAAACACTTGCCGCCAACCCCCCTCCCGCAAGGGTACCCACCCTGACATCGTGCTCGCGAATGAAACAGAGGCGCGAAGCAAACGGAGGGTACGTCCGATATCGCTGGTTGCCAGATAACAGGCGCGTGGCATGAAATGAAACATCAAGGGAGAGCACGAGGACGACAAAAACGGTTTGGTCGGTCTGATCATCATGCCTCTGCTGCTCACGAATGAGGAGCAGAAAGAGGCCAGAGCGGAAACCAGGCGGAAATACGCTACCGCTACCAGCAATAAACGGAAGAGGTGCAGTTAACAAGGGCAAAAGCTGTTCACCGACATCCACGCGGAGCCCGTCCAAAGAACGGGGTTGCCGTTTTCCATGCAAGCCAGAACAACTCGAGATGAAGGATTTGCTCGTTGACCTCGCCACCAACCCAAGAGGCCCCCCAGGTTTTCACCAACGGCGTGGAGCTGTCCCGTCTCCTCTACCCGGACATGCAACTTCCGCAGCTCAGCTCAGGAGCAAGGAAACTCCTCACGCCGCCGATCATAGACCGTATATTCTTCAAGGAGGCACATGGAGAAATTAGGTTGGCGCTCCACGACAGGAATTCTGGCGGCGACGAGGACGATGGAGAAGGGCCTAGACCAGGGAGAGCAGGGCATGGGCCCGCTTCAATTCACGGCGGACCTCGTTCGAGATGCAGGAGGCCGGCGCCCAGAACGAGATGGAAGCAGGAAACGACGACGCCATGTAAAAAGGGCAACAGGCGTAGGCACAGCGCTTCGCGCGACGAGTGCGCCAAACCTTGTACCGGCAAGCAGGCATTCCCCGAGGCGCCGCGCAAGTACAACAAATAGCGTAGTCGTGAACCCTCGCTCTTGCTTGTGTATTTTTTTGCCGCTGCCGAATGCATAGGGCCACGCAGTTTTCGCCTCTGTTGTGTAGAAATTTTGTTGCCTATGCCGTACAAAATACATCAGCGCGTGTTCTGCTTCTCTCTGCAAGAGCTTATTCGCAAAGCACACACACATACCGCTGTGTACAGCTACCACGCGACGCAAGATCTGAGCAACACAGAGAGACACCTACCCGCCACGTGTTTGTACGAGCGACAAGGCTCGCTGGCATCCTGCGTCTCTGCACCCGGGAACAGCCTGCGCGCTGCAGTTGCAGAGACCAGGCCAATTTCTTTGCAAGCAAGGGTCTGCAGGCCTCAAGAAGAAAAAAGAGTAAGGGTCGCACCTCCCTCGTATGAGTAACAAACGTATTGCATTGCCCGCCGTGTTTGGCAGAAATTCCCCACCACGCGCTCCACAGTACCTCTCTGCATGGAATATTGACAACGTTTTCAAGAAATGCCTTCAAAGCACAAATACAGCGTGCCACACCCTACCTTGC
The DNA here is from genome assembly GCA_000310025.1 of Ectocarpus siliculosus. Lineage (NCBI taxonomy): Eukaryota > Phaeophyceae > Ectocarpales > Ectocarpaceae > Ectocarpus > Ectocarpus siliculosus. Next base: position 929,354 of record FN649734.1, read on the forward strand.
CAACTGAGAACACGGGCTGCTCCCAAATCCAAGTGGGAAACTGATTCCCGGTACACGCAATCCCGACAAAGTTGTTGCAGATGGTCGGGCATCCACGATACTTACGAACCTTCCCTCCAATCTCCTCTTACAACAAATTTCCGCGTTCTTTCTACACCAAACCCACCTACCACGAATAAGGTCGCCTTTTACACCGTTCAAAATTGTACCGGGGGCAATTCTCGTGGCAAAGAACTACGAGAACATACCCTTAGCGGAGTATTCGCCACGAAAAGTAACACTCAAAACCTCGAGACCTCGGCACACTCACGTGTGTCAATTCTTGCACCAGCCCACACACCTTTTCCGTCTACGTTTCTGAAGCATCGGCCGGGTTCCATGGGTGACGGAAATGTGCTCTTCCGACCGACAACAACGAGACGCCATGCCACCTGACAACATACTCGACACCAACGATTGGGTGTGCAATCTTGTTCCATATCACTAACTGCTGCGAGACGTCTCATTCCGCCTGTTTGGTGGCCCGAACAATTGCGCACGCACGCCCCTCCTTTACCACCTGCGGTTTGCAGAACAAAGCGTTGGGGGAGAGGACGAGGAGGTAGTTTAGCCACTGCGTTGGGAAAGGAGTATTAATGGCACGTACGTCTTCAGATGGTGAGGCGCAGAGAAAAAAGGGGGGGCTCGCTTTGGGTTCGTGGTGCGTGCCTCGAGAGGCAGGGTCTCCACCTTGACGCAAGAAAAAAGCCGAAGACGACCGCAACGAAGTTTTTTGGCGACGAATAGCCACTGGTGAGGATTGTTATACTAGCAGACGGTGCAGGAGCTTTGCTCTGCTAACCCGACCAACCTTCACGTCTTCGAAACCAGCGTTGCGCATCAATTGCTCCAGCTCCGCCAGTTCGAAGAACTTGAACCCATCCCTCCTCCGGGAATTTCCAACGGTATTTCCAGCGGTATTTCCAAGGACAGCAGAGCTGCCACAGAGCAATGACAACGAAGGGACAAATGAGGGCCGGGCGGTGATTTTTTTCAGGTATGAGGAGCCACAAGCTATGCAGACGCAAGAAAAAGAACAGCTCAGACGCCCGAGTGAGCGGTGACATCAGTCAAGTATTGAAGAGCACATAAGCCTCCCGCTCTGGGACCTACCACTATCGCCGGCGCAGCAAACGAAATGGTACAGGTATTGTAGCCAGCCGGGCGGCGAGCCAGGTCACTCAGCCAAGAGAGCTTAATCGTTCTTCAACCGCAGCTACAATCAGTCCTGCCTCTCATCCCCTCTCTCTCTCGTTGTCTAGTTATTACGTGCTGTGTCAATCAACCAAGAGAGCGTATTGAATGGCGCTATCATACGGATGCTGTCGAGCGCCACATCCATCGGGAGACTGTTGGCACACCCACTTGAGGAAGGTTGTGGCGAAGAACCCTCTGCCGGGCTTGAGCACCCGGTGTACCTCCGACAGCGACTCTTCCAGCTTGCTCCAGCAGTGCAGAGCCGCACCCGCGTGGACGCCGTCGAGGGACTCCGTCTTCAACGGCAGACGGCTGACGTCGCACCTGAGAAACGGTTTGCATGTTGGGGGTTCGAGGATTAGGGACAAGCCGTTCGTGCAAGCCACGCCAAACTGCAGTTATTAGGGCGCTGTAGGGCCGTGTGTACACGTAGAGTGCGCCTGTGGTGTGGCATAGGACCGCGGTAGGACTGCGACAAGAATCAAGAAACCAACATCTCCATTCCTTCATTTGGGACCTTTTCTGAGGTTGTATGCAGTATGTGTAAAACGATGAAACAACACGGGACATAGGCAGCGCGTGCGAGTCGAGGATCGAAGGTTCCGCTTCTGGAGCGCGAGGGTTTACTTTGTTGCGGGCAGCTGGCTCTTTGCTCTCCTGGCAGAAGGGAGCTAGTCGGGCAGCACTAATCTTTCTTGAGGCACCTGGGGCCGTGGAGCAGTGGGCGGGGATGCCAAAGACTCCGTGTTCAGGGGTATCGGACTCATACAAACCGCCGTTTTTCCCCAAAAAGATCGAATGGCTACAGCTACAACTGAGACCATCTGTTTATGCATTATCTATTTATTTTATATACTTCAAGTATGAATCTTTTTGAGACCATGGTCAGGGTTTGGGGCATCCGCCTCCAACAGTAGCCAGCCAGTCAAGTTAGCCAATTCCTAGCGCCAAGTTCCTTCGGTTGGGGTGTAAGCTCGCCCCGGTGGTCTAGTTGGTATCCTCGAAACCTTCTAGAGGTCAGGTCAGGGGTTCGAATCCCGGTGACAGCGAGCTTTTCTTGCAGAGTGAGTTTTTCTCTCGCTTCCGCTCCTGGCCTAGTGGATAGCGCTAGTTCGTGTGTACACAGAGGGAAGAGAGTGCTGAACTCTTCACGCATTAAAAATCGTAGGCAAAGTACCGCAGGAGGGGAGGGTAGAGAGGAGCTCTTCTGTGTGACCACGGGTTGGAGTAAAACGGCACTAGTGCTGTGAGCGCTGATTTGAAGTGAAGACAAAAAAAAAAAGACCTCGTTGCGCGTCTTTTCGGCGGCTCGGGGGTCCAATCCTTGAAACGTTGTTACAGAAAAAGTTAAGAAAATGCCCGACTAAAAATGTGAGAACCGGATATTCTCCACGGGGTGGGGTGAAAAAAACAGAGATAGTCTGGCCAAAACAGCAAGAACAACGTGCCTGATGAGCTCCGGAGCCCCCAAGTCCTCCTCCCGGAAGCGCCGAGCAGTTTCAGCCAACATGGTGGGCGACAGGTCTCCTCCAATGACACGGGAATACCTGCTCAAAAACGTGGAGCAAGAGGGGGTGGACCAAAACACTTGGCGTTAAATGTGTGGGTGTGGCGTGCGATTGAGTGTCTACTTCTCTCTCTGAAGCTCCTGCTGGGCGACGGGTCACACACGGGCGTGCCTAAACGTAAGCCTAGCTGCCCTAGGCAGCAAACTCACATCCCTCACGACACAACAATGCGTTCAGGCTCGCGAAACCTATCCAACACAACGAACGACAGACGTGTTTTTTTCATCTACAGAGGTGGCTCCGATACAAGATAAAGAGAATTGAATCGGTTGCCACGGACTCGACCCTCTACTACTGTAGTATTGTTGATGGCACCTTCAAATTCCGGTATAGAGGGGGCTCCGATTTTGAGGTTTGAGGGCCTTTGTCACACCACCCTCTTGCATCGGAGCCACGGCTGTGCTGGCATAGGATATTAAAACAGGACCAACCAGCGAAACTGCTGCCTGGGTGTGTGCAAGGACTAAGACTAAGGTTCACCTGCCCGAGGAGACGAGCCTTCGCATCATGAGACCGCTCCCGCAGGACAGGTCGATCACCGCCTTACCGTCGGCCCCCGTGCTCGAAAAGTACTCCGACGCCTGTGACCCCCGGAAGGTGTTGTAGTGTTATAGCATTGTGTGACAAACGTGGGCTTTTGCTTTCTCGCTTCTTTGCTGGTCTCAATTATCCTTGGCGCCAGTCTGTACTCTGTGATACGAAGTTAATGTTTTGATGCAGCAATCGGGATTACCCAGGAGGAAGTCTCCACCTTTTCCTCCGACGGTGCCGTTATGACAACGACTAACTCGAGCGTGAGCACCCTATGTATGACGACTACATGTATGATGTTCGTTGCTGTGGTGAGGAAAGGCCCAGGATGGGGGGAGTATATAGTTTTCTTCACCAAAAACGGACAACCTGTTGCCACGACATACAGGCGTCATCGTACCACAGAAACACAAATCTCGAAGCAATCGCAGATGCCAACATCAACCGCCCGTCAGCATCGACCAACCTCCTCCCGCCCCACCCCCGCAACAGCAATCACGCCTCACCAATCGGAACTCCTCATCGATCCCGGGGAAGCCGTTGGCGCTGAACCCTTGCCTCCAGCCGCGCTCGTACAGCCAAGACACTAGCGGGGTCTGAAACGTGCCTTCCTTGACAGCCTCTCCCCTGCTCAGGCTCCAGGTCGGCTTCAGGGGCTCCGCGAAATCGACGAATTCGGTCCCTATCGGGTACTGGAACGGGGACGGCGGGTGGAGGTGTCGGTGTCAAGCGCGGTGTATGCGTGCATGAAGGGGGTGTTATCGAACAGGAGTAAACCGGTAGGATGTTGCTTCGATGTATAACGCTGACGCCTACCGACCGACTTTTCGGCGTGTTGTGAAGAGGATGAACACAACGCGACACAGGCCGACTCGTGGACAGCCCCTGCCGGCACGGGCACGAACCGTGCAAGACCCTTTGTGCCTCCAACCGCCAGTTCTTGGAGACCTCTTTCTCTCGCGCGCGGGCGTACAAAACTAGCAATGACCCGGAACACCAATCGAAGCATGCGAGACATGACGTGTTGCGATTGATGCGTGCCTTCAATCCACGCCGGGGTTTAACGATGAAGGGGTACTCTCCGGATGCACGTGATACCCAACGACCGCCCGCCTAAACTCCTTTCGCGCTTCCAAACAGCACCGATCAGAGAACTGCTCTTGTGTTTCGTATACCTTGTTTCCCTGACACCCATAACCAAGGTTTGTCACACCGTATTTCCGAGGGTTCTCACGCAAAAAATAACCCCTTCAACAGGTAGCAAAACCGTGGGAACATATTCGTTTTATTTGAGGAAACCCGGCTTCCAATCGTCCTCTCACACCGAAGAAAGAGCCACTCAACAGCGATACCACGAGTTGTAGCGTTGTAAAGGGGGTGTTGTGTTCCGACCCCCCTCTTCATCTCATCTCTCCAACCTCCGCTGGCCAAAGGGCTACCGTCTCACCTTCACGCCTGGCCTCTTATCCGAGGACTTGTACGCAACGAGCAACGAACCCGGCCCCACGCCTCCGTACCATCGAACGCCATCGGTGAGGTCACCAAGAGTCGACGGGCACGCCAGAATCGGGTCGCCTGGTGTCGCTTGGCCCTCATCGCCATCCTTAACGGTCTGACACAAACAGAAACGTGTTATTGGAGGGCGGGAGGGATACCCAGACAGGCAGGGATGGTGGATATTTTGAGTGTGGAGAGGCAGGGCAGAATGTAGCGTTCTGCGGCAAGATGGTCCTCGTCATTCACCATCGTCGATTGCCCCGCGCAAAAAAAAAGCGAAAGTACTGTTCAGGGCGGAGTATCGAAATGAAACAATGATAGTCACGATCGTGAGGCTTGGTTGATAGTTAGGAACGTCCGTCCAGCAATATATGTATGAAGACGCACGAGTCGAGCCCCAAGCAAGTCTCCTTCGGAAAGAGGGTTGGGGCGCTGCCGCTAACCAGCTCGTATGGAGCGATCAAGAGGAGTAGAACACAAAAAATAACGTACACAATTCCCTGCACAAAACTGACTTTGGGACCACGATGGTGTCGAAGGTGATGGTGTGATGTGAATGGAGACGGAAAACCGAGGAACCAACCCATTTTATTGGAGACAGGATAAAGGGTTTTCGGGAACGCTAGCTGTCCATGTCTCCCGTAGCCCGCCCAAAGGGCGCAAGAGGTGCCGCCAGCTGTCAGACCACACTTTCAAATGTTGGCAGTGCTCGTGGCATATCCAGCAAGTGCACGTGTCCATTGCCGCAGCATCAGGTATCGCCACAGCGTCGGTGATCAACAAACCCACTCACTAGCAGTGTACGGGGCTTGCACTGTTCCCGCTTCTTTTACCCTAGCGGGGAGGGTGTCTCCGGGAGCCGAAAATTACATCCACGGCCGCGCACGGCAACGACCAACCGAGTGACTACTCAAGTTTTGCTCGTAACGACTCGACTCAAGGCTCAAGGTTCGCTGCATCGTGTTCCGCCGCACCTCTCCGAACACGCCCAGCAAGGCGGACTTGACGGCTGCCCTCTTCTCGTCCTCCTTAACAGACGGCGACGCCCCCGTCGCTGCGGCGTCGGCAGCTGCCGACAAACAAAGCCTCCCCGGCAGCGAGTTTTTTGCCGTTGGTATTCTTTTCGACCTCACGGGTAATCTCAGCTCTGTCGGCACCGGGAGGACGACACGCAGGGAGGGGCAAGGTCTACGTATCAACGCAACACGGTTGCAACGGTCCCCAGGTTTTGGGAGCTGCCGTGACCGAGGAAAAGTTACCTAGTCTGGTCGCATCTCCGCCATCCATCCATCCCGAGCACAAAAAAACGAAAAACCAACAACGGGTCCGGTCCGCTCATCTCTCACCGTGTGATGCTGCGGACGTTCTCGCGGGAAGGGCAACGAACCCGGCGGTGGCGGGAGAGGCCGGCCCGTGTTTGCCGCCGCCGGCGGCTGCGGAAGCTACGGCGGGAGAGGAGCACCCCGCGGCGAGAAGCACCGCAAGAACGGTCATCTTTGTCGTGGGGGGGGGCGGCATCCTGGTTGTTGCTGTCGCCGTCAAACGCTTCTGTCGTCGCGCAAACAGAACGCGATTCGGGCTGGGACGGGTTGGATCCAACGGCGGGATGGAATGGAACTTCCATGCAAGGTTGGAGGCATGACAAAAACATACAAAGCCGTCCCCCCACCCGCATTTTTTCCACTACAGCAGCTGTATGCGGTGCAGGATAAACAAACGCAGACAAGTCTGCTCCAGGGTCCAAGCAGAAGGCAAGCACGGGCGGAGAAAACAACAGTGTTCCATACGGGGTAGCGTTTTCATGGAGAGGGTGGCGGTTGTTGCTCTTCGGATAGTTCCACTCAAAACGTCACAACCAAAAGCGGCCGAATGGAGAGGATCTGTTTCCTATGCTAGCGCCACCATTGGACATGGGGTCCAACTGGTGGTGAGGTTTAGAGGTTTATTCCACAGGCTGAGAGTTCAGGTACATCAAGTGTTCTTACTGTTGGAGACTGTGTCCATCCCACAGTCTCGACGCAGTTTTCCAAAGTTTGCAAGGGGATGATCGCACCACGTTGTGTTAAATTGGTCAAGCACCTTTGAGGCAGTTGCACAGTGCTTACAATTGTCTCTGGAAGTGAAAGCACCAGAAAATAAACTAAGTCATATGCAGCTGTCATCCGTACGCAAGGAAGTAAGCACAAGATGCCGAACACCCATAGCAGGATGCAGCGCACCCTTCATGCGACTCGCCGAATACCTCACGATGCTTCGCGCTTGGTGATGTGAGAGCAGAGAACCCGGCGTGCTCCGTCCCGGCTTTGTAGGAAATGCGAGGCCAATGGTCTAACGACTACGGCATGCACGACTATGAGTATGAGTATGAGTACACCCCCCCCCCCCAGCCCAAGACCACAGGTCGGTGCGCTGGATGCCTGTTTGCTTGGAAACGATGCAACTATTGACCCGGAGCGAAGACGCCTAGCCCTGCTCACAGAACCAAACATTTTCAAGTCAAGTCCTTCACGCCACACCAAAACATGCTACATTTAAGCTACCCCAAGTCTTTCTTTCTCTTGTTTTAACTACAGTAGGGTTCACTCATCGTGTCCACCAAGACTTGGGCCGAACGATAAAACCGTACCCCTATGTGTCCATGGGGGGCGGCAGTTTTTCTTCATCAGATTTGGCGACGGGAATGCTCTAGGATGAGCGAGAGAGCGTGCTATGCGTACAGTCCCGAAGAGAGAAGGCCGGGTAGTCCAAGGGCAGCTCCAGCTCCACGCGTGGCTTTGGAACTGCTGTCGAATCCAGAGCTGGGTTTCTTGCTATTCTGTATTTGCGCCAGTGGTTGGGTGATCTCTACATCTGTCATCTACAAAACGATGTTTATGTCATTGCGCATAAAAATTGCGTTGCGTTGGTCTTGAGGAGGACATACGATTGTCTACCGTAGTCAACAGCAGGATAAATCAGGAATTGTGTCGGGCAATAAAGTCAACCCGGGTGTTATTACGCGAAATAAGACTTGGGGGTAGTTTAAACGCAGCATGTTATGGTGTGGCGTGAAGGAACTGACTTGAGAGGGTTGAGTCAATTGAGCAGGGCTAGGCTTAATTCTGGTGTTCCTTTACGGTATGCAAAGTTCATGACCGAGGGTAGGATCTGATAATATTGGGGAGGGGGAGGTTTATGGTTGGAAAATTGGTGGAATTGTTGACTAATATTAGAGAGAGAGGGGGGGGAGGTGATGTGCGCCCTGCTGTTCATTGTTCGAATTTCCCTGCTGTTTTCCCTGCCCAAGAAGGTCAACAATGCACCCTTCGATCACGGGACACCTTCAAGACGCACGCACACCGGCACAGCTTTAAATATCTCCGCGACAGAGGCCACCGCTGGCTGATCCCCGACATTTGACAAAGTGTACGGTTTTTCCGAGGCCCACTGACAAGTGTAGTACTCTATATACACTAATGTAGTACACGTCTCACCACGAAAAATGGGGGGACTGTTGTCGCCATAATAATAGGACGAAGGCACACTCGAACCGGTTGTTCACTCAGACCTACACATCTCCCGCGTTTACGAATTGTTGGTTTTCTCTTCTTGATTAAGAGCTTGTTTCACCAGCAGAACAAGCATTGAGTCGATCGCCAATTATCGGGGGCAGTTGTCGCTGCAGCGGCCATGGTTGGTTACGGGTTGAAGAAAGGCTAAACGACCGTTACATGTACGACAATCACAGTCTGAAAGGACTGCTGAACCACAGTGTCAGTAGTAGATCGCCTTTGCGCCTCACGGGAGCAGCCGCAGCGCGTCATCGCCGCTTCTCTTTTTGCCCCACCGAATCTTCCTGGAATTTTCTTTATTTCTTGCTGAGGTATGATTAGTCCTACTGCTCCGCAAACCCCAGAGCTTCCTTCGTAAATCTCAGTAGACACTTACGAGAAGGGCAGACGAGTGGACGAGGCCCAACAAACAGGGGGGAAATGAGAAAGACCCCACGAATTTGAGTCCGCAATGACGATGGGGAGCGATACATATGCCGACCTCTGAGTCGACAAGTATATCGCGGTGTCCTCTACAGCAGTAATGCCAACTCACCATCCAAACACGGCATGTGTGCTCTGCGTCATTTCACATATCCAAAATTTAAAATTGGGTGATGTTGCCGCCGAAATCAAACTGCCATTTTGCTACCACTACCGCTGCGTGATCGAGAATGCACTTAGTTTCCCAACGTGGCAGTGTAATCAAAGTCTTTTTTTGCAAATCGCTCCTGAAGTGTGGTGTGCATGTGATGTTAACGCTTGGCCCTGCAACCTCGCGAACACGTCAGATTCAGTACTCTGTACATAGTCTACAGGTTGTGGGCGAGCTGCGGGATCCGGAAAGGAGACGATCGCAGGGCTTCCCCCTTCACTTCTTACCTTATGGCAGCAAGACTTGTCTCGTCTCTCTCTGTCTATCTCCTTGTCTGGACCACACTCGCTGTCCGTCTTGTGTGCTAGGCAGCGGAGGTGTGGCAGTAGCACAGTTGCTGGTTGGTGAGTTGGTGAGTGCCTCTGGTGGGGTTGCATATCATACGGCAGGTTTCAAGCGCATGCACGTCGCTTGATTCGCCTATTCTGCGGAGCCCCCTGACAGCGCTAACAAGGTTCTGTCTAACTGCTTATGCTACTGTCTTACAGTCAACGTTGCACCCAGCTGCAGGACACTGAGAGAGAAAGAGAGAGAGAGCGGCAACAGGAGGGCGGGAGTACTTTCTCCGTTTGTAGCACTGGGCAGTCCTTGCCTCTGGGTTTCAAGGGGGCGGCGGAAACACCAGGGCAGCACTGGAAGGAAAGCTGCCGAAGGTGCGGCACGATTTAATCCGCCTACAAAAGTAGTGGTGTCACATTTTATATCGTGCTTTCAGGAATTGTGCATCGCGTTGCTTTGAGCAACGCGTGCAGCTTGGCAGGAGTTGTTTGCTTCTACGGTGTTGTGCCAAATCATCCAAGGATAACGCCGTTTCCAGTACATGGCGTGTGGTGCCGCTGTGTCGGCATCTTGGCCCTCTCACGGGACTGTGAGCTTTATTTGTTCTCTCGCGGCCCCTCGTGCCTCTTTCTGTCTGTTGTTTTCGTGTCCCGGCACCACCAACCAGCGCGGCGAGATTGATCTAGAGTAATAAGAGAAGCGAGAGAGAGAGGCACGCCACGAAAGTTTTCCCAGGATCCGTCCTGCGCTGTTGGTGGAGATTAGCGGTGCACTCGAACACACGCCAAAATCCGTGCCGGTTTTCTGCGGGGTGGATGGAGTTGAGCCGGGCGTAGAGCGTAGAGCCGGAAATATGTCTCGGTTTCTCATCGATAAAATCAACGATGTTGGCCTCACACACGACGTTGCTTTTCGACATGGACGAGTGTTTGAGCAGCATTCAATCTATACCCCGCCAAGGCCACACACGCCCTGTCTGGCGTGTCTGTAGTCGATGGCATGTCAAGATTCTTCAACGAGATCGCCGTCAACCCCTGTGGTTGCTACAGAAGCCAACACTGCCATCCTTGCTCGGACTACATGATACTACTTTTGTAGTTTAAGCGGACACGTTTTTGTACTCCAGCGGGTACTTTTTCACCCCTCCCAATCTCGTCTCCTGCTCAGTCGCACGAGATCCTCAAGTCGTGCTCCTCACATCGGCCATGGCTTCGGGCAACCGCAGGGGAGGCGCTCATTGCAAGCCATAACCTCTATCGTAGAGCACTTCATCACCCTTGTTTTCGCTTTAAACCAAAGATAGATGTGCTTTCCCACCTTGTTTGGCGTCAAGCCGGTACAGTACTGCGGTACATGGCTGTTTATCCAGTTTTGTAGCTATGGCAAACGGGAGGGAAATTTTAAGCACAAGCACCTACCAGAGTCTCGGCACTAGGCCAATACTCGGCGACAAGGGGTTATCATGAGAACAATGAAGTCGTACCGTATCACATGGGATCACCGCTAGATACTGCGATCGGAGTCGGAGTACCGTATTAGTCGGAGAGATGGCACCGGTCGGGGAGATGACACCGGGGTGCGCAAAAAAATGTAAGAACGGCATGATCGAATTCGATTTCCGCACCGGGGTCGGTGAGATCGCACCCGGTGCGATCTCACCGATTTTGCACGTGGGGACGGTGTCAGCGCCACTCCTGTATGTACGTATGCATGGTCGCCGTTCACGCCGGATGCCAGTTTTCATTATTTTTTTGGTGTGGAAGTTGCCAACCGTACACTCAACCAAACACACAACGTACAAGCCGCACCTACCCACCTTACACAACACGAAACTATTGTACTGCTGCGTACGCACTAGTATCCGTCGAGGAAGCCCGAAACGAAAGCGGAAGACAGCCTGATACCGTATGTACCGGTGCCTCACATGGGAACCACATCATTTTTTGTCCTTGTCACGCCATAGCCAAACTCGCATCGAACACAAGACCACTCGCTGCATGGAAAGCTGTTGCGTACAGCCTACGCTGCCGACACTGGTGTGCTTCCAACCAGCAACAACGGTACCTACGTCTACTGATCATAGCATTGTCAACTAGCATGTGCAGAAGACCGTGTGTGTGCGTGGGTATGCCTACACTGGTATCAATACTAAGGTAACGGTCGGGGAGATGGCACCGGGATGCGTGCATACAACACCTGTGTGCATTTCATCAGGGATGCCACCGGTCGGCGAGATCGCACCGGGGTGCCTTGAAAAAACTAAACGTAATGATTTGATTGCATTTCCGCACCGGGGTCGTAGAGATGGCACCGGTCGTAGAGATGGCACCGGGGTGTGATAAAAAACCCGAGGAATAAACATTTAAGTAAACGATCGCACCCGATGCCATCTCTCCGATTATTACGGTACTAAAGTTGCCAAAAAAATGTTTGAAAATTATCCTATCGTCTTATTCCAGCGAGGGCGCCGTATGGCCTTTAGAACAGCCCAAAAGAAAAAATCGGGAAGAGGATACCGACCGGAAAATGAGATAATCGCAAAAATTGCGTTTGTTCCCTGTTGAATCGTTCGAATGTCCAGATTCCCACGGGGGCTGTTGGTAAACACAGCAGTACCCGTATGTGTGATTGTGTGATTGGGGCGGGGGCTAGGGTGGATGATCGAAACTCGGTGGTTTAGTCAAAACAGACGACGGCGCCCGAGATATTTGAGGACTGCTCGTTCAAGTGCACGTTTGGCTGCCATAGCATTCGGTAGGCCACAAGCGCTACTGCTCACTTCTCACCATGTCTCCTGTTTGAAGAGTTTCAATTTTTCTCCACGTGTTTGTCGTCATGTCTCAAACGGCCGGTGCCCCCCCCCCCCCCCCCCCCCCTGTATGCGTGGCCTTCCTTTAGATGGATCAAGGGGGTTCCGCAGGCGGACGCCAAGCAGCGGCAGCGGTAACCGTCAAGGTGTTAGTTCTGGGTGACCCTGCCACAGGAAAAACAAGCATCATCAAGAGGTCAGTTAGCGGAAGGTTCGAGAGTCTTCTGGTTTCTTCTCGTACGGGTCAAAGTCCGTGGGTCTCTTTTCGATACGGATTGTTTTCTCCGCTTGAGGGCAAGATGGATGTTCCTGGTAGGTTGTGAAAATTGAGGACATGGGGCGCCGGGTTTGCGGGCGCCCTATTGGTCACGCAACGTGGTGCCATTGGGGGAGGCAACATATCCCGTTGGAGCTACTGTAGAGTGCCACCGTCCTTGTTGAGTGAGAGAGTGGTGGTTGGTTTGTCTTCGGTATGATGCGGCGGACGAGACCTGGGTTCACGAAATCGATGCATTTTATTGTATTGCAGCCTGCAAGTTGAGTCTCCACAATAGGTGTGATGGCTTGCGACGGATACAGCGGCGTGCGTCACTGAATTAATGCGGTTTCCGTTGGCCACACGCGCAAAATTCACCCCATCGGTTCATTTACCGGTTCGACTAGAACCACTTTTGGACTTTTGGTCTGACAACCATCATTTCCTTCTTCCGCCGGTGGTACCGAACCCCATTCACACGCCTCTTGTTGCTACGGCTTCTGCCCGGCGAGACATGTGTCACGCTGCTTTCTTGATTGATTTTTTTGCCATGTTTCCGGCTTTGAACCGCAGATATGTGCACGACTTTTTTTCGGGTCACCACAAGACCACCGTAGGGGTGGACTTCGCTCTCAAGCAGCTCGTGGTAGGGGACACCACTGTCAAGCTGCAGCTCTGGGATATCGCGGGACAGGCGAGTTGTGGTTACTGCTTTTTTTTCTTCACCCGTGAACTCGAGAAGCTGCATGAGCCCGCTTCTTCGAAGACTCGCTTGGGGATACTTTCGCGGTTGGGCCCAGTTTCCTAGTGAGCGAAAGGTTCTCCTGATGTCATGCTTTTTTTTTTTTCTGTGCTCAGGATGGTAGCAGTTATTTACGGTTTCCAAGGATACCCGTTGTTGCTGCCTTTGATGGCGGAGGAGGGACGGGAGTGGGAAGGGTAGGACCCCGGAAAACCTGCAGCACCCGGGCATGGCTGCCTAAGGAAGCCGGCCGAACGAAACTGTAGTCTACGCGGGTCTTCTAAGTAAGCAAGCATATTGGATAGAGTATGGAATCGGCTAAGTAGGAGTTAGGGTTCGGGGTAGGGTCTGCGTACTCCTTGTCTGGTATTTTCCCTATTAAATCTACTTTTTTTCTTTTTTTCCGTAGGCAATCCGAACGAAAACGAGAGTAGGGACGTGACTGTGTGGGGGAAAACACTCGGATATGAAGGATTTTCGGGCGTTTCGAAACGTTTTTTGGCCTGTTTTTTCTGTGTCGCCGACAACCAAGAAAGACCAAGCTGAAGCCTCCGTGCCGTCGCCTTTCTGAACAAGTGCTCTTGCCACTCCCGTCCTTCCGTTGGTGTGTGCTCTGCAGGATAGATTCGGGTCGATCGCACGGGCTTACTACAAGGAGGCCCTGGGGGCCCTCTTGGTGTACGATATCGGGCGAAGCTCTAGCTTCAAGACGGTGCAGAGGTGGAAGGGGGAGATAGACGAGAAGGTGAGAAATGCTCAAGTCTCCCGTGCATGCGTGTCGTGGGCTGGGAAATGGGTGGTGTATGCTCTTGTCACCCCCCCCCCGTTGTGATGCGACCGTTGCCACGCATCCTTTTGGCGATGGAGTTCCATCTTTACTCCTTGCAGAGACTCGACCAACAACTCAACCGCTCGCCACGTACTTTTCACGGGGGAACGGTGGTCTAGACGAGCAGCGTTTAATGCTTTATGGGCAAGTTCCGGTTCCCAGACCGCGGTGGCTTGGTAGCAGTAGCATTGACGCACGACTAGCCTTTTGTCCGCATGCGTCGTTCTCAGGACGTGATGTTGGGTTTCTTGCATTAGGTTTCCGTCTGACAAATGAAATACGTTAGTCTTGTACTACTGTGGCGGGAAGATACACACCAGCACTTTCTACCGTGTTTGTGTGTTATTTTTTTTTTTTCAGGTTCGTCTTCCTGACGGCGGGCGGCTGCCCGTGGTGCTGCTGGCGAACAAGTGCGATCTCGATATTCCAATCGACAGGTGACACTCGCACACACCCTCTTTTTGCTTTGTCAACGATGCTTCTGTTTGGGTCTTGGAACCAAGTCCGTACAAGTGTTTTCCTCGTAGTGCAGCGTTTTCGTGCTTGATTTTACGTATTAGTTGGCTTGTCTGTCCTTAGTACGGTCATGACAAAGACATACGCGCAGACAGGAGCACAGACAATAGCAACAACACCTCTTACATCTCGTTTCATGGATGTTACCTTTGCTTTTGCAAGCGCCGCCTAGCGTGGTTCAAGTCGGTATTCCACCATGGGGAGCCAGCGAGAAATGTTGTCGTCCTTTTCGTGTATCGTCCCTTTATTGTTGTTTTTATCTTCTTTTTCACGATTTTCCGGGGGAAGCTAAAATGTAGGTGTAGGACAGGTATTGCTCTCCGGGCTTCAACCCGGCAGCCTTCCGCAGAGAGCGCAACGCAACGGGGGAGCAAGAAGGGGGAGGGTGTGTGCCATCCAAGCAACCCCTCGTTTCCCTTTGCGTACATTGCAGGACGTGTCCTGTTGTACGCATAGTTCTCGAAGTGCTTGCTGCTTAATCGTTATCTTTGTTGTTCCCATGGCGGCATTGCATGACGCGCCCTGTTGTAGCCCTCAACGTGCTTGCCGCTTAAGCGTTAGCTTTGTTGTTCCCGTGGCGCCTTTAGGGAAGCGCTCACGTGGTTTTGCGACCGACACGGGTTCGCGGGGTGGTTCGAGACCTCGGCCAAGCAAAACATCAACATCGACGAAGGGAGCCGGTTCTTGGTGGAAAAGGTCCTGGAAAGAATTCCAGCGTCCGGGCACCCATCTGGTCGCCTTGGAATGAAGGTGAGAGAATGACGCAGCTATGATGGCTTCCATTGTTTCTCACCCAACGCCTGGAGATAGTTTAGACGGGTGACACCGGGCATCGAAACACGGTGGGGTACGTCTAAGCGGCGTATGGATTAGAAATAGGGGGGGGGGGGGGGGGTCGCTCTGTACGTGTTTGCCTCGCTGCGCTTTGTTCGTCCATGCACGCAAATCCAATGTTCCTCACACTTGTTCGTTCTTTTCCTCCTCGCTCCTCTCCACTCCAGCCCCTCCCACCGCCCTGCGTTTCTTGCTCTGACCTCCATCCCCCCCCCCGCTACCCCCGTTCTTTCCGCGGGACCCCTTCACCTTGGTCTCGCGCCCGGCCGTGTCACGACTCGCCTTGCAATATGTCCCAAACGCTGGCGTCCTGACTGCTGGCGTTGATCTCCCCGCTGGGCGTGATGGCCACTTAATTGGAACAGTTGACGGGAGATGGGAACGGCGGGGGGGGCGACTCATCCTCTTGCTGCTGATGGATGAGTTTGTGTTGTGGTGTATCGGCTACATGGCGGGCGAAAACTACGCCGGTCCAAAAGACCTGCTGGTGACTGCCTACTTGTAACTAGCGGAAACCAGCGGTGCCGATATACCGTACCGCGGTCCCGAATAGCGCGGTTCCCGTAATATCGCGCATACACTTCCTTGGCACAACACCTAGCGAGCTACTAATTTAGTGACCGACCTCCCCCCACCAGTGCGGGTCCCGATATACCGCGGTGATTTTTGTCTCTCTGCCACTACACTGCGATTAGGCGTTTCTACGTTTTGGGTAAATCAGCCCGAGCGTTCTGAACCTCTTTGGTTCTACTGCGCTTGGCTTGGGGTAAGGCGGAGTTGTTTGTTGCTTTCATTTTATTTGGTGTTTGTTGTGTTTAGGAGCACGTTGCTCAACGGAGAGCTGCTTCAACTTCACCTTTGGCGTGTTTGCATTGCAGCCCCTTTTTGCGTTTTTGGGCGAATCGTTGTCGGGAGGGCTACACTACACATTTTTTTTTGCAGTATACCAATAGGAGGTTACTATTCGCGTACGGCTGCTGTGTGACGTGCTGTTGGCTTGCGGGGGCGCTTTTTTTGTTTGTTTCGGGACGTGTCTCCTGTCTCCTCCCAGCGATGGGGGTTTGTCCGTGGGTCAGGTCGCGAGTCTTGTTTCTTTTCTGTGTGTTCTGTACGGAGAACCCACACTGGAAGGCCTGGTGTTGATAGTCGTGAGCGAAAACGATGCCTTAACAAAAATTTCAAGCCTATTGTGGTGTCAAATGTGAGAAAGGCCCGCAATTCTGATGGCCGGATACCCCTCCAATGAAACATTTGAGACCAGAAGAAATACATGCTGTTGGTAGCCAACGAGGAGTGCTACAGAGAGGGAGAGCTGATATCCGACTCTGATTGGACGTGACCGCCACTGCTGCAGACTGGTAGTGTGTAGACTGGTTTTATTTTTTGTAACCGTGTAGTCTGACTCATACAGAAGATCATTTTGTGGAAGTAGTGGATGGACTGGATGAGGCAGATGAGGCCTCCTGCGCCCGGCAAGAAGAAGAGTGTGTCACCACGTGCTGGAAGGGAACTGTTCTCCTGGTTCGTCGTTCCCCAGCGCAGAATTCGCACCGGTAATTGGTGTAGGAATTGGACCCGATTTACCAAACCCTCAGCCGGGTGGTGGGAGTGGTCTCAGCAACCTTTCTGTGCATACTCCGTTGACCTCTTCGAAATCCGAAGCGATCCGTTGGTCCATCATGCAGCCAAGAATTTGGACTAGTTCGGTCTGATCGGTGTTTTACCTACCCTGTTGAATGCGACGCTGACTCCATACCGAGGATCATTGGATGTAAGTCTTGGAGGGGTCTCTTGTGCCGCCGGACTGTAGTGGTTTGCGGTCCCGCCCTCCTTCGCTGTATCTATCCGTTGGCTGTTGGCTCCTTCCAACCACCGTGGTGAATTTGTCTCTTACCCATTCCCCACGTCATGGTATACTTCTGTGGTTCCGCTCCATGCGGCAAGCTCTTGTGGGAACGCTAATGACAAGGGCATTTCGCTAGCGTCGGCGTAGCTCTGCTCGCGGTGCCGCTTGCTATGCATACCCTCCCGATCTCAGTACAACAATGTTCTCCTCGATGGGGACGTCGGGACATTCCGAACATTGCAACATTCCTTCCAAGGATGGAATATGGAGACCTGCCAAATCCTCGATATCTGCAACAGCTGCCACAGGAAATAAGAGCCCAGGAGTCTACTACTGTTGCTGTAGCCAGCACCAAACACACTCCAGCGGCGAGAGAGAGAGAGAGAGAGAGAGAGAGAGAGAGAGAGAGAGAGAGAAGATGCATGCGCAAATCCCTACAACTGAAAATAAATACACGCACAGAAAGACTACCAATTCGAGATATACAGATATACCCACAGTCGAACGGGATGTGGTGGAGTCTTTTCAGTATGTTCGTGCGCTGCCATTTCATTGGCCAACGCCAACAGTCCAAAAAATGACCTAGCCGTGTGGCTGCCTGTAGGCTATTGCCCCTAATACCCACTACCGTCTCTCGGCTGCCACGCGAGCCACCGTGCGGGTTGGCAGTTGGCAGTGCATCCTGCGGTCCTTCGATAGAGAGGCTGCAGAAACACCGTAGGGTGTGATCTGGATACCGAGGGGGAGCAAATGCGAGGGGGTGTTGCAGTTGCCGATGAGAAAACGGGGCCTGATGCGGTTCGGAATGCTGACCCTGTGTGTTCTTCCATCCATTGCGTACCACCTCACGCACCCTCTTTCACGCCAGCCGGTCAGGCTTCAAAGGTCACCGCCGTCGCTGCCCACGGGAGGAAAGTGCCCAGCTACCTGCAGATAGAGTCGGCTCCGTGAGCAACAGATTGGTAGCATGATACAGCACCCATTTTTGGGTGGCACCTCCTCGCATCGCCGCCGTTGAACGACACGACGCACGTGTGAGTACATATATATGTGCGATGACGATTGGAATTACATACACGCCTGGGGACGCGTTCCCTGTTCAACGGGTTTATGCATACCGGCATATCGATGCACAGAGGGACAGAGGGTGCACACAGCACACAGCAGCCTACCCCGCCGTTTTTGACTGGTTGGTTGCCTCTCTGCTCGAACCAAAACTAGCCTGGCTCGCTGGATCGACATTTCGAAGAACGACAAGAATGAGTACATAGCACAACCCCGACCACGGAACCAAGCCTACGAGGTTGGCAGAGAGCGGGAGCGTTGATACAGCAGTAGGCGCCCTCCTAACGCTTCTGAGCCTGCTGGCGAAAAAGCTACGACCTCCAACCCGATAAACGTCTAGCGTCGGTGAAAGGTTTTCACCAGCGCCCCACCCAGTGCCCACAGCCAGGGGTGTATCGGGGTCAAGGCCAAGGTTGGCCTAAGGAACGGCCGACCGTGCCACGCGGTCAGGCGAGGCAACGACAGACAAGCAAAGCACCAGGCGTGGACTCGGTGGGTCCGTGCTCGTTGCCCCTTCGTCAATCATGGTGAGTGATCGTGCACCTTGCACTGCCGGGAAGGTCAATACACGAATTCCAGCAAGCCCGTGATCGGAAACACGACTGCTGTTATTACGCACAGCAGTATCATCACCGTATCGGAAACAAACACGGCTGTTACACACAGCAGTATTATTATCCCGGTTCCTACAGCAGTATCCACCCGCGAGAGCAGTGACGCGAGCTGATATCGAGCAAGAAGTTATCGCAGTACATACATGTAGCTGTATGCATACAGCAGCAGTAGAAGCAAACGGGCAGTGCGACGCGGCGTTCTGCTTGTGGCACAGCAGTACAACGAAACATGGAAGAATTAGAATTGCTACCTTGGCAATTCGATTGCCAAAGATAGGACCAGTTCAGTTGTCGTGGCAGAAGAAACCAGCACGAGCAAGCTCATTTCCCGCCCAATGCCATTCCTGCTACCGACGTCTCCAGACATTTTTTTCAAGGAACAACTTTTTTAGTTCTCTTTTTTATTATTATTCTCCACATGTAAAGTTCTGGCGTTGCTCGCCCCAACTCTCATGCTCAGGGTAGGAAGGGAGACACACGCTGCATGGGTATTTGCGAATATGGGTTTGCGATGACAACCATTCAAATGAGCTCGTTGTCGGATGTTGTCTAATATTAATATTATAAAGTCGAGTCTTGTGATGGGACATTTTCCGCCCATCGCTTCCACTCTACGTGAATGTGGTGAATGTGAATGACTGGCAGGTCAACACAACGGCGAAATTTAGCCGTTGTGTCCGTAGTCGGTGGAGAACATGCATGAGCACCAAAGTTTGTATCGTATCTGTGGGACAGCTTTCACTGAAAGCCTATCGTCTGGACTGGAGCGTAGAGACATCGAGCCTCTCGTATATACATGCGATATCAACATTCTTGGCTCGAGCGCTTTCTGCGTGGGGAAATGCTGATATCCGTGGTTTGAGTACAGTAAGGCGGAAATTGACGAGTACCTATCATCTTTGCACGAAGTCCGCTAGCTCCCTTATTCCGCACATCACCTTGCGCACACGGAACGCACACATTCGCCACGAGCATAAGGTCAACCACTCCCACGACCATTCCCAATTACCCACCCATCCGGTAGCCTCTCGCTCACTCTCCTTTCCCTATTTCGTCTATAGTTGGTCGACGTCGGCCCTCACCGTCAACTTCTTTCTGTGTCCTTGTCTCTGGCTTCCCGTTGTGTATGCTCGTGGCCTCGATACGCCCGAGAAACGGCCCAGAAGTACTTCACATCATTTTTTTTTTATATTTCTCTTACGCGGAACCATTCTAAATGCTAAAAATTTTTGTCGACGCAGGAGGAACCGCGAGTGATCGTCGCATCGCTAACGACCTCGGACGCAGTCGGGGCCGGTTCCACAAGCGACGCGGGGTACTTCACCCCACCACCTTCCGTCGGCCAGGGCACGACAAGAAAAAAATCGCCAGCATCTCGCGGCTCTCCATCTTACGCCGACCACGATGGGAGCAGTAGCGATGATGGCAGCGGCGGCAGCAGCATCAGAACACGAAGAAGTCGGCGGGGACCAACTCTGGCACCAGCCTTGGACTCGAGAGCCGACAGAGACCGCTCGCAGTCGGCTGAGGCTGGTGAAACACCGGAGGAGGCTGGCACCAAGCGCGGAGGCGGCCGTTGGAAATGGACCAGCACCGCCGCATCGCGTGCCCCTGGAAAGTTCTCTCGTGCCAATGGCGGCGGAGGCTGTGATGGCGAAGCGATCCCGTCACCTCTTTCGAAACACATGCAACAGCCGGCCGCAGTAGCAGAGCCAGAAACATTGACTCAGGACAGCGGCAAAAGTAACAGAAGAACCCCCGACGGCCCCAATAGCACGGGCAGTGGCGAGGGCAGCACCGCGGCGTTAGATTCTATCCTAGGGGGGCCAGCGGCAAGGACAACGGCGGTGGCATCTTCAACATCCCCGACGAAAGTGACGCCTTGGAGCTGGAAGATGCTCGCAACGAGGACTTCGACCGCCTCCACGAGTGCGGCGTCCATAACTTCCGCCGCGCCGGGACCGTCCTCCTCGGACGCGACCGCAGCCGGTAGCAGCGGCGGCGGTGACGGAAGCAGTGGCCGGACAGGCCGAGCTACCGCACCAAAGGAACAAGAATCGCGGCAGTCGTTTGTTCAACCGCCGGCAGCGGCAACTACGACCGCTGGGAGGGGGGCGCGGCCCTCTTCCGTAAAACAGACCGCGGCGGCGGCGGCAGCAGCAGCGGCAGCAGGAGCAGGCAGAACCGGCGTGCACGTGGGCTATCAGAAGATGAGGATTTCGTCGGGGGGTGGGAACAGGGCCATCGCCTGTGCCGCCGAGGCTGATGCTGACGAGGCGCTCTCCCGTCCCCCCCCCGCTCCCGGCACGTCGACCCCGCGGTACCGGGGAACCGTCCCCAACCCTGCCGTGGGCGGCACGTGCGAGAGATCTAAGCGTGGTGAATACGGACCGCGAAGCCCGATGCCCCCCCCCTCCCCGGGCGGTAGCAGCGACGGGGTTGCGGCGCCGCCACTCTCCGAAGAGGGAGGGGTCACGCCTAGGCAACCGCAGGCGACAGCGACGACGCCTTCGGGGAATGGTGCCAACGGCGCCAACGGCGTGGTCGACGTGCACCTCGCTGAAGGAGAATTGGAGGCTGGCGGCTGGAAGCACCTGGACTCTGCCGGTGGGGGGTCTTTCGAAATCGACTCCCGTCACAGCAGCAGCAGCAGCACCACCACCACCACCCCAAACATCGCCACCGAAAAAAACGTGACAAGGGCGGGAGAAGAAAAACCAGAGGAGCAGAGCGGCCGAACGAGGGACGGCTTCGACTCCGGTTTCGAAGCCACCGCGGTGGCCAGGAAGAGCGACGGCGGCATGACGGAGCGGGAGATCATCGCCGGCGCAGAAGTAGCCGTGGCATCGGCCAAGAAGGAGGCCGCCGGTACGGTAGATCGGGCGACGGCACCGGGCACCCCCCCTAAGTTTCCCGTTGATACGGCGGAGCTCTTGTCCGACGCAGCGGCGACGGCCCCCGGGACAAAAGGCAAGGCGGGTACTAGAGGGGTCGACAGGACGGGGAAGGTTCAACTTGAGGGGACTGTGGCTGTGACGGGGGGGGGTACACGGTGCCAATGCGTCGAGAAGGAGAGCCTTCGGGTCTCGGGGGAGGACGGAGGGTCGGTCTCACGGACTGTGAGTATTGTGGCTTCAAGCAGGAGAGCCTAGACATTAGAAACTATACTTTGGAGACACGAACTTCGCCGTTGTCGTGCCCGCGATTTTTTTACGTTGACCGAAGAACGCACACCTTGAACCAGACAACTAGTCTCAAATCGGATGAGGACGGCCGATATAGAACGTGACAAGGTACAAGTGATGTGACCGATTCCCATGTCGCGACAGAAATGCCGACCCCTAACTTACCTGCTGGCATTAACAGGCGCTCGATTCAGGACGAGTTTGGAGAAGCCGCCACTTATTGTGCAGTCCAAGATTTGTTTGTTCCACAACCTTGAGAAAACACGACCAAAACGAAGCGTAAAATCGATACAAAAGTCGTCACGGTCACGGTCACGAATACAACCACCGCCAGCTCTCTTGGCGGAATGATACAACAACCCCTACACATTGCCGTGTGTAGGCGCGGGCAACCAAACGTAACCAACATCCGTGCACGTTGCTCGACACTCACCCACCCTCACCGCCATCCTCCTGCACACCACCAACCCACCGTGGACCCACCCGGTTTTCATGAGCTGTGTACCTTTTTCGATCCGTCCAAACCTACCCGTTTGCATCAGGTACGGGACGACAACTGGTGGAAGCAGAACGCGGCCAAAGCCCTCGCCATCTCCGCCGAAAGGAAGAATACCCCGGGGAGAAGCCGCAGCCGAAACGGCACCCCCGCGAGGAGCCGCAGCCGCACCGGCACCCCCACCCACAGCCGAAGCGCGTCCACGAGGAGGGGCGGCGTGGCGCCCCGCGACGGGAGGGGCACGCCTTCGTCTCGCAGCGGCAGTGTCGTTGGAAGGGCCAAGGGCCAGAACGGTGGTGGTGGTGGCTCGCGTTCCCGCGAGGATGCGGGGGGTTGGCCCACCGAGGACGGGGCTGAAGGCGGCGTGGCTGGTGTCGGCGAGTCTCGGTGTTCTGCTTGGGCTTGGTATTTGGGAGAACTTGTTTGCGGTGGCCTGCTGTGTTGACCGCACAAGTGTTAAGGCTTTGGCTGTGGCTTGTGTTGCTGTTGCATGTCGTCCCTGCCATTGCTCGTGACTGGCGTTTTAGCCTATGTTTTTTGTTAGATCTTGAAAGAGCATCTCCGCGTCCATAGGCTTATCCTGCCGACGAGGAGAGAAATCCCGCGGCCCCATTCTCTTTTTCGCTTGCCAGAACGACCCACGCTACACGCCATTTCGACCTCATGAAGCCCCCAACCACAAACGAAAAAATCAAGGTGACTCAAGAGAATCAGGCTGGCCGTTTGTCCCTCCCTGTCGTTTTTGCTGGATCTCCGTTGGTTGCTGGATCTCCGTTGGTTGAGAGAGCGGGCAGGCCACTCCTTTCAGCGGTTGTGGACATGCGTTCTATTCCGCAGCTTAGTTATTCGGTTTAAGTTCCACGTGATCCAAAATTTCCGAATGTTCTTCCCAAAGCTACTTCCGAAGCAAACCGAAGCCTGATCCCAACCCGAACGTTGCTCCGTTCGTGGGTCTAACCTAAACCTTACCGGTAACCCCGACGTTCTACGCGAAAGCAGGAGCAGACGGAACCGCAAGCATCAGCGTGCAGGGCGTGATGATCCCGATGGACGGCATTGCCTCAACCGAAGTGTCGCCGACGTTTTCGACGATCTCCAGCCGAGAGCAGGCGGAGCGGGATAGGGAACGCCTCGCCGCGATGGACGGTAAAAGTGTTCGTTCAAGCCTTGACGTTCCCAACTCAACAACAAACCTAGCAATAGCAATAGCACTGACAAGGACACTGCACCGCCATGCGGTCTTCATGGAAGGGCCTCGAGCTCTGCGCCTATCAGTAGTGGTTAACGTTAACTCAAACGAATAGGTGTAGCCAGAGCTGGACTCTCAGTGTCTACCCCTGCGCCTTGTCGTCTCAACAACGACCGTCGCAACCTCAGGTCGAACAATCTTAACATGTTTTTCATTCGTACTACTCCAATTAGGCACTCCTCTAATGCGATGTATCACCGACGCACTCCTTCTTCACTCTTCACGCATTGTTTTCAACTCCTGTCGATGACGTACAGACGTTTCCAAAATGCGCCCGTTGTTCTCTCAACCCGATAGCGACACCTCTATACTACCGTAATTGTCGGAGTGATAGCACTTCCGTGTTAGCGTTTTTTTCGGGCGTGTTTCTCCACAACCAGGGGGGCACCACTGCCAAAGAGAGTAGTTTTGGGAAGGAAAGTCTCGTCGAGGGCTTTCCTCGCACCCTCCTAGTTGGGGAGAAATACTCTACTATAAAAATCACTTTTACACGGGGGTGCCAATCTCTCCGACTCTTACGGTATGTAAACATGCCACAGTCGTGGCTCCGACAAAAGAGGGTAGCTTATAAACGGGGGCTCCGATATTAGAGGGTCGGAATCGGCTGTCACGGACTCGACCCTCTGAGTAATATCTTATTTCGGTATAAGAGGGGGCTCTGACATAAGAGGGTCGAGGGCCTTTGTCACAACACCCTCTACTAGCCACGACTGCAGCATGCTCCAATCGTCAACCCTTCCGTATTGGCGGCAAAAAGAGCCAACCCTCACCCTTGACCCCCAACCCCGCCCCCGGCAGGTGGCGGTGACGGTGGATACCGGCGCTCCTCCTGGGGAGTGGCTCTGCCCCTCAGCGGCACCGACGACACACCTAGGGAGCACGGCGGGGCCCACGGTGCAAGGGAGAGCGGGACGGGGCGCCGCAGCCGGGAGAGCTCGGGTTGGGGGTTAAACTCTGATGATGGTGGGGACTGGGAGCAGCAGCGCAGATGGAGGTAGGCAACCGTGCCAATGGTTTTCGTCCGTCGATTTACCGGCGAGGCGAAATACGTGGGTCGATTGCAGCACCGCAATACAGTGAAGGAGCTCGTGGCTTGATCCTCGGGTAACGCTTGCGGTGGCCGTGATTGGCGTGACGTCTTCGTATCCGTAGATCGCCTTGCTTGCAACAGCGACTGGACTCTTGGAAATGTGCGAAGCAAAGGTACAAGAGTAGCAGTTGGCTTGGGGTTTATGTTTAGATTGCCCAGTTGAACTTCCCATCGCCACATTTCCTTGTGTTCCTTCCGCTTTAGGTCATCGCGTGCTTCTTCCGCAAGCGGTGTTTGGTCGGATGACGGCGTTCACGACTACGATCATGATGATACCGGTCGCAGCAACGCCAGCACGTCCATGTACTCCGACGAAGAGGAGGACGACGGTGAGGGTCTGCACGTCTGCACTTGAACTTAGCAATCCATGCAGTAATTCCCGGAACGGGCCGACGTACTGACGGTCTATATCTTGTTTGTGCGATAGATACCTCGAGATTCCTTGTGCTACGACCAATGGAACGAGTTGCACACAGCCTCTAGACTAGAGGGTTAGGCTCTTTGTGTACCACGCCGAAACCAACACATGTTCCGTATGGCCTGTCTTTTTGCCATGCCGGTGAAACTGCTGCCATAAAAGACATGTCGCAGACCAGGAGCATGGCGACGACGACTAATCCCTGTATGCTGCTCGGGGAACCGTAGAAATATACTTTGGTCACCGTACAACGCTACGTATATATTCCAATTGATATACTCATTGCTAAACCTACCCCGGACTATTTTCTGTGGGAGAGATGGGTTTGTTGTGATCTTTGCAAGAAAAGAAAACAAAAACGACGTGTGGCATCAACATGAGTATATGTGAATTGGTCGATTCCGCAGATCTGCCGTCCTCTCGGTCTTCCATATCCACCGGATACGAGTCCTCGGCGATGGGGAAAGGCAGCGAACCAAGGCAACCAGGCACCCCAGCCGGGGAGGATCAAGGTCAGCACGGCGAGGATGGCCTTCTGTCGTCGAAAAGCCTCAGCTCTCCGCCTCATGGTAACCGTCTTGGTCTCCTTGTTTTTACTGGTTAATCTTTGTTAATCTTGGTTAATCTTGGTTAATCTTTGTTAATCTTGGTTAATCTTTGTTAATCTTGGTTAATCTTGGTTAATCTTTGTTAATCTTTGTTAATCTTTGTTAATCTTTGTGCTGGGGGGCGACGCGTCCGGTGCCGGTATTGGTCTTGGAGAGGATATATCCGGGATTTGTTGGTGAAGATGCTGAGTAGGGATGTACGTTCCGCATGCGTGGCAGACCGATAAACGCTGCCGCCCAGAACGACGATTTTCAGCGCATCAGTGACGATTTCTGGCGGCCGGGGTGATGGAAACGATACTTTGCCACACGGGCGTGTAACGGTTGTGACTCCCGCAGATGACGATGTTGGCGGACACGATCGTGGTTCCGGCAAATATGCTCCTCCGTCGCCTGCTTGGCCGTTGCAGCACCCGCCAGTCGGGCAAACGCCGGTGGGTCACTTGGTTTCCTTCCGAATCTACAAGCTTGGCTATGTAGTGGCATTCTTCATGCCGAGGTTACGGATGTTGGTTGTAACAGGGAGGTACATAATGTGATAACCTTTGCCATAGATGCTCTCTTGCCTTGGCGGTAACTAGTCCGGTACCTGTGAGATCGTATCCACCGGTACGGTTCAACTAGTGCATGGAGCTGTTTTGCACACGCCCGGCGTGAATCCAGCGGGACGTGTTGTGGCGGGGTCCCCAGATCGGTAACCCCCCCGCGTGAGTGTTGTACACTTGTAGAGCATTTGCCGTTATCGTCCATGCAGTGTCACGAACGCAACATCACGCTAGGTTTGGTCGCGGACGGAAAAACGAGAAGGCGCCATTGCCGGCAGGGGAGCCACGAGCGCGTGTGCCTTGTGCTTAGCGGTGATTTCGCTTTCACAAATGATGTTGTGCTTGTTTAGGTTTTTGTCTGTTTCGTCTCGTACTTGCAACTGTTGTGCCATCGTTGCCTCAAGAAACGTTCATGGGATTGTGCGACCGAATACATCGAGAGCCGGCAGTTTTTTCAGCCAGACGTCGCTTTATCTGTGCTGCAGGATGCGGTGTTGAGCGGGCTCGAAGTATCGGTGATCAAGAAAAAAGCCTACTACGAGATCCAGGCCGCCGCCGAAGCAGTCGAGAGCAGGTAATCTGTTGTTTTCGCTGTTGTTGTTGGTGATCGTGGTGGTGGTGTTGCAGATGTTGTTTTTGTTGCTTTTCTTGTTGGTGTGTCGCGATTTCGTCAGAGCACGACAGTCGCTCTTCCCAGCAGTTGGGCGAACACCTCGCCGGCATTCGCTATGAAAATGAGCCCCTTTTCCCGAACACACAGGTCGTTGACTTTAAGCACAGCAAGCGAAGACTGAACTCGCGAGGTGACTGAACTCGCGAGGTGAGCTCTACAGTGTCTCGCGCTCTGTTCCCCCACCAGGCAAAATCTTTCGAAACGGAAACACCTATGCCAGCCGTTGTCAACCCCTCAACAATTCTCTGGAAACATGAAAAGGCGCAAAATATCCAGAGCATGTATGTATATACAACAGCCACGAAACTCCCAAATACCCCCCCACCGCGAGTGACCGCCCCGTCCCCCCCTCCACTTCTCACAACTTGGCCTGGCCGCTCCATGGCGCCGGCGGCGATGCTCATTGGCGATCGTTAACACCCAGCACGCCGTCAACCGGAAGCGACGCGTCGAGCCGGCAGACGAACAACCTGCCGAGCGCGCGCATGGGCCGCATGCCGTCGGAGACTCGCGCTCTCCTCAGCAGGTGAGGAGTCAAGGGTTTATGTTTCGCCATTGTTGCTCGTCGTCGGTGCCTTGGGGCGCAGGGGGTCGGGCAGCGAGCTGTACCTGTGGTACCCCCCCCCGCAAGCGCGACATGCGTGCCCTTTACTCAGACGCTCTTGTCTTCCTCGCCTGGCTGGGGTCAGGCTTCCACCCGAAAGATGATGCACGGTCTCTGCATCTGCTCTTCGTAGCCGCTCCCTCGTCTTGCACCGAGCAACGTAAACGTGAGCATTTTCCGTGCCTGGCCCGCTCCATGTTTCTTGTCTGTCCCCACGCACGCCCAAAACAAGCAGGGGGGGCTCTCTGCCAGAATTCTTTCCTCTCGATGCCCCCTCTGGTTCAAGAGGAGGCCGAGCGGGAGGAGGGAAGGGAGGACATTTCTGCCGTGCAGATGCGTCGGGGCCTGCTTCCGGCGC
Source organism: Ectocarpus siliculosus (assembly GCA_000310025.1). Classification (NCBI taxonomy): domain Eukaryota; class Phaeophyceae; order Ectocarpales; family Ectocarpaceae; genus Ectocarpus; species Ectocarpus siliculosus. The sequence continues at coordinate 957,387 of FN649734.1, forward strand.
TGCTGCTGCTGCTGCTGCTGCTGCTGCTGCTGCTGCTGCTGCTGCTGCTGCTGCGGTAAGACAAGGGGTGAAGGCGGCAGAGGGAAGAAGAACGAACGCCAACCAGATTGTTCCTACAAGTTTTCATTTTTGCGAAAGCATTACGTAGGGTTGAGTTGTTGTTGCGACTTTATTGCAATTTTCCTCTGCCCAGCCGAGGTGGAAGGAAGTCCGTCGCCTCCGTGTCCTGAATGTAGTCCTCTCCCCCCGCGGTCCGAATACCGGTGCGTTTCAGGTCAAGTCGACTCCGTCGATGCCCCCAAGGATCCAGACGTCGGTTAGCGAGGGCACAATCCTCCAATACAAGGCGGGAGGCTACGGGTCAAAGCCGCAGCATGCCTCCGTCGAGGAGGCTGTTGCGATGGTGTTTGCTTGGTCTCTGTTGTCACGCGACGGCGGCCGCACCACCACCGCCCAGAGGCAGCAGGCGGGAGCGACGCCGGACACGAGGCATGGGGGGCGAGGTTGGCGCAGGGGGGACAGCCAGTACTTCTTTTCTTCTCGAGGGTCGTCAGCTCTGGGGATGTCGCCGGCAGGTAAACGTGACGAGAACCAAGTTGGGCCGAAGCAACACGCTGCCCCGAAGCAACGCTTCGGTCAGTTTCTCCGCAAGCGCGACGCCCGTCAAAAGTTGTCGCGCCTCGTTTCTCCGTCGAGGCGTTCTTCCAACGGTCCGAATGGGGAAGGCGTTGAGATCAGTACTGCTGCCACAAAAGCGTTGGCGACTACAGTACTGTGCCGAAAGCAAGCAAGAGTACCGCTCATCATGGCTGCCTTATCCGAAAATCAAATCTCTGCAAAATATTACGTAGTATCCGAGCCTTCGGCGCGGACAGCGTGCTTGGACCCAGCACGGCACCTCCAACCAAAACCTCTGACACGCAGGAAACACATCTTATCCACGATGGTACCCCCTTCATCCTACAACCTCCCCCCCCGAACTGCAACAGAGGATCTACAGCGGTCCAACAAGAAATTGTCGGTTGCCTGTGCCGAGAGAGAAGAACAGAATCTAAGGAAAGAAACCAAGGATACGGAGGGTCTAGAAGTGTACGGAATGTTGAAGAACGTAATAGGGTTCAAGGATTACCTACATGGACCAATGGACGCAGGGACAAAGCTTAAGGTCAAATTCAGGACCGGGGACATAGGCCTTCGAGAACGTCGACGAAGACATAGGACGGTAGACGACGAAGACGACAAGTTCAGATGTGATTGCGGCTCCGAGTGCGAAGACGGGGTTCATGTAGTCGCGGAATGTCAGTTGTACGAAAAGGAGCGGGAAGTGTACATGACTGAGCTGGGAAAAATAGAAGGGGGGTACAGGGAGATGTTTGAGGCATGGAAAAGAGAGAAGACGGTAGCTGTACTGGGGAGTAGGAAGTGGTTTGAAAAGGCGGGAAGGGATATCGTTAGGATAGACGGACTAGGGAAGATATTTTTGAGCCACCTTTGTCAAAGTAGGAAGGAACGATTGGCTATCGGTGACCGGTCCTGTGGGAACAATGCTCCGTCCTGTCGAGGACGCGTGGTCAATGGTCTAACCGCTAAGGCATGCCAAACACAAGAGTACCCCCCCCCCCTGAATTTCAAATACCGTCGGGTGTGGCTTCCAGGCATGATCGAGCATCACTACGAGAGACACCGGAACCCCAGCCCGGCTGAGATGCGCCGCCACGACAGCAACGCTAGCGGCTCTAGGAGAAGCACAAGAAGAAGGGCGGCAGCACGACAAGACCACAAGCAGCGTCGAGACAGAAGCGCGACCAGCAGTGGGCGGCGGAGTGCAAGTGCTCTGGATCGGAGGGTACGGCAAGCGCTCTGGACACCACCGACGCCCCAAGAACGCCGGCAGCAGCAGCAGCGGGAGCAACGGCGGCGGCGCCAGGCCAGCAGGCGCGAGGTTGCTTCCAGCGGGCAGCAGAACCGAGCCCCTCCCGCTATCCCCCCCCTACCGAAGGTGCTGTTCCGTCCACCTACCGCCGCCACAGCCACTGGACAACAACAACGACGCCGGCCACAAAAACAGGACCAGCAACAACGGCAGGAACGGCAAGGGTCGGCTCCGAGGAACATCGCTTTCGTTGTCGCCCCCGGCGGAGAAGAAGACGGCCACGTCGGTAACGGCGGCCGAGTCAGCAGAGGGAAGTCGTGGTCGTTTGCAGGGACTCCAACGAGCACGGTGTTCTCACCTTCTTCTGCGGTGGCCAACCCCTTAATCTCAACGAGGTGATCTTGTTGTAACATAGTCTATGTTCGTTTTGTTGTTGCCTCCCGTGACATCGTTGCTGATAGTTGCGTGCAGCCACATTGTCCGACCATCAAGCAGGACGGACAGCTCAGCAGTTGTTTCATCGTGTGGTACGATGACCGACTTGAATTTCTACGGTCCCCGAGCGGCATGTGGCGATGTCCCCCCTACTGAATTCTTCATTTCCTGAAGTACACTTTGGAAAAGGCGCATCTTTAAACGGGATCGGTCACAACCATACCCTTACATGTAGCCACCCTGTCTTATCCCGAATGCCGACCTTCTCAGGTACACCCAGCGTTCTGCCTATTCGTTTTATAGCAACAGCAACAGCCCGACCAGCACCAGCAGCGCCGACGACCGAGAAGAAACAAAAACTGCCGACGCGAAAGCCGCACCCGCGAGCACCTCTGGCGGTGGCGACGGCGGTGGCCGCAGTGATAGCGACAGCGGTGGCCGCGGTGGAGATGTAGGGAAAATGACTCACCCTCTGCCCCGTACCACAAGTGTAACGCACAAGACCGACGGCGAAGGAGGTCGAAGGTTGGACGCAGACGACGGTGCCCGAGGCAGGGTCACCACCTCCGCCGCCCATGGCGCCCAGAAACAAGGACACGCCGGCACCGATCGGCGCACCGCCCGCGTCACCGTTACTGCTAGAGCTACGGGAGGGCTTGCCTCGGACGTGGGGGGCAGCCGTAGAAGGGCCGGCAGCGGCCGCCGCCCGATCTACCGCACCATGAGCCTGCGCGGGCGGTCTATCTTCTCCGTGGGCGGGGGGAAAGCTGGCACGGCGGAGCGCCGGGCTGTCTCCATGTCTTCCTTCCGCAGCAGGGGAGAGTCGCTGCGCGAAGACGGCGAGTACTACCGCTCCTACTCCTGGCGCGCGGGAGGGCGAGGCGTGGCGAGCCGCGTGTGCTCGGTGCTGTCCGCGAGGTGGCTCTTCCCCAGGAACTGGAACAAGAAGGACTGGGGGGCGAAAAAGAGGAAAGGTCGGACCAGAGGGCGGGACGGCAGCAGCAACGTATCCCGACCGAGCACCTACACCAGCGGAGAAGTGGTCGGCGTCGTCGACGGCGGAGAATTCTCCAGCAACGAGGACGGCAGCGATGGCGAGGACGACGACGACGACGACGGCGACGACGTTGTCGATGTCACGAGTTCGATGGATATCCTCGTCGGCGGAGCACCAGGACGGGCCGAGAAAACGCGCGCACTAGGCGGAAGTGGTGGTGGCCCTCGTGATGAAGGTACCAGCCGTCCTGCCGCCGGCGAGGGAGGGAGTGCGACAGCGGGCAGCGGCAGCGTCGGACCGGGGACAACGGCGGCCAGTGGAAGGAAGCGGATTAGTTTCCCTCGCTCCGCTTTCCTGGGATTCAGCCGCAGCGCTCAGAGGTTAGAAAAGCTAGACGAGTCAGAAAATCCGGGAATGCCAGGGAATATCCCCGGGATAGGTACCAAGGGATTTCGGGAGGTGTGCGCGTCATTCACGATAGGTCGTCCACGTGGTCTTTTGCGGTGATTCCATAGCTTCACGATAGTCGAGCCTCTACCCCGATCCGGGACTTCGTCCTGCCGGCCAAACATTCCACCAACAGCACCAACGCGGCATGATTGTAGTGCCACTGTGTCTGTCCTCAAGCAGCTTCTTTCACTCCGACCTCTGATGCCATTTTCTGAGATTCGCATGTAGGCAGCAGGCCACGCTCTGCTCTTAGGTGGTACCCACGAAATGGGCAGCTAATCTTATCGACAAACAACCAATGATCTCACCCGCTCGTTGGTTTGCCTGGCCGCCCGCTCCCGTGCATCACTCACTCACCCAGATCGATGAGCAGCTACTCATTTGTTCAGCACGACCCGGCTAGCCGGGCTGGTGGAGTTGGAGGCGGAGATGGCGACGGTGCTGGGGGCGTTCGTGCCTCCCAGTCGACACCTGCGGCGGAGGCAGGCCCGGGACTTGCCGTTGATGCGGGCAGGGTGAGCGGAGGCATACGTTCGAATCCTACCACCGTTATTTTTTCAGTTCCACCGATGATTGTGGCCGAAAACCTCTGCTTCGGGGAATACACGTGGGTTGGGTCTTTTCATTTGCCGTTGATGATCCCACGACGGAGGGATACGGGCAACGCGTACTCCGAGAAACAACCCTTGAGGAAACATCAGCCTATCAACTTCAAGAAAAACAAACAGGCAGCAGGGAGCATACCGTCGTCATTGCTACAAGTAGTTTCGCAAGGTGATTTGCATATCATCCGGGTTGAGTGTCAGGAATTTTGAACGTTGTGTACGTTTCTCCCTCCTTGGCGTTCTGAAATCAACGTAATGCCATTGCCTGATGCCCACTCCGGTTCGTGCTAGATCTAAATAGAAACCAAACAACGTTGCAAACACGACACATCGGCAAGGGCATGGATCGTGTGTCGCCGACATCACGCTAGTGGCAGTATTTGCCAGGGGAAGGTTCGAAATTCAGCACCTACTGTTCTCATCGTAGTGTACGTGCAGCCCCACCGAGAAAGCAAATTTGCCTATTATCGATCAACTCCACACTCATGGTGATCCCGTTCACCTTTCTCGTACGAGCTCTTCCGTGGCAATGGGGTCTTGAGGGCGCATCTCTAGAGTTCGCTCTCTTCGAACGCGTCTACTTTGTTTGGAGACTTACTTAGTATTGGGGCATGAGTGCAACGACTTCGTTGTGCATTGCGCAGCACTGGCAACCGCACCGCTCTCCGCCTCCTGCCCCCACGTATGGCCATCCATGTGAGCATTTCGACCAGCCCTCGTGGTTGTGGCAGCAATCCCCCCGGAGCGCGTACGAGGGGTGGGAAGCGTTGATCGTCCATTCCCCGTGCGAGGAACAACCGCCCGGCAACAAACGAACCACACGTTAATGAAACCTCACAGACCCTCTAAAGCCGCCAAGTATTTCTTCGAAGAGACACTTGGTGTAAAACGATCCTGCAGACCCGAGAGTCTCAATCCAAGACCTGGAGGTTACCCTTCAACAGACCATGGGTGCGTTATACAGGCGTTTTCCCTTTCACTATGTAGTTCCTGCTGCTGCAACGCCAAGTTGCGTCAACGAGATCCCGTCCCCGTCTCTCACGACCCCGGTACATTCTCTGGTCGGACCTCTCCGACCAGGGGACACTACCGGCGACATCTGTTGACTTCGCCGGCGGCGGCGAGGAAAAGGCGAACGGCAGCCCCAAGGATAATCGAGCAGCACCACGTGACAACGGTGGCGACGGTGACGTGCAATACGTCAACTTCAACGGCCATGGCGGCCGGGCCGGCGGCGTTGTTGCCCTCAGGAGGGGGGACGGCGTCGCTGCAGTGGAGATAGAGGGCGACAGATCGGTGTCCACGACTGGGTAAGACCTACCGGCCATGTACATACCTAGGAAAACATTGCGAGAAAATTTCCACAGTCTCGGTCTGATCATGTGGCCTGTGACGCCAACGTGAATCTGCCATGGCATGGTCGAGACGAGGGGCAGCGGTCGCGGTGAAAGCGGTGCGCCGTCTGAGGCAGGCCGACAGCAAGCATCTTTTGAATCGTATGTTTTTCGTTCGCCGCCTTTGCAAGAGGCTCGTTGCTCGATTGCATCATTTGCTTGCCGTGTACAAGGTTGTGGGCGGAAAAGTTCATGCTCGACGCCATCTATTATGCCATGGGAGGGTTTGCGAATTTTTCGCCACGTACCTAATCTCGCTTTCCCAATCGACGGTTCGCACTTGTCACAACATAGGACTGCCACGCAGCACCTAATGCCATGCACCAATTTTCGCCGCTGCGCGTGCCGCCACGCGATCTGCAAAGATGGGCAGGCACGCAAGTGTTTGGTAGTGCGTAGCAACAACACAGCAGTGTCGACAAGGACATGTCCCTACCAAGCTGACAACCCCCCGAAAATTGTTCAAGAAATGTGATGTCCCTCCCTCCCTACCTCCTGTACTGCCTGCTGTTCGACGTTGCCGTGTTGGGGTGCACCTGATTTCACGCTGGCTTTCACTCAATACTCAGATATTCCTCGTTCTTGAAGCCTTTGCAAGCAGAACAGGACGAAGAAGAAGCGAAGCGGAAAATGGACGCCTTACTGTTGGTAAGTGCAATAGTGAATCCTTCACCTAAGTACTTCCTCGTTTCACTAGGGACGAAGCAGTTGAGATCGGTAGCGTCGCACTACGCTGTAAATTGACGTCGCACTGCTGTTGTGCTTGCAATCGCGGTTGCGACGTTCGTCCACCAATCAAGCCCAAATTTGACAACCTCTATATATTGCGGACAATGACTCGACCCCACAACTGCGCCGATATGTTAATAGAGCGGGCGGAGGGTGCTGGTTTCAGGTCCTCAATCGGAGCATCGATCCCGTTTGAGATTTTTGTCTAAATAGCGGAACGTTGACACTGTCGGTATTTTTCGAAAAATATCTTGTCCACAACTGTAACAGTCTGGCAGGTGGAGATAGGGTGGTTCAGCGTTGGAAGAGGGTTATGTCATCCAGTTGGCTTTCAAACTTCGACCCCTCCCCGACGATACGAAACACGCCGAGAGTTCATGCATTGTCCTTGAGGCATATCATCGCGTTTATATGCGTGTCATGGCGTATCGGTAGTCCAAGGGGGGCTTCGTAGGCAGTAACGGAAGAATTGCGTCCTTCAAATTCCTGGCGCAGCGGAATCACATGTTAAATCATTCCGACACGCTCAGCTTCGCTCATATCTAAATATTCCCCAAGCAATAAAAGTATCCCGTCCTGGATCAATCTCGTCTCCCTCGCTTGTAGAGGAGCCGCGTGCATACGCATGGGAATCCCGTGGTACCGGCGGCAGCCGGCGCAAGTGGAGAGGGAGAAGGAAGAGGAGGAGGAAGCGGAGCAGTAGAGGGAGCGGAATAACAATCCATGACGGGAATCATCTCTGGGATCAGCGGCGCTGTCGGTTGGTTGCAGTGTGCGCGATCGCCACGGGACCACGTAATTGGGAATGGATAGAGAACATCGACAAGTCGTGTGTGGAAAAAATCATGGCGTCCGTTATTCATCAGGTACACGTGCTGCGATTACCAGGGTAGATGGCGGTGCGCCACGGAGACCCTCAGGTTCGTTTTGCATCTCCGGGGGGTATTGACAATCAAGGAGCGTGAACTTCACAAATCTTTCCGTGTTCTCGGGTGCAGATAGTGGTCCACTAGGCCGCACGAGCCCAACCAAGTTTCTTGCTGTTGTTGGAGTAATTTTCTGTGAAGTACCCAGGCGTTTTGCCTGCAATCCCCAGCAATGACAGACTGAGGCGGATTTCGTCACCGCGTATTCTATTCATTCCGTAGGCCTTGTTTTCCGATCTCGAACAATTTCAGCCGCTTGGAAAAGCGTTGCCTGTGGACTCCGAAGATGTAGACCGCTTCACTTTACAGCGACGGACCCGGCTAATTATAGTTCAGTTTTCGTTGATCGGGACGGCCTGTTGTTATTCGGTTTGAGTTGCCATGGTGTACTGGTACGAACATACTTCTCACCCATCTGTCATGGGAGGTGGGTGTGTTAGTGAGAGGGAACACCGGATTCCGAGTAGCCTTTCAGTGATGTAGTGCTGTGCTGCTGTGCACAAGGCCTCTGTTTGAGGCACAAACACCCCGGAACTGCAGCGCCGCATTCATACTGGATCTTCAATTTGGCGGTACTGCTGTGGTGCCGTCGAATGTAATTTTTTTGAGGTGCACTCATTTGACCTACAGTATGTATGCCCACGTCCATGCAACGGAGGTCTGCATGAAAGGCGCATCGCAACGATTTGCTGTTGTTACCCCCAAGATTCCCTAGGTGCCCTCCGGGGCTTCGAGGTGGCTTAGTTTTCACAGAGTTAGACAATTGTGCAAGGAACCACAGCACATGTATTACCCAGTATCGCGCCAGGTGTCAGGTAGTAGTAAACGCTGCCATTCTCCGACCGAGGACGCGGCACAGTAAATGCCGTAGGCCTGTTTTCTGGATCGCCTTGCCGTCGAGCGGGGGGGTGGAATGCACCCAATCAACAACGTGCAGTTTTGTCTCCTCTCTTTTCTACTTCAACGTGTTGTAGATACTTATCAAGCACCTGTCCTGCCTGTCATTCTTGTGTGTGAGATGGATGCAGATTGCGTACTGTAGACTACATTTGGCATGCAAAATGCGTGTTGCAGTGCGTAGGGTCGTAGTTCCGCTTGGAGGATGTAGCAGAGAGCGACGTTCGTTTCTCAAGGCCTATGCACACGGCGCTTTGTATTTTTTAATGTCAGTGTCGTGACCAGTACACTACGTAGTCAATGTGTACTTGAAGAATTTCTTGGGAGTACAAGAAACGGCGGGGAAATCATGTCACGACTCCTGGCCTGGGATTCCACGAGATGCAGGGGTGCAAGACAGCAGAGCCTAATAGCATCACATGCAAGTTTCTCCTGTGTTCTCGTCCCATCCATTCCTACTACATTAAGCGGAATAATTTCATGCACCTGCGGGGGAAACAGGCCAACGGTTGTCGGAGTAGACTGCGTATACTTTACATGCCTGCCTGCACTTTCGCACGCAACGAGGGTTCTTCCCTGCCTGTGGATTCACTCCCGGCCATGCGCAGTCAACGTTCTGGTCTGAAAACTACCGAAGAGAGGACGAGTACATGTAGAGAGTCAGAAGGGAACGGGGTTACACGTTGAACCAGCAGGGCGACCATCCAAAAGATTCACATGTGTATCCCCGAAGCAAGTTCACAATCACCAATATCACATGAGGAACGCATATTTTACCATAGAGGAAAACGGAACAGAGAGGTCACCCTTCGCTCTGCTGTGACTGGATCGAAACCTTCCAATCCGATGGTTTGGATTCAATTGGCAGAAGCTTCCCCACGCGCGTGTTTACTACTGTGAATAGTAGCAACCGATGAGCCCATGCCCGCAGAGCCTGGGCAGCGGCGCACAACCAACGCGATCGGCGCGTTTGTGCTGCTCCGCTGGGAAAAGGGGTGATGAGTCGACCTGGCGGTGATCCAATCGCAAGCCGCCCATACCTCGTACAGAACCACGTGGGGAACTTGCATTTTCCCACCGTCTTCAGTGAACGAGAGACTCGGCGGTCGTTGAAAAGATAGGAGAATACAATGCCACGTTGCCTACAGTATGTGTTGTCCTACTTCACGAAACCCTGGATGCGCGTAGGGCGCTAGTAGTCTTCAGGAAGATACAGGAGCTGTCCATGGGCTGCTTTCCTGATCGGAGAAAGAGAGGAAGACTGGGCGGCTCGGGTCACAAGCAATGACGTGAACTCGGTAGGAAGCCAAGTGAGTTCATTCTTGTGCTGAGAAGGTTGGACAAATCTGTAAACGATGATGGAAGTTTGGGGCTACTTGACGCCACATCATAAGGGTGATCTCCCACAAATCAACTCGCTCGATATCTTGCTTGAAGTACCGCCCTTGCCAGCAATATTTTGTACTGGAGACAGCGCAGTGTACCACTCAATCAATTGGCAAGGGCTTTGCTTGCTGTGCCATGACCACGAGCAAAAATCGGAGCAATATCGAGAGGGCCACATGAAAATACTGTGTTGCTCTCCACCCTGAAAAATCCAATCTCCCACACTACTGACAGTTTTCCCAAATGACCCATGGGCGGCCCATGGGTGGGCCGCCCATGGGCACTTCATGGGCTGTCCATGGGTGGCCCATGGGTCCGCCCATGGGCTGCCCATGGGCGGCCCATGAAATGCCCGTCATGGGCTTAGCATGAGCATGCTCATCATGGGCTGCCCATGGGCCGCCCATGGGCAATGGGCAGCCCATGGTGAGCACTCACGCGACCTCCCACCGTGGGCAGCCCATGGGCAGCCCACCGTGGGCACTCGTACAACTGCCCATCATGGGCTGCCCATGGACGGCCCATGGGCACGGGCCCATGCATGGGCAGCCCATGATGGGCGCTCACGCGGCTGCCCATGCATGGTGGGCTCGTGCGTTTTGTGGGCAGCCCATGCGCAGCCCATGGTGGACACTTACGCAACAGCCCATCATGGGTTTACCCATGGGCTGTCTATGGGCACCCATTGGCACCTTCGAAACCCACGGGCAGTGCCCAGTGCCCCGCATTGGGCACTGCCCGTATTGGGCACTGCCAATTGGCAGCCCACGGGCAACCCATGACGGTCACTCGCGAAGTGAAGCAACCGGCGATCGTGGGCAAAAAAAATGTCCATGATGATGGGCTGCCCACGGTCTGGCTAGCGTCGTGGGCACCCACGCACATGCCCCGCAAGGGCTGTCCGTAGAACGGCCATGGCGTGTATAGAAATCTACGCAGACATACACAAAACCACCCATGCGGACTTAACACGGATACTTCTTAGGGTATTTTGGCCAAAGTACTAGTTCTAGTATGCACAGTGTCAGTAGTACTGTAGGCCAGTGGTTAGCCAAAACTGAGTTCGCGGGAAAGCTATCTACTCCTCGAAGAATTGGTAAGTTTTCAAACGGAAAACGGCGTTCTGGCCGCAGAACAAGCGGCCACAACACTCTGCTGGTCCAGCATTACCATCTTCCCTACAACATACTGAACCAGGAACGCCTAAAACATTTCATAGGGATAATGACCCAATGAATTCCTTTCCTGTTCCTGGTCACTACTACATCCTGTATCTCACCGTACATCCGCTTTTATCAAGATCGAAAGAACCCGAATTTTCCTTTAATCCCGGCGAATCTGCTGCAATAGACGGGGTGTGATTCGTCCATGTGTTTCTCGAAATATTCCAAAAGAGAAAAGGAGCGAAATGTTTCCCTGAGTGGTATTTGCAGTATTTATTTTGGCAATGCTATTTGCTCCAGTGGTGGTGGAGTAACCTCGTATTTGCTCCACCATGCAGATCTCCACCCACAGAGCTTCGATCAACCTCAAACGAATTGCATCGTGTAGCTATTGACTACAGCTTCTGCAACGCTACTTGAATGCTAAATCCGACAGGTGTCTGAAGAGATATGCTGAAAGGGGGGCTCCGCAGCATGTCAGGAAGCAGTGATCGCCCGAACCTCCCTCTACACAGCGTTCATTGGCCTCTAACCTTTTTCGTCGTGTCCACACGGTCTATACCGTTCTTCCAAGCTATCGGACACTCCCATCTAATTAATATGTTCCCGCAGAGATAAGGTCACCAGAGGGGGTTCCGCAGTATCAAGGGGGGGGGTGTTTCATACTCATACTTATTGTCGTGCATGCCGTAGTCGTTAGACCATTGACCTCGCAACCCTACAAAGTCGAGACGGAGCACGTCGGGTTTTGACCGGACCAGGCTCTCACATCACCAAGCGCAAAGCGCCGTCAGGTATTCGGCGAGTCGCATGACGGGTGAGCTGCATCCTGCTAAGGGTGTTCGGCATCTTGTGCGTACTTCCTTGCCTACGGATGACAGGTGCGTATGACTAAATTTATTTTCTGGTGCTTTGACTTCCAGAGATAGTTGTATGTAGCTGCCTCGAGGTTGCTTGACCATTTTAACACAACGTAGTGCGATCACCCCCCTTGCACGGAGTGAGGTTTCTCGACCCCGCACAGCATGATGTACTCGACCACCGTTCATGGTTACCGCAAAAAAAACAAAAATGCAATAAAAATATATAGCGGTAACTAACCTGGCTGCCGAGCTCACGAAGTGATCGGCTTGTTTTACAACATCGCTGCGAAGCGACGAAAGCCCAACCCCGATGACAAACACCGGGGGGGGAGAATCTTGGGGGGGGAGGTAAATGTCAATTTTCCCGGTATATGTCCCGCCGCATAGTGGAACCATGCCTACCTCTGCCCGCACTCTGTTGGCACGGCTCACAGCTATCATTCAAGCCATCATGCACTCCAATCGGGCCAGTGGGTGCAGAGAAACGCCCACCCGCGGAGGTTCAGTGACTCGAAGGGGGGCTCCGCAGCATGTCGGGAAGCAGTGGTCGCCCGAACCTCCCTCTACACAGCGTTCATTGGCCTCAAACCTTTTTCGTCGTGTCCACACGGTCTATACCGTTCTTCCAAGCTATCGGACACTCCCATCTAATATGTTCCCGCAGAGATATGGTCAACAGAGGGGGTTCCGCAGTATCTAGGGGGGGGGGGGTGTTTTCATACTCATACTCATTGTCGTTCATGCCGTAGTCGTTAGACCATTGACCTCGCAACCCTACAAAGCCGGACGGAGCACGCCGGGTTTTCACCGGACCAGGCTCTCACATCACCAATCGCGAAGCGCCGTGAGGTATTCGGCAAATCGCATGACGGGTGAGCTGCATCCTGCTAAGGGTGTTCGGCATCTTGTGCATACTCTTCCTTGCGTACGGATGGCAGCTGTGTATGACTTAATTTATTTTCTGGTGCTTTGACTTCCAGAGACAGTTTTAAGCATTGTGAAACTGCCTCGAGGGTGCTAATAATACAACGTAGTGCGATCATCCCCCTTGCACGGAGTGAGGTTTCTCCACCCCGCACAACATGATGTACTCGACCACCATTCATGGTTACCGCAAAAACAAAGCAAAACAGAGGGAAAAAAAACCCGGTAACCTTGGTTGCCGAGTTCACGGAGTGAATAGGCTTGTTTCACAACGTCGTTACCAAGCGACGAAAAGCCAATCCCGATGGCAAACACAGAGGGGGGGGCTTGTTTCACAACGTCTTTGCCAAGCGACGAAAACCCAAACCCCGATGGCGAACACCGGGGGGGGGGGGGGGGGGGGGGGTTTCTTCCCCTAACTAAAAACCTGCCTTTTTTAATATTTTTTCCCCTTTTCCCCCCCCCCCCCAAAACCCGGGACGGAACCCCCCGTTTTTTTCTTGGACCAGGCTTCCCCCACCCCAATCCCAATTCCCCTTTTGTTTTTTTTCATACTCCATCAAGGTTCCACCCCTCCTCTCCAAGGGTTTTTTCCATTTTTTCTTTCTTTTTTTTCTTCCGGGAAAACCCCCCCTTAACCTATTTTTTTTTTTCGGCGCTTTCCCTTCCCAAAAAATTTTTTATCTCTTTTTAATTCCCCC
>FN649734.1:970874-1013776 GCA_000310025.1 Ectocarpus siliculosus
AGAACCTCCCTTTACAGAGCGTTCATTTGCTTTTAACTTTTTTTGTGGTGTCCACACGGTTTATACCGTTTTTCCAAGCTTTTGGACATTCCCATTTAATTAATATGTTCCAGAAAAAATAAGGTCACCAGAGGTGGTTCGGGGGTTGGGGGGGGGGGGGTGTACTCATAGTCGTGCATGCCGTAGTCGTTTGACCATTGACCTCGCATCCCTACAAAGCCGGGACGGAGCACGCCGGGTTCTCACCGGACCAGGCTCTCACATCACCAAGCGCGAAGCGCCGTGAGGTATTTGGCGAGTCGCATGAAGGGTGAGCTGCATCCTGCTAAGGGTGTTCGGCATCTTGTGCTTACTTCCTTGCGTACGGATGACAGCTGCGTATGACTTAATTTATTTTCTGGTGCTTTCACTTCCAGAGACAGTTGTAAGCACTGTGTAACTGCCTCGAGGAAGCTTGACCATTTTAACACAACGTGGGTGCGATCATCCCCCGTTGCGCGGAGAGAGGGTTCTCGACCCCGCACAACATGATCTACTCGACCACCATTACGGTTACCGCCAAAAAAAAAAACGAGGTAAAAAAAAAAAACGTTAACCTGGTTGCCGAGTTCACGAAGTGAACTGGCTTGTTTTACGACGTCGTTGCCAAGCGACGAAAACCCAATCCCGATGGCAAACACCGAGTGGGGGGCTTGTTTTACAACGTCGTTGCCAAGCGACGAAAACCCAAACCCCGATGGCAAACACCGGGGGGGGCGGCTTGTTTTACAACGTCGTTGCCAAGCGACGAAAACCCAACCCCGATGGCAAACACCGGGGGGGGACGGGGGGGGCGGCTTATTTTACAACGTCGTTGCCAAGCGACGAAAACCCAACCCCGACGGCAAACACCGGGGGGGGGGAGGTGGCTTATTTTACGACGTCGTTGCCAATCGACGAAAACCCAACCCCGATATCGAACACCGGAGGGGGGGGGGGAACCTCACCACAGGGGGGGGTCGAGCATGCCGTAGTCGTTAGACCATTGACCTCGCAACCCTACAAAGCCGGGACGTAGCACGCCGGGTTTTCACCGGACCAGGCTCTCACATCACCAAGCGCGAAGCGCTGTGAGGTATTCGGCGAGTCGCATAAAGGGTGCGCTGTATCCTGCTAAGGGTGTTCGGCATCTTGTGCGCACTTCCTTGCCTACGGATGACAGGTGCGTATGACTAAATTTATTTTCTGGTGCTTTGACTTCCAGAGACAGTTGTAGTCATTGCGTAGCTGCCTCGAGGATGCTTGACCATTTTAACACAACGTAGTGCGATCACTCCCCTTGCGCGGAGTGAGGTTTCTCGACCCCGCACAGCATGATGTAGTCGACCACCATTCATGGTTACCACAAAAAAAAAAGCAACCCCCCCCCCGGTAACCTGGTTGCCGAGTTCACGGAGTGAATAGGCTTGTTTCACAACGTCGTTGCCAAGGGACGAAAACCCAATCCCGTTGGCGAACACCGGGGGCGGGGGGGGGGCGGGTGCCCGTTCGTCCGGGGGGGGTGCCGGTTGTGGGGGCGTTAGCCCGGGGGAGTGCCCGTGTGAGAAAATATACCCGTATCCAGGGAGTGCTTTTATCCTGCCACGGTTCTTCGTAAGACAATCAGCGCCCTAGATAGAGTTTGGCCTGGTGGAGCAGAAGGCCCTTCAGCCACTGAGCCCCCGTAGGTGGGCGTTTCTCTGCATCCACCGGTCCGATTGGGGCGCCCGATGGCTTGTATGATAGCTGTGAGCTGTGCCAATGCAACGAAAGCCTTCATAAGACAAATATCGCCCTGTAGATAAAGTTTGGCCTGGTGGAGCAGAAAAGCATATCCGCTCCACCGGACCGTTAAACCATTGAGCCCCAGTGGGTGGGCGTTTCTCTGCACCAACTAGTTCGATCGGGTTGTGCGATGGCTTGAATGGTGGCAGTGAGCTGTGGGGCAGATGTAGGCGTAGTTCAGCTACGCGACGGGAGGTAAACCGGGACAATTGACATTTACCCCCCCCCCCTAGACCCCCCCCCCCACCGGGGTTTGCCATCGGGATTGGGTTTTCCTCACTTGGCAACGGGGTTGGAAAAGAAGCCGATTCCCTTAGTGAACTCGGCAACCAGGTTACCGTTTTTTTTTGACCTTTGATTTTTTTTTGGTGGCAACCATGGTGGTTGAGTACATCATGCTGTGCGGGGTGGAGAAACCTCACTCCGCGCAGCGGGGGATGATCGCACTACGTTGTGTTAAAATGGTCAAGCGTCCTCGAGGCAGTTACACAATGACTACAACTGTCTCTGGAAGTCAAAACACCAGAAAATAAATTTAGTCATACGCACCTGTCATCCGTAGGCAAGGAAGTAGGCACAAGATGCCGAACACCCTTAGCAGGATGCAGCTCACCCTTCATGCGACTCGCCGAATACCTCACAGCGCTTCGCGCTTGGTGATGTGAGAGCCTGGTCCGGTGAGAACCCGGCGCGCTCCGTCCCGGCTTTGTAGGGATGCGAGGTCAATGGTCTAACGACTACGGCATGCACGACCATGAGTACCACCCCCCCCACCCCCTAGATGCCGCGGAACCCCCTCTGGTGACCATATCTCTGCGGGAACATTCCTCAATTGGAAGTTGGGGTTTCAGCCAGCGCAATCCCGAAAAAAGCAACAAGGAAATCCGGTCCAAATTTCGATACTTCAACCGAGTTAAAAAAACGACCGAAATCCCTACTGGAATCAAGTAAAAAACTGATCGAAATCCACTCTATAAGCAAGTAAAAAAGTGATCGAAATGGCCTCCGTAGTCAAGTGAAACATGTGACCATTAATCAATACTCAAATCAAGTGATTCGTATCACAATTTTCAATACTCAACTCAAGTGAAACATGTGATCATTTTTCAATGCTCAACTGAAATGATTCGTGTCACAATTTTCAATACTCAACTCAAGTGATTTGTATCACACACTCAGTTTAAGTGTTAGTCTAACGATGACTCTACTGCTGTTTTGTGTCTCACAACCCAAAGCTGCTGCTGTGTGCCAGCAAGCATGCCCCTTTCGGAGGGTCACGCAGAGCTGTTTTGTCCACCAGCACGGGTGACACACACGGACACAACGACGGCAAGCATGTATTAGATTAAATTTGACCATCTGACCAGTCAACGTCGACTCGTCAGATGGTCTATGTAATTTTTTGTACTAAAATATATGCTCAGAGCTCGTTAGCACCCAGCTGGATCACGTTTGGGCTAGTGAGTGAGTAGAGATCTCCGGGGCCAGACCCCTCGTCAGACGCTGATTGGGAACCAAATGATGATTATTTTGCAAGTGGACCACTGGGATTCGGACCCGTGCGTGTAACATTGTGTAAGGTCGCTTTCACCATTAGACCACCTCCGTCCACCGTCCACCGTCAACCGTCCACCGTCCACCGTCCAAGGTTCCACGCACGGGTTCGAATCCCAGTGGTCCACTTAAAAAAGAATCACCATTTGTTTACCGATCAGCGTCTGGCGAGGGGTCCGGCCCCGGAGATCTCTACTCACTAACCCAAACGTGATCCCGCCAGGTGCTAACGAGCTCTGAGCATATCTTTTATTAGATAAAGTTAGACCATCTGACCAGTCAACGCATCCGACCAGTCAACCGTTGACTGGTCAGATGGTCTATTTTTTTTCTAATATCATGCCCCTTTTCTGTAGAGGAGTTTCCCATAGCTTGGGAAGAATGGTATGGACCGTGCGGACACGAAGAAAACGGTTTGAGGCCAATGTGAGCTGTTTGGACGGAGGTTGGAGACGATTACTGCTTCCTGACATGCACTCGGATGCGTTGACTGGTCAGATGGTCTAATTTGTTTCTAATAGCATGTCCCTTTTCTGTAGAGGAGTTTCCCATAGCTTGGGAAGAATGGTATGGACCGTGCGGACACGAAGAAAAAGGTTTGAGGCCAATGGGAGCTGTTTGGACGGAGGTTGGAGACGATTACTGCTTCCTGACATGCTGCGGAGCTCCCCTTTTTCAGCATATCTCTGCAGCCACCGGTCGGATTCAGCTTCTAAATAGCATTGCAGATTAATGCAACTGTAGTCCAAAGCTACCCGATGCAATTGGTTTGAGGTCAATTGGAGCTCTGCGGATGGAGATCTGCCTTGTGGAGCAAAAAAGAGGTTACTCCACTGGTGGAGTAAACAGCAATGCCGATTATCGGCGTGACGGCACGAGGCTGAGATCAGAATCCATATGTCGTCTTTTTTGGTTCTTCCATCTATTGTTGTCGCATCGGGAACTGTCACGTTTTACCTCCGGAGCTCATCATAGTTTGCCTATGCATGCATGTGTTTGTATGTCCTGGGAATTGAGTAAGCGGTGAATCTGATGTTTTCCTATCTCAACCCTTGCCGCAAGTACCGTGACGATTTCCACGGACTGACGGATATAATTCTGAAGAGCGAGGTCTTGGCATGCATTCCGAAACGTGTTGTTTTGAATGTTTCATGTTTTTCATTACGCAGTGCCCCGTCTACGGGTGATGGGAGGCTGACATTGAGCGTTGTTTGTACGTTGTTTTCAGTCATGCAGTCCCATTTGTGCCAAGCCATTCCCATCTTTCGCGTTTAAACTGCAGAGAGAGCTCATATTTTGACAGTGCATGAGTTCTTGTCCTGTGAATTTACAGCAGTGGGACTGATGAGTACTTCTTCATAAACGTGGCAAAACGGCAACTACCGAGGATCCACCGATGGTGTGTACGAACGCGTTGGGATTTTATCCTCACTCAAAAGTAGCCGTGCTTTCTTTGCGTATATACTCTGGAAGAAGGGTTTGGCATGGATAGGCAGTTTGAGTATTTGGGTGGTGGGGGACATACATTCATTCCTGCACGGGCGTATTGACCACAATATCCCGAATGAAACCTGTAGTCCCATCATCCATTTATATGAGGATACAAGGTTGAAATTTCGTGGATACAGGGTAAAGACTTTCCGAGGTTCAATGGGTTTCGGACGATGGGTTTCTGTTGGGAGATCGACGATTTCGGAAGACAACATCATCTTGGTCGGGTGGATTAGTTCGATTTGGATAGATGGTTTGTAAAAAGGCGATCCCCCTTGTGCCGTGCGTGGGCCACCGTCCTCCCTTGACTAACAATTGAGTCCTCCAGTGTCAAACTTCCTACTTCCCCAACAACCCTACCAGGTCGTACTCGGCCCCCAACGCTGTTATTCTTTCCATGCATCGGCTACCCACTATGAGAATCACCCAGAATGAAAGGGCCCCATTGTGAGCCTACAGTTGGCAGCAACTTTCGCCCTAGATGGGCCGTCCATGGCCATGCCCATGGGAAACATTCTCTAAATGCTCACCATGTGGGCTCCCAACAACGGTGGGCTGCCGACATTTCACAGCAATTCCGCCTGCTATGGGCGGCCCATGGTCGACCAAATTGTCGTCCCCAACATGCTCACCGCGGGTTGGCCGCTTTTGATGGTCTGCATTTGGTGGGCTGCCCGTGGGCAACCGTCTACCCCTTCTGATCGGAAATGTAAGAACGGATGGCATATTCGGAATATATATCAACTGTTTGTACATAGTTTAGGGTTGGGGTTAGGGTTAGGGTGAGGGTTAGTGGCGAGATGTGCCTTTTCTTCAGGATTTGGTTTCGCATTATGCTCGGGTAGGATATAGGCGATGCCTCAGGAAAAAAAAACATGGGTGGCCATGTTTGATCCCCTCCATGCTGAAATTTGTTCCGGCAGTAATCTCAAGCGAACATTGTTACTGTAGACCCCTGGCAACAGCTCGACAGACAACATTATTTCTTGACCCATTTCAGGTTCCTAGCATCGCGGCTAATTTGAAACGTCGAACGAAGGAGTGGCGCGTGGGATCATGACACGGAGGCGCCCGTCGCCTCCACCGACATGCCATATGGCCAACAGAGTGCACACTGTTCAGATACCACATATGGCATGCGTGCGTGCGCGGTCTTCTTTGTTTTCATTTTCTTTTTAGATGGGATTGGGTGGGTTGGGTACGTTACATTCATTAGGTAGACCCGGAAAAGCGACTCCTTGTTTTGGTCGCTTCCCCCTCGAGTCCCGGCGTAGCAACAGTTGTGTCTGATAATAAAAAAAAACATGAACCACGTGCTTGAACAAGCACCGGTTCACAATTGGCTCTTGGTCGGTTCAACCTTCGTTCGCGGATGTGGTCGAAAAATGAGGATGGTTGAGTCCTTCAGGCGTGTATTCTTGACACCCGGGATGCTTCCTTTAACCGATTAGGGAGATGGTGTGGAGGGATAAACAACTTGACACAAAACTTCCGTGAATGTTAGTCACCCGAAAACCCTCTTAGTAGGACCGCCAGGCTCACGCCCAGCCTGGTTGAGAGGCTTTAAATTGGCGTCGTCAAACTCGAATGAAAACCCAAAAGTGCTCAAACGAACTACCCGCCAACAAGCAGCCAAGGAAAGTGAGGTAGGGTCGTGATTTTCCACGGCAAGGTGCCGACAAATGAACTAAACTCCTGAAAATCGCCGGAACACGTGTATCAACGGACCCGGACCTCCACTCCACTCCGTATGAACCTCGGCCGAACATCCTGAACAGTCCCTCCACAGAAACTGACGCGCTCCGATGGTCGTCGCCACACCCGGAAAGGCGGGGTGCGGTCTGCGATAACCCCTCGACCACCTCGTTTGGCTGTGTTGCTTCGGAGATGAACACAAGGACAGAGAGAGAAAGGGCGTTTACTGGCATGAAGAAGATGGTCAGGACCAAAATTGCAAGCGATGTTCATAGAGTAGAAACCCACCGCGGACCGTCTTGCGTCGCGCAACTATTTCAATATGTCACCATGTCACGGAGCAGAGCGGACCATTTGTTACTAACCTGGGATCACGGAACTGGGCGGAGCGATTGTTCGAGTAGTTAGATTTTCGAAGTTTCACGGCGTAGGTGCGAAAGCTGCTCACCCTCTGTACCTTGCACGTGTGGACGTCATGACTCTAAACCTGGTGGGCGATGTGAGAGGTATCCGCTAGCCATAATATTTTATGGGCTTTTTGTCTGATGGTAGTTGGAACGAGCGCATTGTTACATACACCACATCACGCATGCTACATATTTTGTTGCTGCCTCGAACTCATGCGCTTTTCAGGAACGTGCAGCTGCCTGAAGCACCGACGACAGTAGCCGCAGCGGCCCGTCGGCGACACCTTCGTTCGTTGAGGGTCGGAGGAGTGGACAGATGGTTCGGTGGTCGTCTCGACGGCACGCCGGCCAAGGGCAAGGGCAAGGGCAAGAGGAAGAGAGCCGCTGGAACTGGAGCCACCAAATTCCACGCCAGCGGTACGATTTGGAATTCAAAGCATCGCCTAAATGTACGAGACCACGCAAAGCCCGGGGGCACAGGGGGGTACTGGAACCATCGGCGTGTCGT
The DNA here is from genome assembly GCA_000310025.1 of Ectocarpus siliculosus. NCBI lineage: Eukaryota > Phaeophyceae > Ectocarpales > Ectocarpaceae > Ectocarpus > Ectocarpus siliculosus. Next base: position 978,333 of record FN649734.1, read on the forward strand.
ATGCGCAAAGAGTGCTTGGGATTACCGAGAAGATCACAATCTCAACATGGGAAGAATACAGAAAAAAATACGAGGAGCAGCTCGAAAACGCGGAAAAGCTCGGGGCCAAAGGCAACAAATAAGCTCGGAGAGTGAAGTCGTTTCTCTACGGGGAGGGTTAGGTCAAACGGGGAGGCCGAGCTTCAAGTGCTCGACTGGATGAACGATGTTCGTTCGGAAGCCATCTCTGCCCGCGTCTCTGCATGGATGGCTAAGAACAAGTCGGTATCGCTCAACTTGCTTTGGTTTGGCCCGAGGCCTGCTGCGAACCACCTGGAGGGCAGTAGAAAGTACCGCATCAAGCAGACTCACTGGTGCAAGAGGTTTCTCAACAAGCACAGGTTGTCCTTCCGGGCGGTTACCAGGCAAGGCCAGAAACTCCTTTCCGGGTGGCCTGCGATTGCCATGAAGTCCGTCAAGGAATGGAGGGCGCTACGTCACGGAGGAATCGACGGTGGGGGAGGACGGGGTTCGGGAGGGGCAGCGAGCAGATGCCTTTGAAGCCACCTCTGTTGCTCTCGGAGGAACAGAGCAGCATGCCGTGTGAATGGAGCTCGCTGCCAAGTCGACCGTGGCGATGAGTACTAACATCTTGTGGTATTTATTCGAATCATGTGCCTTTCTTGTCTTTTCTTGGCCGTCCGTGCAAACAGTGGGCATCGTGATACCATCTTTCGCCGTGGAACTCAGTGTCCAGCCAGTACGGCTAGACGACATTGGTATTGTATTGTGGTTGTGCAGCGTTAGAACCTTCTTACCATTCGTTTCCATCATCACTGTACTCAAGATGTTTCTCTATGCGTGAAGAGCTGTCATTTCGTATCTAACACAATCGACTTTTTTCATCGCCTCTGCTCTCGCTGTTGCGTTTTGCCACTTGCTTTTTCCTTCTTGCTCTTTTTGTCCTTCGCAGCACACCGGTCAGGAAGAGGTGGCCTCAAAACCGGTGGAAAGTAAAGTTGGGCATCACTGCCGTGCTTGCAGCAAGTATAAAGAGCGGTAAAACTCCCGCCGCAGCTCATCTTTTGAGGGTAAGCCCACGGCGCCGGGGAAACCCGCCGCTGCCAACAGCGTCGAACGAGCACCCAAGGCGTACAAGGACAAGAAGGAGGTGTCATCCCCTGGGGGCGTTGTTTACGCCGCGGACGGCAGGGCGTGGACACGCAGCGCGCCTTCAGGGATGTTTGGCTCCCCCAAGTGTGGAACCGGCGACGGGTCGCGAGGGGGTCTAGGGCGGCTACCGTCAGCCGTACACGCTGGAATCATGGGACGATTACATTGTGCACAAGACAGTCGTGTGCAAGAGAGCGATGGACGAGTCCAACACGACGGTGGTTTTCGTCCCCAGAGGACTGACGCCCAAGATCCAGCCTTGCGATGGACTGTTCAAGTCCAACATGTCCAGGCTGTACGACGACTACATGGCCTCCACCGACGCCGTGCGCAACGACCGCAGCTAGCCGGACCCCCCATCGAGGGGATTGTTCGTGCGGTGGGTGAGGAAAGTGTGGAATGAAGTGGACCCTGAGAGCATCCGTTCGAGCTGGAAGAAGGCTGGCATGAGACGGCGACGCGGCCGCTGCTGGCGCGGAGGAGGCTGCCTCATGGGAGAAGGGGGAGACGATGCCCGACTTGTTGGAGGTGTTGGGAATCGACGACGATGACAGCACGGGAGATGGCGAGGGCAACGATGACCCGGAGGTTGAGATGGTGGCAGACTTGTCGGGGGCGGACGTTGTTGCATGGACTGAGTCGTATCATCCTAGGTATGTATGTCATGGTCGAGTCAACCAAAGCTGCGATTCGAGCCAATTTGTCCTGTGTGTCATGCGTTTCGGCAGTCGTTTATCCTCTCTGGTTGTTGTTTATTACTTTGGTTGATACATTGCTGGCACTTGCTGGCATCCTACACAGTTCCAGCTTGAGTGATGAACGCAAGCCTTGCAAGTCGTTGCGTCGTCCCGGTACCGGTGTGCTGTCGCACTGTCACACATAACACCGGCACAACCGCTATGAGGCATCGATACTACCGCGCCCGCAATATAATACCCAGGAATTCAGAGAATGACTTGAGCACCAGTCTTGAGCTCGATTAATGACCTCTGCACCAAAACCTATATGGCGACCATTCGCAGCATTGCCCTAGGAACTACAGGTTGTTGAGTGCGGGCGCGCTCTGTGCACGTTCGTTGTTTACGCGAAGTATAAGCACTCCAAAGGATACCGCGAAAAAGCACGAGCGAGAGCGCGTGATGATGTGATGTGTGCCACCCTAGCTAGCACACCCATTTTCATCACGCCCTTTGTAGGTGGGCTCCTTCTTTGAGCACACTGCATTACTCGGGCGACATTATTACATCCCATCATTGCCACACCCCGGTAGGTATAGTCCTGTGAGCGCACTGCATCACACGGGCGACATCATCACGCCCAGTCCTGTGACCGCGCTTCACCGCATGGGCGACGTTGTCACACCCCCAATAGCCCAAATGTTCTAGAGATATTGTCAACGCCCGATTGCTCGGAGCCTTACAAGCATACTGAGAACGTCGCACGTACAGTGTTGACTTTTGTTTCTTTTCGTCGGGGTGCTCTTATAACCTTGTCTGCATAGACTCGGTCGTGTCCCCGACGAGACAAAATCTTGGCTACCGAGGAATTGCTTTCAATCCACCCCATCAGAGCGCAAGGGATCTCTTGGACAACGAGAGCAAACCAATAGTGCTCCCATAGGCCACTTAGGTAAGTACGTGTCCGGCTTCCACCTTTGGCTCCTGGGAATGACTTGGTGCATGTGATGAAATATAAGAAAACCGTGTACTACCACGTCGATTCAACGAGCGTTGACCCACGGGCCTTGCACACGGATATCTCATGACGATGTCGGTGTCAGACTGTACCAAACTACACGGGGATATGGAAACGTTGTTGAGCCACCATCGACGTAGAAGGGAGGAACAATAGGCCATCGGTGATCGGTCCTGTAATAAAAATGCTCCGTCCTCTCGAGGGCGCGAGGTCATTGGTCTAACAGCTACGGCATGAAAACCATGGGTACCCCGCTCCCCGGAAGCAGACGCCAACCACGTTCGATGAGACAAGTTGCTGCAGCAACTCAGGCCAGTTGAGGCAATTGTAGCGCGGAAGAAGAAAATGCTCAATTATTTCGCTTCATATATTTCAGCAGGGATATCAACGATTCTTCCTCTTTGTCTAGGGTGGTGTGGGACTTTGGGGTTGAACCGTCGTTCTGGTCTTCCGTCAAGAGTCAGTATGACGTATCCCTCTCCGGGAAATCCAGCCGCTATGTATCGTAGCCTGCAAAACATTAAAAAAGATCCGCCATCCATGAAACATTGGCGTAGCGCAATGCGCAGGCGACAAGCCTTCCCGATATACATGAAGCGAACAACGTGTCACCTAGTGTTGAGCTGCGCAGAGCATGTGGTGTGGCTTGAGACCGGTCATTCGCGAGGGGCATGTACATTTTCGTACAAATTTCATGGAACTCCATGGACATCCACGGAATTCCATGGGACGTATAATGGGTGTTCATTGCATGCTTTTCGTCCATGGAATGCTATGGAATGTCCAAACGCTTGTTGTGAATGCTCATTGCATATGATGAACGTTCGTGAACAGTTCCGCGGACGTTGCTGACATGTATGTCATGAAACGTTTCATGAAAGGGTTTCAGGATGGGCCATGAAATGTTTCATGAGAACTCGTCATGGACGTTTGCGACATCCATTCATGAACGCCCGTTAACGTTCACACAACACGGTCATGGAACTTGGGCAATGGACACCATTGAAGTGTTCCACGGACACAACATGCTTTTATGACAACTCGTGAATGCCCCCGGAAAGTTTCATGAACGCCTCGTTCATGAAACATTCCATGAACCTCCGGAACGTTCATCAAGCATCCCGTGGACGTCCATGAAATGTTTCATGACAGCTCGTGAATGCCCACGGATTCCTTCATGAACGTTCATGAAACGTCTGTTCTCAATAATGATATCCTCGAGAGGAGGGAAAGGGGCATAGCTCGTGCCTCCTTTCGATATATTTCCAACTCTTGCTTTTGGTGGTTTTCGCGCGGATTTGAAGCCGTGCGCACACCTGAAGTCTTTGCTTAGTCCAAACCTAACCCAAACCCTAGCCTCTGCTTGTCCACAATGGTCTCGTTCGATTCCTCGCAAGCAGAAAGGGTCAGGGCTGTGAGATAGGACACGGCGGTGCCGATACGTACGATGCCGTTTGTTCCACCCAATGCAGAGTCGATGAACTGGCTGTGGACGACGTCGAGGTTGTGGTGTCCAGAATTCAGGCTCCACGTCGCGCACCCGACGGGTACAGCATTGTCTCTCACCACTTTGGCTCGGAGCAGCCGCACCTTGAGTTGGTGGTCGACTCGCCTTCGGTCGTACATCGAGTGGCCGATCCGCTGGAAGCAATCGTTCATGATTGCGCTCAGACGACAAACATGAAATAATAAAGTTGATCATTACGACAAGTGTCATGGGTGTCCATGAACTAGCTTCATGCTATGGACTTCCATGGAAATTCCATGAACGTCAAGGAATTTCTGCACGGACGCCCATCGCAGGTTTTAAAATTGTTCAGACAACGTCGATGAATGTCCTTGAAACGTTTCACGGTAGTTTCATGGAATTCTATCGACTTCGATGAAGTTCCATGAACGCCCATGATATTATTGAGTTTCATGCATGGCACTCTACACCTTGTCCATAGAATATCATGGGCGTCCATGACACATTTCATGGGCGTTCATGGAAGCCCATGGCATTCCATGATATCGTGTCATGGGCATTAACGAACGTTCAACGATGCCCGTCAAGGATGCCCACGAATTGTTGATGGGGCAGTCCCTAGTGATTGGGGGAGGGACTTCGTTTGTCGAACGCATTTCCGTCAATTTTTCCCACCATTGTTGCTTCATAGGAACATAAGGTGAACGTTAGTGAAATCTGTCATGGAGTGTCACAATGAAATGTCTCATCGACTCCCTTATATGTCGTTGGCCTGGCTTAAAAAAGTTCCAGGTATGTCCATGTCACTTGTATTTGCTCCCGCTGACTTCCATGACATGTTCAATGGACATGAATTGTGTCATGGACAAGTAAAAGCATAGACTATAATGCATATGGATAACTTATTCAAGAGTACTCTATGCTCCGTGTGAGAATACAACTTGGAGAAAGAAAGTGGGTCACGATCGTAGCAACGCCAGGTAGATTAAGGCGAACGTACGCGAGATATCGTGGTACGATTGGCTGTGTTGCAAATTATCTCAGCGACACCAGCGGGGAACCTTCAACAGTAAGTGCGTGTGGGACGAAAACCCGGAAAGGAAAAGGGAATCAAAGCGGTCAGGCGGTCATGCCCACGCCATCGTCACACATCAAGTGGGTCCCAGAAAAACTGCCTCGCGGCGACCACCTGTGAACGATTCGAACCGCTCTACATCCATATTCTTATGCCTGGCGAACATGGTCAGAGCCCATTCACAGTGTAAACCTTTTCGAACTTTGTTACACGTCTCCGCAGGCCCACGGCGGCACACAAGGCCGCAAGGGATTGCCCTATTGTTCCGACACTCTGGTGGGTATCCCACCGAGATTGCATGATACCATTTGGTCCGAAACTGACCCACTCTTGTCCGCTTCCGAGACTGTTCGATGCTCTGCCGGGCGGTGATGAGGAGGTTGCTTTGCGCGGCCCACAAGTTTGACAAAAATAGTAACTGTGGTAAATGAAAATGACGGAAAAAAGTCTAGACAAGTGGGTGGTTCAAAGCGACTGCAGTCAGTAACTTTGCGTGCGTTATTACCCGTTGGGATTTCGGCCAAAAAAGGCCAGTCTGTTGCGGCGTCGTGAGCCGCTGTGGTCTTGGGCCTGGAAATTGATGTCATGCTGTGCACGGATGCCCGTGTTGTGCAGGCACGAAAAAGAGATTTTCAGTGGCAGGAACCGCCCACGGGCCGGTTTCTCTAGGACCCACGTTTTATCATTTTTTTTCAATCCACGGAAAGAGACTACCCTGAAATGCAAATGAGATCTTGCAATGGCAGGAATGTCTGCAGGCGAGCTTGAAATATTAAATGCTTATCACTTCAATTAAACATCCGTGGTGTAACACACACGCGTCCCTCCTATCTAATAGAAGTCGAGCTGCAGACTAGACTTGATAGATGATAGTATGTACTTTGTATGTATACAGTAGTGACAGGCACCGGGCAAGCTATTCTTGGTACATAATACATTGTAGACTCCTTTTGTAGCACTTCAAGACCTTCAGAGCAGAGTCCGTGTTGCCATGAGAATAAATGGGACCTTTCAACTCGAGGATGGGGTGTTGCCATCGTTTTAACCCCGCTAAACCTTGTTTGCCGCTTCAAGGTGCCTTGCACGAACTGCTGTCATAGTCATCTACAGAAGCAGCAGCGGGGCAATGTTTGGAAGATCACGCTCTCGCGTTTTGATCAGGCAGCTGCGTTGTCTCGTCGAACACAACTACCACCTCTGGGAGCCGTGAACAACAGACATGGAAGACTCGGAGGATTGGAAACAATCGTGCCCTCTGCACCTGTGATCGCCTACACCGTAGCGGGCTCCGAAGAGGGAGGGCGGAAGACAGCTGTATCTCTCCCAACCTCGCAGCTCGCGCCTCGCGCCCAAGCGTGTACACAAGCCCGCCTGCGAACCATAATTCGATTGTGGAAACCCAGGGGTGGCGTGGAACCCTTCCCCCCCAGCAATGACGCCTCCGTGTGTTTATTTTCCGTCAGGAAGGACTCCTTTTTTTTTTTCCAGCACCTCAACAAAACGCGGGAAAACGTAGCAACGGAGGAGGGAGGTGGTGTGGTTGAGCACCGGGAGAGAGAGAGCGAGAGCGAGAGAGAGAGAGAGAGAGAGAGAGAGAGAGAGAGAGCCAGAGAAGAGGAACGCCAGGTAAGGTCGTCAGTCTCATTCTCTACTGTGTTGCAGTCAGTACCGCCCCATGCTGTGGCCGCTCTTGTCGGTGCGAGTTGTTGGCGCCCTACCTAGAACATGTCTGTTACCTGCCGCACCTCCCATCACCGCTGTTGCTCGCTGCACTTGACATACGTAGAACAGCGTCACGGCTCGTCAGCGCAGTACCAGCAGCGCATGATTTCTTCCATGCTTGTGCTATTTCCTTGGGCTGCGTTTTTTTGTCCTGTCGACTGCTGTGAAGAAAAAACCCCAGCGGACCAAGATGAGAGGAGGGACCTTTGAAGAATGGCGTTAGCAGCACACACCAACAGCAAGCAGTAGGTGTGCTTTGCAAGACACCTCGAGTACGAAAGCCTGCATCTGTACGTTTTTGACGTTGGATCCCCGGGAAGTGAGATAGAAGGGGAACCTGGTCGTTGCTGCCGGAATGTCAGGACATCGAGTTGGAATTGGATTCTCAGCTACAGCATAGCTTGTTTGATGTTGCTCTTCTTTTGCTCCGAGAGGTGGACGCCGTTAGGTGTTTTCCGTTTTTGCCCGCGGCCGCAGCTGGTTATGTACTCGTTCGTACCAAGATGCGCGTTACTGCTGCAGGTATTGGAGCTTCCTCACGCTTACGCACCACCGAAATCGGATTCACCGACCTCGGTATTGTCAGGTCCAAATTGCTGGCTTTACCGTCTTGCGAATCGTCTGTGTACACTGCTGTATGCATGTAAATAGACCCTACATCTATAACCTGGATCGCTGAAAAAACAATGCTGCGAAGCCCGCCGCCCTTAAACCCGCTTCGCATCTTCATCTCAAATAGACAAGTCACACACAATACGCTTGGCGAGATCCTGAACAACCAGTGTACCGTATTTTCGCTACTACAGTAGTTGCAGACGTTCGCCCACGAGCCTGCGCCAATGGCCCAAACTCTGCTGCGGTGCGCGGTACCTTTGTCCGTTCGCAAGACTCGAGACCACGGCCAGTTGTCATGGATTTTTTCTCCGATTTGAAATCCGGGGCAGGGGGAGCGATTAATCACGACCCCCCAAGACCAGGAGTTCCGCTTAGTGGATGTTGCAGCAAACAGGGCGCACCAAGGCACATCGTCATTTCGTCCTTGCCTCACAGACCCTGTTCGTTATCAAACCGTCAAGGCTGTACACTCCACTCCTGTGAGCTTGTCGGAGCCAAGTTTGGGCAGCTAGTGAACGTGCGCTGAGTATGCCTCGGATATGAAAGCATTTCACCGTTTCCAGTTTACTTTCCAACCAGTTCCCGTTTGGAATTCATGAGGGATTTCAAAGCGGGATCGTCCAACATTTTCAAAGTGGAGGTCCTATTTTAACATGCATGATAAACACACGCACCCTCAGTTCCCCAAACTTGGCTCGAAGAGGCTCACAGCACTGCACCTCTGTGCGGCCTCGAAGGTTTGGTTGCAAACGAGTCTCTACGAGGCGCGTACTGAGTGCCAACGCGCATTTGTTTCCATCGAACGGCGCAGAACTTCTGTGGCCTCACGTGGGTTTGGATGTCAACGGCATTAAATCAAGATTCCAAAAAAAAAAAAACATTGCAACTGGGCTTGAAATGCATAGAATAGACTATTAGAGATTCGAACGTACAGCAGTTTTATGCGTTTTGTTGTCGTAAGCGTGTACAACGGAACAAGAAATTTTCATCGCTCTCGACAGAAACACATCAAGCTTTCCCGACACACAAGTGCATTCGGGCAAGGCACGCATGTCCCACATTTTGCGGAAATGCCGACAGGGAGTATCAGAAAGTACCCCGCCGGCTCACATCTGCTACTGCTGTGGGCACCTAACGTACGTCGCCCTCCCTGTAGATGGTGAGCTCCAGCTACATGTTTCTAGGGCGTTCCAACGCTGTACTACCAGCATATATTTGCTCTATTTGAACCGTGGCGTTTTGTCTGTGGCGTTCCACCACCTTGCAGGAGGGAAGGCGGGACGGGTTGCCGCACCGGGAATCGGTACCATGGGCAGCGTAGACATATCGATAGGATTCGCATATTCGGAACAAATAAATATCCAGCCCTGGCCATTTACGATAGACGAAATATATGGTATCAGTTCTTCAAGCCAAAAGCGCTGGTCTGTGGCCACCAACCGTTCTATTCTCTCCCGCTGTGCCTCTCTGTGTCGCGCCCTGCCTTCTGCTCGTTTGAAGGTCGTTATTTTGCGCCCGGAACGGCGCTACAGATTAGAGTTCCTGCGTTAGCATCAACGTGCCGCTAGAGTTTGCCGCATGGTTTAGCAGTGCAACAGCTCTCGTTTAGGCTGTGTGCCTGTTGTGGGGGGTGTTCTAAAGAACGGCATTTGTCGGCTTGGGTAGGTACATGAGCTCAATCGTCGGAGCGGCACTACCCTGGGTTGGAGAAAAGGTGTCTGACTTGCTGGGTCGTCAAAGAGAGGCGAGCAACAACATGGTAGCGGGCAGCAGCGGCAAGGCTGGCGTCGTCGATGCTGATATCACTACGGCGACTGCAATGAGGATGGGTGCTTCTTCATCGGCTCGAGCGCGCGCCGCGCGAGCTGCTGCGTCCATCAGCAGGAGGGCAACGCAACTCAAGAACGGCAGCAACAACAGCAACCGCAGCGGTAGCAATAGTGGCTGTATTTTGCCCGTCCGGCGCGTTCGCAAAAGAGCAAATACGTCTCCCGTCGCCGGTACTTCCCGGCACGAGGCTAATATCGACGTTGCGGCCGGAGCAGCAGGTCGCACTAACAACGATTGCGCGCCGCAAGACAAAACGCCCAAGGGGACATCAGTGTGGGAGCCCGAGAACTTTCAGGGTGGCGGCGTCAACAGCAACACGACAGGTGTGCCGAAAAAACGGCGCTCCACGGACGCCCTCGCCGGTAGCAACGTCAATGGGCTCCCATCTCCCCCGCCAGGAAACGGCAACGGGGCCGTGTCTGGAAAGGGGCTTCACTGGTCGGGGAAGAGCAGCAATCTGACACACAGCAAGGATGGGGACGCCGCCGTCGCCGGTGGCACGCGGAGCTTAACTAGTGAGGATATCGTTAGCGGTAGAAGTGGTGTGGGTGTAAGAGTGTCAGCGGAGACGCGGGTGGGAGAAGGTCGAGCGCGAGGGCCGCCATCATCTACTCTTGATGCGCGGGTGGTCCTCCCGGCAGCGAGAAGCACCAGGGGAGGCACGACCCCGTCGGCCCTTGGAGAGGGTAACGCTGGGATTAGGAAGAAACGGAAGTCCAGCAGAGAGGAGGAGGGGCAGAGAGACTTGGGACATTTGACGCCCTACGATGCTGGAATGGATGCAAGCGAGGTGAGTGTTGTTCGTTGTTCCTGGGTTGGTCGAGTGTCAGTTTTTGCTCTCTTCCAATCCTATGTTTGGTTTTGACGACCACATGATGCTCTTGTTGTACCGACGTGCTGACGTCAGCTTCTTGTGGTCACAAGACTGGGCCATCATTGCGCGCCGTACCCATCCCGGCTGGCCGTTCTTACGTGTCCCGTAGATCCCGGTGGGTGACCACCGTCGTCCTCAACTTGATGCTTGCGTTTTCCTGTGCTCGATTGGGATGCGTCTTTGTCGCCGGTCGTACCGGCACTCTCCCTCTATGCCGCAAACATTCGTGTGCGTTTCCCCTCTCGTCGCGGTGCAGGCCGAGAGCTGCCCGTCGAGCTTGACGCAACAGCGGGCAGAGGAAGCCGGGCGACGGGCACAAACGGAGCGGTTTTTAGCGCCTCTTCCTCCCGTTGGAGCAGGCGGAGGTGGGGGGGGGAAAGCCGACCTGACCATCTCCAATTGGCCACCTCGGACGGATAGCGTTAGTGCGACCGGTGACGCCCGTGTCGTCAGCGGCAGTGGCGGTAACGGTGTTGGCAACGGCCATAGGAACGGCAATAGCAGTAAGGCCTGCTGGAAAACATCGTCGGCATCGTACTCTAACTCCTTAGCTTCCTCCGCCCCTGTATTGAGCAACGGGGTGCTCGCATCTCGACCTTTTTCGTCGACCGGCAGTAAGGGCCGCAGTTTTGACGACGGCGAGGAGAAGAGTGATAGCTCCGACAATGGCGGGGGTGGGACCTCCGGCGCGGCCAGATCCCTCCGGGCGGTACTGAGAGGGCAAGACGCGGCCTCAAGAGACGTGCAATCGTCCTCCTGCTCGTCAACTAATACTCATGCCAAAGAGGATGCCGAACGCGGCGTTGGTGTTGGTGGGGGCGCCGTTTCTGCTGCTCCTGAGGTCGCGCCGAGAGACGGAGGGCGGTTGGCCTGGTGCGGGGACAGGGGATTGTTGGCGAGGCCACCTGCTACGCTGCAGCCTCGCCAGCACCCCTTTGTAAGGTCGTCGTCGTTGTCCTACCCAGTTTCCGCCAAAGGCTTGGCTTCCGCCGCCGGCCGAGGTGCCCATGTGGCCGGCAGTTCCTCTGCGTGTGATGCACTTTCGGGACGGTGTTCACAACGGCAGTCTACAGCGGCGGCGGCAGCGTGCCTCGGGCGTCTCGATTTCACCGCCGTCAATGTGGATGCCGCCGGCGCGGCGTACCCGACCGGTGGTGGGGGAGGTGGTGCCGACCGCCGCGGCGATTTGGCCTGGGGTGGGGGAGTCGCGAATGGCGGTAGCACTGCCGGCGAAGGCCATGGTCGTGGTGCGGGTGGGATAACATCCGGAGATCGAGAAGCTGGAGATGGTCCCGAGAGTAGGACGCGAGAGAGTGGGGAAGTACGGGTGATGGGTGTTGTGGAAGTTGGGGCTGATGACGTCGCTACGATGTCATCGTCCGCTCTGTCGGTGACAAGCAGGGAAGACGAGGAGTCTGACACGGAGGACGTGTACATGATGGTGGACGACCGCTACGACCCCGACTACCACCCTTTCGCCGAGAGCCTTTTAGACGCAAATTCTGGAGACGAGTCCAGTGTTGACATGAGCGTGTCGATTGGGCATGATAACCATCACAACGAAGATGCCGGGAAGGCGAAGAAGACTAGGATGAGGGCTCAAGTGGCGGCGGGAGAAGCGTATCCAACACGGGAGAAGACATCAAGTCAAGCGACCGTGCTCGGGGATGATAGCGAAGAGTGCGCAGGAGAGTCGTCCATTGCGCCAAATGGTTCCGATTGTGGTACTCTTGCAGGTGGCGATTCCGGCGGGCACCTGTCCGTCGGAGAAGAAGCCCCTATGACGCGGGGTGGCGGCAGAAAGAAAACGCTCAAGTCCAAGGCGGCGCGGCGTCGTGACAAAGCGAGCGCCAAGGCAGAACAATGCAATGACATGGATAGCAAGCCGGAGCCTCGCGTCGCCAAGCCTCGGACGCGAACGGTTGTAGAGCCTCTGGTCCCTCCGCAACCGCCTCCGGGGCCGCGACAATGGCCGGCGCGGCCGGCGAATCGCGCGCTGGTGTACGTCGCAGCTGCACAAGCTTCCCGAAGGGCTCGGGGATTCACCGGGTGGTCGTTCCCCAAGCTGCCCCCCGCTCTCGTACCCCCCACTCCGCCGTTGGCGATAGAGAAGCCGAAAAAGGAGGAGGTAGACGTCGAAGAGGAAGCGCCGGGTTCCGAAGAACGGGGTGGAATAGAAGAGGGATCCGTGGTGGTGGCGGCTGGTAGAGGGAAGAAGGTGAGGAAGTGTGTGGAGTCTGGTAAGCTGCACAGTTTCTTGGGCCTCGCGAAGGACAACCCCCTCGGCGTACCGTCGCCAAATGAGCTGGGGTGGATGTCGCTGGGACGGATGCACACACCTGAAGGAAGGGCTGCCATCAAGCGCCAGGCGCTTGAGAAGAAGCGGCGTGCGCTGGAGGAGATCGCCCAGCGCAAGCGCGAGGAGCTCGAGAGGCGGAGACTGGAGCTGGAAAGGATTGCTCAGCGGAAGCGCGACGAGCTCGAGAAGCGGAGACTGGAGCTGGAGAGGGTAGCCTACCAGAAGCGGCAAGAGATTCTTGACGCCCTTCGCATCAAGGTACTTTGCATGCACTCTGGTGGTGTTCTGTAGAGTTTGGCATTGTGCGCTGCTCATGTAACAAATTGCTCAATTTTACATATGCAGATGATCGTCGAAACCGCTTGCTACCGGCGGAGCAGATCATTTATCTTGGCGTCAGTGTGCGGGTGTCCTAGTTTGCATGTCACACTCCTTTCGACCAATGCACGTGAACTTCTTGCTGGGGTCGCCTGTCGCCAAAACCCTCGGGCATGTGTTTGTGTGTGTTCGTTCCATCACTTGTGGGGCCAAGTCTCGCCAACTAACAAGGTCACAGGACCTTTCGCATGTTGCATTTTGGTGTTGCCCCACCTTTCTCCAGTGGCGTTTACCTTGAATTTCATCGCGATTTTCATCGCGAGGAGGGTGCAGTGATTCGTTTCTGTCGACTGTGAAGTCGAAGTTAATGACATGTTTAGCTAGCGGCTTCCATTTTTTACTACGCCTTGTCGCTGTGTTTTCTAAGCCTGCCCACCATGTACTGTGGCGTCCCTCCTTTGCAGGAGGAGATCGCGGAGGCCAGACGTAAACGTCGCCTCAACGTCCTTTTCCTGGGAATGACGAGAGTGGCTGAGTACGACTCACGGGGCGGGCTTACCAAGGGCATGAAGCGATTTGATCTCGTAGAGAGAATGGTACGAGACGACGTGAACGAAGCCAATATGAATCCTTTGAGGTGAGAGGGGATGCCATTTCCAAACACGGCAATCACTCTACAACAGGTGTACTCTATTTGCAGGGATATTTGATGAACAGGAAGGCCGTGGTATCATCTACAACGCTCATAGTTACGAATGCTTATGATATTGGCTTCATGCTGTTTCATTTGTCACTTTGTCAAATTGGGCTTTTCCGGTGGCCCAGAGGAAGTTTTGAAGGAATAGGTACACAAAATTCACTCTCTTAATTTTTCTGTGTGTGTTTCTGTATGCGTCAAGCAGATGGATCTCATGATGTTTTAGAACGCGCATAGACGTGGACCCCTCCTAGCCATGGCGCTGAGCAATGTGGACGCTTTTCGACCTCCGGCATGGGCACAAAGATTGGTATTGCCAGCTTGGGCCCGGGGTACACATGTTGTCTCGCCCCTGGATACCTACGGCCTCTCAGGGCCTGGATCACCGTCCCGCTCTCATGCGTCGTTTTCACTCCCGCGCCGGAGTGAACCAGCCACGCCAGTCGGGGCAGCGCTGCTGGCTTTGCTCAATGCTGTAGTTTTCTTTGGGACGTCGTACAAGACGGAGAACGTGGTGTGATTGGCTCTGCGACTGTTCCTCTGCTGCGTTACTCCTGGCGGCCCTTCTACTAGAGGAAATGCGGCAACTGCCTCATGTTCTATTCCGCACGTGCACTTGTTGCCCCTCTCCTGCATGTTGGCCTATGTACGTGTGACGACTTTTTCCGTACACCTCGACAGGGACACGGCGAGGGTGCTTGCGATGGAAGCACTAGGGCACGAAGTGCGCTGCATCAGCAAGGTTTCCACTCCGGGAGAGTCCGACTGCGAAAACTCTAGAAGGTTCGCCAAGGAAGCCACGATTCCGGTGTTGTCCGTGTTTTCGATGCCCAAATCCAACCCGTTGCTGGTTCTCTTGTGTTGAGCTTTTACCTTCGGCGAAGAACCTTATGGGGGGCGTATGTACGGTTGAGCGCATCTTGTGTAGACAGTCGCCTGCGATTTCTTTTGCGACGAGCCTAGTCACTCCCTGCCACTTTCGTATTTTTTGTTCATTCCAAGTGACAAAGTTGCCTTAGGCAGCCCCCCGTTTCATTTCTGCTGGTCCGTGTTGACCGTTGCCGTCCTTTCTAACCAGTGTTACTCGTAATATTTTGCTCCTTCAAAACAACTGCTCGATTCTTCGCATCAGCACGAGGGCTCACGGCGGTCCCACAGGACTGGGGCGCTTCCTGGCCACCGACATCACTAACACGGGCGCATCCAGGGGCTTCTTACGGAAAATCGAGGCAAGCTGTAGTCTTCTGCTAGTCGTAGGACGTATCGCCGTGATCGTCCGCCCCGGGCCCTGCTGCCAACCAATACCGGGAAGCGCTACCCCGGTTTTCCAAAATGAACACGATTCAGGCGTAGGGCCCTGAAAAGAAGTGTTGTGATGCGCGAAATTGAACATCGAAGGCAAGCTCAATCTAGGTTTCCAAGAATATGCGCTCGCTTTCGCATGCCTCCATCCTCTATTGACGGTTTAGGACAAATGGCTTTCTGAACTTACGCAAGTTGCCTCTATCGATCGCGGGCTCTGTTTTTAGCAAATGCGGGTTATTCGAGCCAGAGGCAGGGTAGAGGACAAGAGAGAAGTATTTGCTAGAAGGCACTGCGTTGACGGGATGTATCTTGCCTGCTTGGTTTGGGCGCTTTGTGCCGACGTCCAGGAAAAGTGGGAGAAGATCACGTTTGACACGGTGTTGCTGGACCACTACTGGCTCCCTGACTCGGTCGTTTGGCTGAACAAGGGGTACATGGTGAGTTGGAACTGGCGAATTATGGTGGAGCGGCTCGGACAGACGGGTTTCCTTGTCATTACTAGGTCTGTGCATGCGTGATTCGCGTACACGACGGTTCTTTCGTATTTCGATTGATTCTCTCGTCCTTGCTTTGATCGACCGCCGTGCAGGTCACTGTGAGACGTTGTTAGTTCATCATCGATGTGTCCAATCAGTAGTATCTGAGTGGTGGATGAGCTCCACCCCCTTGAAAATGCGTTTGAGCATGGGTTGGTGTCTCTGGTCCACGAAATTCTGTCTATCAAGAACGCTCAAGCGTTTGACGCTGTGCCATGTGTACCATCGTCACTTTTGCCTTTTAGGCAAACGACGGAGGTTTGATACAGAACTTGGTTCGGATGACAAAGACGCAGCTCCTGGGCGACGACTTCGAGATCATGCTCCCGATCAACCAGGTAGGCAACCACCCCGCCTCTTCAGGCTACACTTGCACGCGCTACCCCGTACCAACGTGCAGCAATGACGCACCCGAATCCTCAAGGTCGTGTTGTAGAGGTTGATCGCGACACGGAAATTACCATGACCGAACGACAAAACTTCAGAACGCTTTTGGAGAGATCTCCCGATCACCATCGAACAATCGGACGACACATGTGTGCTTTGTTACCCCTTTTTTCTACCCAGTGAAGAAATGGAGGCTTGCGCAAAGCAGTTCTGGTTCTTGTTCGACGGCAAGCCTAGAACACGTACAATGATATTTGTTGGATCGACAAAGAAAGATCAGAGACCAGGTTGTGGTTCCTTTCCTCATCCTGCTTTCTTCACGCCCAATACCGTGCTCTATGTGCGAGTTGTCGACATGTCTTTTGCGCCACCCTCCCTCACCTTGTTGATCTCGCAGTGCGGTGACAGAACTACAAACCGCCCCGGAACATATTTTGGAGTTCCCCACTACCGCAGCGGGCCGAAACATGAGTGGTACCATAGTTGCTTGTGCCCTCGCAACACACGAGTATGTATTCGAGGCCATTGGGGTGTTGCGAATGCCCGTTGTGTACTGTATGTTACTGAATTCCGTTGCCCGCTCTTGTCGGCCGGAGCGTGGCTTGCAGGAATGAAAGCATGCCGCTACGTGTAGCATTTAGACAGCGGGCCAGGGGCCGAGTTTGCTGTACACTGCCTGCACCATAGTCCGAACGCCTTTTGTTTGTATCGCTTGCTTGCTGTTTATGTTGACCTGCCGCAGGCATTTTTCGAGCTCCTGCTGCCGCACTTCTCGGACCTTGAACGGTGAGAGACAGAGACGGAGACATAGACACAGCGAGAGAGAGAGAGAGGAGTGATTCGTGGAAATCACCAGTAAACAGGCCATTAACGTATTATGTTGGCAAACATCATTTGTTTTGTTGACTGACAGAAGATAAACGTCGTGTAGAACAGGGCTTAACTCTTCTCTGTGACTTTGTTGCACTATCTGGACTCGAGTTTGCCCCCCACTGCTTTGTCATTTTGTCCGGTATTGGAGTGTTACAGCGTATGACGTCTTTTCACACGTTTCTTCTTCTCTGGGAGGGAAAGAGGATACCGTTGCGGACTCATCGCTGCTTGCGCCATGGCGTGAATACTGGAGCGGCGTTTTGGCGGCTTCAGCCTTCGGACTGTCACGAATATTTTCTGGTGATAACCCGTCGTTCTACGCCGATTCTCGCGGTGGTCAGCTTTTGTCGGCGTTTCAGGTTGTAGGGATGCGTACCTGGTGGTGGACGAAATATTAGTCGTGGTCCTGATTACAAGTGGGGTGTGCCAGCGGGTGAACGCGTCTTTTTTATTTCTCTCCTCTCGTGGCTTTCGGGTTCGTTCATGACACTTTAGACACTTCACGGTGGAGTTTCTGGTCGGAGAGCGGCTGGAGCACCTGAAGCGGAGCCATCTTGCCCTAGAAGCGGACGATCTCATTCCCGAGGACGTGATGCAGCACGTGTACGGCAAGGAGCCGGAGCGCCAGGTTAGACTCCAGCGGTCTCAATCTATCACGTCTTTTATCAAGAATCAACGTTTGAGCTGGAGCTTGGGACGTGCTCCTGTATAGACCCTGCCATCACGATGACCTTCGTTTGCTTGTAACCAAGCTGTGGTTGCCGGGCACAGCGTCGAACGCGGAAATAGCGTATGTGTAGAGGTCAGCGTGTTGTGGACATAATGCCGTTGGTACCGTGTCGCAAGACTCCCTGTTGTTTGTTCCCGCTGTTGATACATTTTCGAACCGACAAGGGCGGCCAGACACGCGAACGTGTTTCGCGGCGTTGTTTTGCTGCAGCGAATATCAGATTGCTACTGCAAGCGACAAGGTTTGCCCCATTCCCATCGGATCGCGTGCCAGTGACTTCGATGGGCCCGGTTGGCCATTTTGTCACTCAAGATTGGTGGCCCGACTAACAGGGAGGAGGTAGACCCAGGCTGTAATTTCAGCCTCCACACCCAGTATTAAGTACTGTTGAACAGAGGGCCCGCATACAAGTGATGGTACCGACACGAAATGCAGAAACCACATCACCAACGGGTTACGCCTGGTATGGCTTCAGGCAATCAACAAGTACACCCCGCCGACCCCCGGCCCGACTCTCGTCGCTTCATCGCTTACGTCCATCTCCTACCGAACAGGTTTCCCGGATGCTGGGCGTTAAGCAGCCCACGGCAGACGTGGCGGCAGTGCTACTCAAGTACGGAGTGGCAGCCGAACACTTTTGCTACGCTCGATTCCTCAAACTGAGCAGGTGCGCACAACCGTCGCAGATCTACAATCGTTTTCCTACCGGTTGGCGGGTATAAGGGACGCGCCAGCACGAACACGTGCTGCTTGCCCAGTATGTTGACATGCTTGACATGCGCTTCCAATATCTTCTCGGCGACGCTGCGCCGGTTGGGATTGTTCCTGCGTTGGTCCCCGAATTCTACAAGCTTCACGGGGATGGGCGTATTTGCCCCTCGCTTCCGCGTCCCTTTTTTCGTCTGGTCTTCGCGATGAAGTTTCCCAAGTGGTTGCTCTAACCTGTGATGTTCGTCCTCTTCCACTCATCCCTCACTACCCTTTTCTTGGGTGTTCCATTCACACGAACAGAATGCCTGACATTTGTTCTGATTTCGGGACGACGACATCGCATCCGTCTATGCAGGAATCCACCTCCACATCCCGCGCTAGCGGCCGTTGCCCTTGCGGCATCGTCCGAGTCAGCCAAGATCGCGGAAGACATGGCCAAAGTTGCGGCGGAGTCGGCCCAAATGGCCGCGGAGTCCGCGATGGCGTTCGAGGCCGCGGGTCTCTCCGGAGCGTTGTCGCCCACGAGTGTTCTTCCTCAGCAGGAGGCACGTAGCGCTACGTCTGGAGATGGGGACGAATTTCACGCAGCAGCGGTTGAAAACGAGGAGGGGTCATCGCCAAGATCGAGGTCAAGCGCCGGCGCTTCATGTCCACCGCCGTCGGGGAGTGGAGGAGAAGATGGCGGGACATAGGCTGGAATGAAGACATGGTGGTGCTGTGCTATAGGGTTGTTTTGGAAGCAACGAGCAAGAGATAATAGAGACGGGATTCGCCGTTGCTTCGGCACCGGGAGGATTTCCGTCGCCGGGATATGTGGAGCACACTACTTGTAGGTGGCTACATCCCGGGGGCATTATCATGCGTATCATTAGAGGAGGCGGAGGTGTGTTATTTCCACGGTTCTGTACGATTCCTATTTCAGGTATTGTTGTCGTATGTGCAAACCGAGTCTATCCTCCCTTACGAGGGGGGAGACATCGCGCGTGGAGCTTCCAAGTCCTCCAACAGTTAGTTTCATATTGCCCCGCTCATGGACCCCACGTCCACGGTGAAACGGTGCGACGCCCTGACGATGGAATCCACTCCTTGTGGATATACCAGATATTTAGCCGTTCTTCTGGGCCTGGAGTCGGTCAGGGAAAATTTAAGGGTTGCCACAAAGTGCGGCTTTCACCCTCGGTGGAAGTGTCATATGTCTTATTGCACGGCTCGAGGGTGCCTTGATCAGTGTTCGTGGATGTAGCTTGCACGAGCCAAGCTACGAAGGGTGCCCAAGTTTGAGTTGATGGTGCAGCGGCTCCAAGCCCCTCCCTCGAGCTACCAATGATTGCCGGACGAGAACGAATTGGTCTGTAGCATGAAGCACAAGTTGCAAACACGTTATGATTAGAGTAAACTTCTTTCGTGGCGTGGCGCAGCCAATTCGTCGGGATGTAGCGACGAGTACCGTTTATCGTGGCACGGCTTACATTCGTGGCTAGTCCAGTTTAAGCTCGGGCAACGGCGGCTTCAGTTTTCGTGGCGCCTTACAGGGTGTCGGCGTGGATTTTGAGCAGCCAGTCGTTCTGAGCCTGGGCACTGTGCTGGGAACGGGGTGCGTTGGGCTCAACAGGTAGTGGTGATGGAATCGTGCATCTCCCTTAGCTCTGCACCAAAGCGCCGTGCGTGTTACTTGAGGTTTCTTGCGTCGGGGCTATACGAGCGACAGGATAATTGTTCTTTCCCCATGATTTCTATTGCTATCAGGCTGTCGGTTCCAGCTGTGGGGTTCGGAAGGTATGCGGCAAGATATCTACCCGAACGCCACCCGCGTACGTCAAAGTGAGGCAGGTCGTGGTACAGCCAGTCGGTCGCGCATGAGTTATCCTTAACGTTTGTCCCTCGATGCGGAGCAGGTGTACTCTATCTGATCGTGGTAAAGGGTGTTACTCGTGGTAATGCGTCATTACGACAGCAAAGTAGGCAGATGCTTGACACTTTCTGGGCGGACTGAAAGGTTGCGAGGTTGTATCGATAGCAAAGCGGAAGAATAGACTATTGATAAGCTTTGAGCTTGGCACACCCAAGAGATATACTGGAATCAGGCGTATGTGTCTGTTGTGGGGGTGGTTCATGTGTTGGCCACTATTAACCGCCCCCGTTCGTGAAGTTACCCCGCTGTTATTGCTGGACCGCACGAGAGAGGCACTGTTATATTTTTCTTCCAGTGTGATGATGATTCAAGTGCTTGCGATCGGGATACTCTCGCTATTATAGCGGCTTTCACAAGCCAATTTCTTGTCTGTTTCTTGTGGATTGGTCGACGTGCTACTTCGAGACTAGAGTAGGTAGGCGATAAGCGTTGTTAATCGTGCTTTCCGTTGACTCGGTGATATGAGATGTGGTCGGCTACCCCTCTTGCACACGTGAGGAATTGGTGGTCAGCCCGCTTGCATTCGATTCATGAATTCGAACGAACGCCGACTCGATAATATTTTCCTCGTTGCCTGACCGTATACCATTCATTCCGGAAGGGATAATTTTATTGCCGTTTTGGGCATGCGCAGACTCAACACAGTACGCACGAAGTCAACCGCTGATGAGGTACTCCCTCTGTGTTCTTTGTGAGACGCCACGTGGCTGATCATTTCACTTGTACTGGAGGATCGCACTTTCTTCGTTCTTTGCACACGAATTCCCATTATTTATGCTACCAACACATGACACATGACACGCAGCATCCCGCCGACGCACGGCCAGCTCCAGAGAGCTCACAGATGCATGTGGTGAGTGACACCCTTGAAGGTTTCTTGGCATTCGAACTATCAGAGAGGAGGGGAAACGCTTGGTAATTGTCTGTGAGGTCGGTCCGTCCTTGTTTTTCTAAGCGGTTGTTGTATAATGATCCCGGTCTACACATACATCGAATGTTCCCTGCCCTGCTTCGGTGTGTATTTCGTTATTTCAGGTGCCTTAATTCCGCCGCATTTTTTTCGGTGCACTTGTGACCTCATGACGTGTACAACAACCGTATCTCCTCGATCTCAGGCGCACCTCTGGTACAACACACAACTAAGGTCCATCGTCACGCACGAGATCGTCGACTTGGGGGTTTGCTTGACACCCGCCTGGTTTGTTCTAGTGTTGAAAGCAGGTGTCGAAGTCGCTGTCAGCAGCAGGATTGAACTACAGTCTGTACTCAGTCAGCAAGGCGGCCAGTCCAGCAGGCAGCCCCAGCGTGGACTCTCCCCCTATCTGTGCGGTCAAGCTCTGGTGCAACATTCTGGACTTGGGGCTCTACCGTCGCAGGAGGGCGGCGGTCAAGAACTGCATCGGATGCTCCGATCTCCAACTCTGCTAGCCGCAGCGGCGCTACGGTCAGGGAGCAGGCGGCGCAATTGTCTGCTCTGCGTTCGCCCCCACCACGCTATTTGGCCAGCACAGCAGCTGAGGCAGCAGCAGAAGCAGCAGCAGCAGGAGCAGAAGAGGCGACAAGGCGCTTTTGTCGCACGCCGGGGGCTTTGCTCCACGCCTTGGCGGAGTGGTGATACCCAGCGCTCTGCATTTCCCACTCCATCTTCCGCGGCCTTGGGCTCCTCCTCACCACAGGGAGCAGAACAGAGTCGTGGAAAACACAGCCAGCAGGATGGTGATGGCCAACAGCCACAATGGCACCATCACCGAAGTCGGCACCAGCGGAGAGCAGAACGCCGGGCGCAAGAAGGACGCACTTACGGTGGGTTTCTTGGGATCACACATTCTGCGCGACACATAAAGCCGTAGTGTGACACTCTTGCTCTTGCATATTTAGCAGCTCCTGACAACAGAGAGACATGAACAGCAGTAGATGGAGAAACCCCGAAGGTGTGCGTGGAGAAAAGGAGACATCCGCTGTGTCATATTTTTTACCACATGCCAACCCGATGGAGACATTTGAGTGTCGCAGTACATATGCATGTGGATTGTCCGGATTCATGACGAAACCCGCTCAGTGACTCCTTCCCGCTGCCGCGGCTGTCGCCTGTACGCTGATGTTTAACGGCCAACTCAACATGGGCGCCTTCTCTGCAGCATCAAGAGACTCATTGTCGTCGATCCGGTGGCACAAGTTCGACGACCGCAACTCGGGGGGGGAGGGACGGAAGCGGGGAGAACAGACGAGCGACCTGGTGAATCCAGCAATCGCCAAACTCTTGACATTACCCCGAAGAAGAAATGTGAGGTTTGCTGGTGTATCATACGCGCTTGTTCAGTTTTTTTAGTGACGTTGAGAACGATGCTGCTGTTGATCCGCGTTCCGGGCCGTTGGCGTCGGTTTTGTCCCCACCCTACAATCTCCAAACCACAACCATTGTCGGATCCACACAAAGGACTGGAGGGAGGCTCTCCGGGTGCTTGATGACGTTGAGCAGCAGGCAGCAGCTCGCGGAGAGGCGTCTTCGAGGTTGTGGTGCCGACAGGGGCTCTCACGGGATGATGGAGAGCGGGCGCGCACGAGGGTATACAACATCGTCATGGACATCCTGTCGTCGCGAAAAAGGTACGACGTCTGCTGTTGCTGCTGCTGCACATCTGCTATACTTGCTGTTTCTCCTCCAACTCTTTCTATGGTTGACCAGTTGTCAAGTTTGACTATTTGGGAGGATGATTATTTTTTATTTTGGTCGTGCAGCACCACTTCAAACGGAGTGCCACGCACAACACCAGCGCGGAAAACTGTCGGAGTAGAAGGTTCGCACGTCGACCGCTGTAGATATATTGTAGTACACGTCTGGTCGACGACAACGTGGTTCCCGTAGTCTATTCGAAATGCGACGATGTGCACAGGCACTGTACTGTGTGGCCATGGCACGAGAAGGTGCCAACACCTAGCAGGCCTGCCGATAACGGGTTCCACCGGAGGGGGTGCAATGCATTGCCCTTGAGGGCATGTGCAGGACCCCCGGCCTCCCTCGTCCATTCGGTTCCTCTTCGTACTGTATCCTGAAACTCATTGAGCTTTGTCCTCTGCCTGTAAACGGAACCGCGACTTTTCCTAGCTCTTCCCGGAATCGTTCTCTACACTCAAGGATGAGTTGTACCACGTCTTGTTTTTTTGTCGTCTCTCCCAAAATGATTTTTCACGTGTCATGAATCTCAGAACGTCATTTTGCTGCCCCGGATAAAACGACATGTCCTGTCCTCGACCCTTGCGCGACACGTTTCAAGCTCGAGGTGGCAAGAGGCGTTTTTGCTGTTGGAGACTATGCAGGAGCGCGGGGTCACTACGGATCTTTACACGCTCAATTCAACGCTCAAGGCTTGCGGCTCTGCTGGGCAAGTGAAACGTGAGCGCGGAATGGATTTAATGCGTGGCGAACCTCGATCAAGTTTCGCGTTTGAAGACTAGGCGTTTTGTTGCGTTGTTGATATTGCTTGGTTGAGCGTGTCTAAATTTGTCGCGCAGGTCTTGGGCAATACACAGAGCCTTTAAGCGAATGGCAATGGAACGGCAGCAGTAGCCAGCAGTATTGGTGGCGGTGGTCTGCCGCTCCTACCACCGCCAATGTCGTGTTTCGTGTGTTGGTTTCAAGAAGACGAAGACGACTCCTGCCCTTGTGAGAGAAAGAAGTGCGTTGCGGCGATGGCAGCAGCAACAATGTCAACTATGACTACCGCAACCACCACCACCACAACAAGAGACGTTTGGTAAACCTGCACTTATGTGAATCGACATTATCTCACACACCCCTTTCTCGATCCGTTTGTCTTTCCCATTCGATTCCGGCATGCACTCTCGCTTCATATTTTCGCAAGTGCTGCTCGCCCTCTTGAGAGAGATGCGCTCCAGCAGCCGAAGTAACGACGACAGCGGCAGCAATGACAACCAGAGGGGCGACGGGAATGCCGCTACCTTTCTGCTGCCGGCACCGGACGTGGTTTCCTTCAACATCGCGATTGGGGCCTGCGCGAGGGCGGGTGAAGCATCGCTCGCTGTATCCTTGTTCGACGAAATGAGAGCGGCGGCTGTCGCAGAGTGAGTGACGAGAGGAAGGCGGCCTCGGCTGCTAGTTGTGGATATTGCCCAACGTCCCCTTGTAGGCTGACACTAAGAAAGAAGACCGCCTTCGTTCTCGAGGAGCGTTGCGTGTACGAACCCCTCTTGCTTGGTTGCACGGGAACGCAGCAGTAATATTTTAGGGTGTCCGCAATACGACCGTGTAGGCGTAAGGGAGCATCGCTCGCAGAAGTCTAACTATCACTCCTGCCGTGTTGGCAGCCAAACCCGACCTGGAATCATGTCCACATACCCTTGTGCTTCCTCTATCAAATCTTGCTCGCTGCTATCTCCCATGTGTTTGGTGTGTGTTTGCTCTGGTGTCGTGGACATCAACAATGACAGCAGCCCAACGGCGGGTGATGGCGTGTTGGCTGTAGGTGAGGGCACCGCGCGCCCGTCTCCGGTCCCATCACCGGACAGGTTGAGCTACAACTCCACCCTCTCAGCCTGCGGGCGTGCGGTCACCGCCGACGATGCGGAGTGGCTGCAGAGGGCGTTGGATATTTTGGAGGCGATGAGGACCGGTGAAGATGGTGCTCCGTCCCCGGATATTGTTTCGTACAAGGAGGTCGTGAATGCATGTGGGCGGTGAGATGAGAGCGTGCTGGTGATATCGACCGGCCGTGTTGTCGTCGTTAGACTGTTGGAATACCTCGCATCTTCATATGGCCGAGATGGACAGATGCTCCTCATTAGAGGATTGAGTTGCCAAGCATCATTGCAGTACCCAGACGGAGAAGAAGAATGTGCGCTATTATTTCCGTCCCAAATGCCCAGAGAAATTTGATTGCCGTTTAGTTTGCCTCGCCAACTCAAAACTGATTGCCCTTTAGTTTGCCTCGCCAACTCGATCCGCCATGGGTTCGTCGGGCGTTGAGATTAAGCGCTAGGGGGAACGCGGGGATGATGAATACAACGTGATTGACGAGGCGGAATGAGAAAGTTACGCTACAAGAGCGATGGTAAGTCCAAGGATAGACGAAGGCTGAGAGGAAGAGAGAGAACAGCCAGATGCAGAACGAATCACCTCGATCGAGCGGTTCCGCCGGTTGTAACACGCCGCCTTGTTGTCGGACTCGCCGTAGCGCGAACATGATTCAATGAACGATGGCAGCAGCCTTACAAGCTTCACATGGACAGGTTGTTGAAACAGAGAGCTCATAGGTATTGTAGTTCCTGATATGAACGTTTGAAGACTGCGAAACTCCCTGAGTGGATGAAATGATGATGGTTTTGAATTGCCCCGCCTTTTCACACGGCCGTCATCGATCGATGTTTCCGTCTTCCCTCAACTATGTATTGGATCAGGGCCGGGCGCTGGGATCAGGCGCTGTCCTGGGTGGATGCTGCGGTTGACGCTGGTCTGGAGCTGACGGCCTCGGTGTTTTGCGCGATAATAATTGCGTTCGGCCGGGGGCGGGAGTGGCGCCGCTCCTTGTCGGTGGTCTACGACGACATGCCGGCCTATGAGGTTGATCCGGACAAATTTTGCTACAACATGGCTCTAAGGTCCGGTGGTGTGTACTCGTGTTTCTGTTGTTCAACTTCATCGATCGCGCAAGCGAGCTGACCTAGCGTCTATGCTCGCCCACTGTTGACCCCAGCTAGAAGCAGCACTTTCTTGGCTTCGTTCGTGCCTTGCCGGGAACGGATACGTCTTCTTTTTTCACCGACCACCGACAAAAATATGTGACCCACGGTTTTTTGTTTGTCGTGTGGACGATACCGGCAACTGACTCTTGTGGTTCTGCATGGCCCCGCTGTTTGGCGTTAGCTCATCAGCTGGCCGTAATAGTTGTTCGTTTCTGGGTTCCGAGTGCCTCCTCGTGCCGTCCTGTTCGTTGGTGTCGGTCACACAAAAAAGCGGAGACAAGATTTTTTAGTGAACCAACATGAAACGGCGTGTTATTTTGTTTGGTATTCTTCCCTGCTCGGCAGGGCGTGCGCGGATGCGGGCCAGGTGAAGGAGGCCCTGGACATCCTCGACCAGGATCTTTCCGGACAAAGGGGGGTCAACGCCTTCAGCTACAGCTCCATTATCGACGCGCTCGCACGACAGGTGGCCTCAACCACAACCACCCAAATTAATCCCTTTACTTGATTTGTATCCGAACCAACTTTGTTATTTTCTATGCGGAACTCTATGCCTAACCCTGGTCGGGCTTTCAATTGCCGTAGGGCCAAGTTTTTCCATGCCCTAGGTCTCACGGGTAATCCAGTGACGTCGGGGACGATATGCGTAAAATACCGTTCATCCCGCTAGGGGCTGCAACAGCGCAATTCTCTCTCCACTGCCGATCACACGACCATTCTATGTGTTTTGCGCTTACTACAAGCAACGAGCCGCGTTCAACCATCGTTTTGCCATGGTTCGAGGGAGTCCGTCTAACACGTAGCAGAGCAGACTTGTTTCACTCTGGAGGTAGGTCGAATCACCTTCCAAGGTTGTTTCCTTTTACTCGTTTATCTAAATCCACGCTTACCTTGTTGACGCAAATTCCACCCCCAAATTTTTTCCCAGGCAAGAAGGGATGCTCTCACGTGGGTGATGTTTTCAGCACGTAGAACTGGTACCGTGAAACTAGGGCAAAAGGGTTGAGGACTCACAGACGAACACAACCAACTACTGCGGCAACCAACACCGCGCTCGATGTCGGACGTCGGCATGAACGTGTTGCTAATTCGCGCACATGTTGCATCATGTTCTTGTGCTCTAAGACTTCCGAATTCCCGCAATGAAAGGGTGACGCAGAGCTCGGCCTTCGGCTCCTGCGGGAGATCCACGTGTCTACAGGGTACTCGCCTAACGCCTGGCACTACGGCGGGGTGTTCCTTTCATTCCTCAAGGCTGGGGATGAAACTGGGGCCCTAGCTATCCAATCGGAGTGGAGAGATATCCAGGTACAGAGCGTGTTCGCCCCCATTGCGTCATTGTGTCCGGAACAAATCAACACGTTGATCTTCAGTAATTGAAACTGTTCTTTGGGAGGGACAGCGAAGACGAAGATTTACCAAAGTGGTGTTCTTAATAGACGAAATGGGAAAAATTGTGTTTTCAATTACCAGGTTAATGTACTGGGCATCATTCCGGGGATAGGAAGGACACTCGGCCCCTGGCATTGGAATGTCAAGCCCATTATGGTCGCGGTATGGCTGGACTGGTTTCACAACGTACAATCACTGGCAGCGGCAATGTATCCAGTACCTACATCGCGACCATGCTGGACGGAGTCGCATAATCTCCAAGCCGTGCTGGACGGAATCACTGCGCGAAATTCTACAATGCGGTCACCATTGGTTCTGCAAAGTGGGTTGAATATGGTTTGGGGATCGCTTTGGCTTGTTCTTGTGTACTTCAGAAGTATATACCTAAGCCGTAGGTGTGGGTATTTCTTCCCACTGTGTCTGATTCTTGTCACAGGCACGCGAAGCCACGGAGCGAATGCGTCGGGGAGCCGATGGAAGCGGTGGAGACGGTGACTGTTCGGAACATCGCTCGCGAAATGGTCGCATCGACCCCAACAGCGATAAAAACGGCGCCAGAACCGCGCATCGCGGTGTAGCAAAACAAGATCCAGAGGGACAGCGTGCGGTGGTGGAACTGGCGGCCGCGGCCCCGGGAGACCGTTTCCAGCCTTTGGACTTGCTCTGCTTGGCGGCGTTTCATGCCGATAACGGCGCATGGTCGGACTGTTTAGATGTTCTCGGCACGGCGCAGGAGGTACGAAATGCTGTAGACGAACAAGGAGGCGATGCCAGCTGTTTCAATCGATCACGCACCGGTGTGCCACGATATTTTCGACAATCAACCGTGGTCCATTTCCGCAGCATGCAGGCGTATGCAAGCTGTACTTTCTGTCAGACAACCCTTTTTCTCAACACTGACGAAGAGACAAACCCATGAGCATTCCGACGAGGGCCACCGCCACATTTTTCGATTCTGTATCAGACATCAATTGCCCCTATTTTCGGTGTTTTGGCCAGTCCTAGTCAGTTGCCCCTGTCTTCCTCGTTGTCGCCGACCCATATACAAACAGGTGAGCCGGACCGCCCGAGCGGCAGTTAGAGCCAAAGCAAACGAGCTGCTGCTCGGCAGGACGGAGCGAGGCGAGGTAGTCGGCAATGTTGGGGCAACGACCGGTGAGGAATGACCCCTATTCTCCGTTCCTTGTGTGTCTGCCAAGAATCTTCTTCCAATGTTCGATCTCGGTAGACTGAACTTGGAGCATGTTGTCGGCAAGAACCATTCAAAACGGGGCATGTTTAATTGAATAGTGGTTGGTTTAGAAAATGCTGCGACAGTGTTCCATGAATCCATTATTCGGTTGTTTGTTGCCGCACAGCCTTTCGTAGGAGCAGGTCTTTTCTTTTCGCCTTCGGGAATGCGTTGGTTTTTCTCCGGAGTTTCATTCCAACTGCTGGGAGTCCCTTGGCCATGATAGATTCCTTGTCTCCGTCCTCCGTCGCTGTTGTTCCTTGTGCTCCGTTTTGTGTTGGTCAAACAGCAGATAATGCCTAATCTAGATAGTGTTGCCAACGGGGTACCTTGGGATATCAGTTGCCGTGCCACCTTGTACCTTGGCCTGGTTGCGCCTGCAAGCGCCGGCTTCGGTCATCTAGATTTTCTACGAACCGTGTATTGGGGACGGGTGAGGCCCGTTCATCGCGCAACCGCCACATGTATCACGAACGGAAAAATAAGAACGACAACATCAATAACGTCAAGGATATGTGAACGCGGACCGCTGAACATCGAAAGATCAACTGCAACAATCGGCAACCATCGTGCGCAGGTGTTGCTGGAGCCGGGCTAGCGTCCTGGCGACAGGTCGCGGCAGAAAACTCCGAGGCTACGGAGCGAGCTGACGAGGCTTCAAAGGCGTTGAGGGGCTGCTACGAGTCTGCGGTGGAAGCTCTTGGCCGCGCAGGGCGCCACAAGGAGGCCTTACAGGCAAGTTTCGGGAATTAGTTTTGCCCATCGTTCCAGGTCCCACTGCTGCCGTGGCCAACGATGTAGCCCTTGCCAGTATGCAGGCTCGAGGCAATTTCGTTTTGCTGTTGTGCGCGTCTGTTGGTCAAGATGACGCCAACTGTAGAGATTGTGCAAAAGACGTAAGCAACGATCTTGTGTTGCGTTTGAGGTTGGACATTTTGCTGTGTTGGCCCTGGTGCGGTTGAATGTTGAAGAGGTTGTCATGAAGGACTTCAATAGTCCCGTAGAGATGGGGTGAGGATTATTCAATGAGTCAAATATTACGAAATGTTTGTGAGAAGGGAAATTACTCTTTGCTTGGGTCCCGGTTCGAGCCCGTGGGCATGTTGGCAATTCTTCTCATGGTTCCTGCAACTGTGATTATTTTCTTGAGTACCGGCACCGTGAAAAAGCCGACGGGTCGTCCTACGACCCTTTGAGGGCGTCCTTGGGCGTCTTCCATTGAACGCTTTCATATCAGTAGTGTTTTTTCGCCGTATCCATAGAACATGTGCTTTCGATATGTGTTTCTCAATTACCATCCCAACATCAAATGCCGTGATCAACAACGTGGTCGCTAGGTACTCGAGGAGGGCGCTTCTGTCACCGTCAAGCACGGGCTTTCCATGGACCCTGCCTGCTTCGTCTCTGCCCTTCGTTCCTGCTGCTGCAACGACACCGATTCCGAAGATTCTGGCTCAGAGGCAGGGGCTGCTATGCTCGGCGAGATGGAGGCACGAGCTGGGGTAGTGCCGGATTCTTGGTGTACCAACGTCGTCATGGAGGTACCATACAACAGCAAATGATTGCTTTGTTCTGATCTTCAGCGAACAAAAGAGCCTGCAGCTTTGAGATGTTAGGGGTGAGGAGGCACCTGTGCCAGCATCTCACGTTCGGCTTTGTTCTATTGCCCCGTCTCGAACTCCCCCCCCCCCCACCCTTGTCCTCTCCGTAGCGCAACGATGTTTGCCATCGGGGTTGGGTTTTCGTCGCTTGGCAGCGATGTTGTAAAACAAGCCGATCACTTCGTGAGCTCGGCAACCAGGTTACCGCTTTTTTTTTTTTGCGGTAACCATGAATGGTGGTCGAGTAGATTATGTTGTGCAGGGTCGAGAACCCTCACTCCGCGCAAAGGGGATAATCGCACCACGTTGTGTTAAATTGGTCAAGCACCCTCGAGGCAGTCACACAGCGCTTCCAACTGTCTCTGGAAGTGAAAGCACCAGAAAAGAAATGAAGTCATACGCAGCTGTCATCCGTAAGCAAGGAAGTAAGCACAAGATGCCGAATACCCTTAGCAGGATGCAGCGCACCCTTCATGCGACTCGCCGAATACCGCACGGCGCTTCGCGCTTGGTGATATGAGAGCCTGGTCCGGTGAGAACCCGGCGTGCTCCGTCCCGGCTTTGTACGGATGCGAGGTCAATGGTCTAACGACTACGGCATGCACGACTATGAGTACACCCCACCCTTGTCCTGCCCGAAGCTTTTCCTTACGAACAATGTTTTCGCCGTCTGCACAGTAGAGCGAGGCGTTCGTGACACAAAGTCAGCCGCGTGTAGCATACTCAAGTTCGTTACTATTTCCCGTACCACGCCTCTTCTGTCCCGCCCGCGTATCCACCAACTCTTACCCACTCCCCCCATTGATCACTGTTATCATGGCTGGCAGTTCCTCTGAGGACCCCTGTGTACCCCTGGGGGTGTTGTGACGTCCGCTACCCTAGCCTTCACGTCCGCGTGTATTTTTAAACCTGATTGCATATGCTCTGTTTCTATGCACCCGCCACTAATCACTGATCAATCTATCCCTCTCCCCAACGATGTACCTGCGATGGCCTTGCTCATGCTGTCGCTCGTGTTGCAGGCGGCTGTTAGAGACGAGGAGTGGTCCCTAGCATCTAGACTCTTCGACGAAGCCGAAAAACGACATATGTCTGGACATCACGATAGGGGTAGAGGCGCGGGTACGAGTGGCGATATCGCTGATGGGGGCAAATCCCATCGGCTAGCAGGCCCTCCAGGAGCGTCTGATGCCCGGTCATACGACCGCGGGCGTAGAGAGATGAGAAAGACGGCGATCGACACAATGGCCCCGACGGCTCTGACATACCGCTTAGCTCTGCAGGTAGGCCGAGTAAACTTCATGTTCAGAGCATATGTATAGCACGGCAACGGCTCGGAGACAGTATAGGTTGAGCTTGTCCTTGTTCGGATCAGAAGCAACCCGGAAGAGACAAATACACTGTTCGGATCAGAAGCAGCCCGGAAGAGACTACCTCGCGTTTTGATTAAATTGTTGTTTGCCACGTACGCAATGTGCTTTTGTGTTTCGGGGCCACTCATATTCCACACGTGGGCTGAATATACAGAGCAATCACCGCCAAGCAATCACCTACCTCCCGAGCATTATATATTTCAAGTACGGATCAAGATTGTTGTTGACTATTTTGCTAACCAACACACGATGTTTTGCGTAGGCTGAAAAGCCAACAGCGACGCTTCGAAGCAACATCAAAGTACTTTGCTTGTGGATTTACCGCTGTCGTATCTCATTTTCTCATTTCCAGGCGTGCGTCGGGGCAGCTCCGTCGGAAGACAAAATGGCAGAACGAGCGCTTGAGCTAGTCCGGAAGATGGTTTCGGACCTCCATATGGGCCCAAGACGGGAGGCATTTTTGCTGGCACAGCAGGTGACGATGCTAAAGTTGTTACTTTTGACGATGGTTTTGCAGTTTGCCGTGTTGCTTCTAACTACGGTGACTCCTCTTCTTGGCGGCAGCTAGGGCTGGAGATTGTGGTGACATTCTTGATGACTGTGACGCGGAACGGCGATCTATTGAACGCGGTCATTCAAGCTGCATATGAAGATGGCGACAAAGCTTTCTGTCGCATTCTTTAGGGGATGCGATAACCATCGCATCTTGTGCTCGATCTCTGGCATGCTGGCCCAGGTGTGCGCGAAATCAGCCAAAATGGCTGTTGCGGTCGAAATTCGGCGGCTGGAGACCGAGGCGCAGGACAGACACGAAAACGAGGACTTTTTGCGGCAATGGAGAGAGCGACGCAGCTATAGGCTAAACTGTGCCCCTTCCACGCTGGCCGGGTGAAAGTTGAACGGATCAGATTTTGTTGAACAGAGTGCAACAAGGGCGATTGCCAAGGCAGCCCTGCCAAGAGAGAGGAAAACATGCAGCTACAGGATATGGGAGACTGTAGTACTAACGCCTAGAGGAGAGCATTTGAAGGCAGCACAGGACATGTAGAGCTAGAGCTGTGTACTTCTGGGAGTTTCGGCGGCCTTCTAGGGATTCCAGCGTTGATTCGCATATGGGAGTGTAAACTAGGCTATTGAACCCCCGGGATCTAGTATGTTGATGCCTTCACATGTGCAATGGTTTTGGAGGAAATTGTCGAGAACCTAGCTGCTGTGTCGGTTTCGGTTTCTTTGATGTGCCAGCAAGCTGTCGATACATCTCCATTGTGTGATACGGGCAAAGGAGTGCATTCAGCAATTTCTACAGCTGTGGTGGGATTTTCTGAACAAGTACGCGTTGCATATTCGAAAGAGCATGTTCCCAATATACTTTTTGTGCATTTTTCTCCTGGCCACTCCGTTGGAGTAAAGCATTGCGGATGGTAGGGGGCAATGAAGCAGGGTGGGGTGTTACATGGTCTACTAATTGTTGCGAAAGGTTGGAGGAGCCTTTCGGGCCTTTCAGCTCATCTCATAAACATGACCGCAACTTGAAAGGCCTGGCAGACAGTAAGGAAGCTTCCAGTCATGTCCAGTTCACAAATCGTTTTCATTTCTACAACACCGTGCGCGGTTCAACAAGAGAACCTAAATCGACTACAGAATAATACGATTTGGTTTAACTACATATTCTTTTTACCACGCGGTGTACACATTCACATCTCGACATCCTCCAAGTCATCAACGTCGAAGTCGATGTCATCATCGTCGAAGTACCCGTCTCCTCCGCCACTACCATTGCTGCCGGTCACACCAACACTACCTGGCATGTTGTCCTCCGGCGCTATTTTCTCTCTCGATTCTCTAGACCCACTATGTCGGTCTTCACCCAATTGGTGTGTGTCTACGTCATCGTTTCTCCCTTTCGTAATCTCTTCCCCTTGTGGGCTTGCATCTTCGTTTGGCCGGCTGTTAGCGAGTTCTTGCGCACGTTCAGTCTCTAGGTCGATATTTTCATCGCTACTCTGCTCTCGTTCCGGTCTCGCATCAGACGCGGCAATGATCACATCGTCTTCACCTCCGCCACCAATCTTGCGCGCTTTTTTCTCTCGATCCAGGAAGCTACGTGGTGGGGGATATAAGAAGGGAAGCGTGCGATTCTTTGAGCTCGTTGTGCTTTTGCTTCCGCTAGCATCGACGGTAGCCCCACACAAAGCAAGCGTCTCAATGAGCGACTACGCCGGTTCAGCATACCGAGGAATTCTTTAGTTGTGTGACTACTATAGATAGATAGAGGCGACGGTTTCTACTGTTAGGTTTTGGTTTCAATCCACGCTGATGCGTCCATCGCTAATTGTTTGTATTTAGTGTGATACGATCACAACGGGTGGCATACGACTTGGCTCCTGAGTTCTGAGTATGCGAGGGAACTGAAATACTGGCTGCATTGGATCTGCAGCGGGCACTACCTGACGAAGTCTCCGTCATCTTCACTGTCCCCGTTATCAACTCCTGACGGTGTTCTTCTTAACGGCGTCGAAGTCGAACCTGAAGTGGGTAAGCCGCGAGATTGAAATGTTCGATTTTTTGCTGCCAAGACTGTACCAGTCAGTTTAAACTACATATTTTTCGGAACGTTTTGGAAACATTCATTCAGTGCTCAGCGAGCACCGTCTGGAGCAACATTAACATAATTCGAAGTTATGAGATGGACAATCACCGCAATCGGTGAGGACGCTTGGAAAACATGTTTAGGTATGAAAATAGACTATGCACTTAAGTGGCAAATACTCGCAATACATTTTGATCGTCATTGTCCATATTTTCACTATAGTATCCAAAGGATCGAAAGGCCAGCCAACCGGGGAACCCTTCGGCCGTATCATGCCTGGAGACTCTAAGCGTACCTCTGCCCGCGATAGTCACCCCTTGCTCCTCATTGCGGTCGTCATCAAGCGAAGGGATCTCGGGAAAGTCCTGCTAGAGCAGGGTGTTGAAAGCGTGTCGGGGTCGGGGCGCTGTGTGATCGTTGGAGTTCTGTACCTCGAAAGACGATACAGGCCTGAATATTGTGATATGCCCCCCCCCCTGGTGTTTGCCGTCGGGGATGGGGCTTCGTCGCTTGGCAACGACGTTGTAGAACAAGCCGATCATTTCGTGAGCTCGGCAACCAGGTTATTTCCGCTTTTTTTTTTTTTTTGTCTTGTGTATTTTGTTTTTTGCGGTAACCATGAATGGTGGTCGAGTAGGTTATGCCTTGCTGGGTCGAGAAACCTTACTCCGCGCAAACAGGATAATCGCAAGTTGTGTTAAATTGGTCAAGCACCCTCGAGCCAGTTACTCAGTCCTCATAACTGTCTCCGGAAATGAAAGCACAAAAAAATAAATCAAGTCATTGGCAGCTGTCATCCGTATGCAAGGAAGCACAAGATTCCGAACACCCTTAGCAGGATGCAGCGCACCCTTCATGCGACTCGCCGAATACCTCGGGGCGTTTCGCGCTTGGTGATGTGAGAGCGTGGTCTCGTGAGAACCCGGCGTGCTCTGTCTTGTCCATGTAGGGATGCGAGGTCAATGGTATAACGACTACGGCATGCACGACTATGAGTACCCCCCCCCCCCCCCCCCCCCGGTTTGATGGAAAAAAGCGTGGGCCGGTCATCCGTCCGGGGGGGTCGGAATTTAACATCCTCCGGGTTTGGGAAATATCGATGCCTCCACCGGGGTATTTTTGGGATTTTTTTGGGACCCTTGGAGCAGTGGGCTGGTTTACTACTGGCCCCCAGGGTTTCGCTGTTACCCAAAAGTTTTGCCCTGATTGGAAAAATGGCAACCAAAAACGGGGCAATAACGCACCGCCAAAAGGGAAAGGGACCAGGGAGCGTCTTCCTCTTTAGAAGAAATGGGGGGGGCACGAAGGGGGCGTTTCCGTTTGTGGTGGTCTGATTCGGGAAGCGCTTTTTTTACGTT
>FN649734.1:1013876-1070683 GCA_000310025.1 Ectocarpus siliculosus
GCGTGCCGAATCAGACCAGCAAGAGCATAACCGCGCCCGTCGTGGCCGCTACAGTTCGTCTGGAGATGAAGACGTGTTCCGGACCTTTGTCGTTCGGCGGTGCGTCGTTCCACCGTTGTCGGTTGGCGTTGTATTGGTCATGGCGGAGATGTTGGGTTACAGTGGTTGGGGCCAGTGGTGAATGGGGCGGCGCTGACCGTGTCAATGTCAGAGCTTGGCCGGCGCACAAGCGCTGAATATACTTCCTTTTTCTACCAGGCACTCGTCCGGTCGATCGCCCCCGTATCGTCCGAACCCCCGCTCTGCCGGATTCGTTAAAAAATGTGTTCACGATATGGTGGAATGGGGAATGATCGACCAATCTCACACCGTTTGCAATACTTGCAATTTTTCTCTTTTATTCTTGGCAGAACGGACCTATCCACGTGGTCCTCGTGCCCCCACTACCGTTTTCTCGTCAATCATGAATTCGAGTTCTTACAACAGAAAAATCGATGCCTGGACATGAACCGTGATCGAAAAGACAGTTTTCTTTACTACACCGAGCGTCGAAGTCCCTTCTCAACGCCGAAGGTTCCGATGTTAACGACTGAACCACCGGGGCGCTCGACGTACATTTTAAAACTGGACCGCATTACATTTCAGAGGCCACAACAGCGGGTGAGGCAAGGGTAGGAACAAACTGCACGATTTCGGGCAAAAGCGCCATGGGAGCAGACGAACCTGGAGGAGATGGACAGAATGTCCGCGCGAAGCTGCGAAGACAAGAAAAACGTGAATCTCAACAAGTCTTTGTGGGTCCACAAGGTTCCATTCCCACCAGAACACCGACACAGGGAGGCCTTGGAGGATCACGCTCAGAAAATATCAACAATAATTTGGTACACGCCTAAACGAGTCGCGGAGGGATCGGACGATATGCGGCATAGTAGACTATTTCTAAATGGAAACGTTGGTGGCAGTGCTGCGCACTCCCGAAGGTTTAGAGAACCGTGAAGCCTCCTGGGGATAACCTTTGAACAGTTCTATACACGATAAGATGGGAAAACGTCACCTCTTCGTCGCTGTCAACAGTCACCCGCCCATCGTCCCTTCCAGCATCTAGTGTTCCTTTTGGGATCTCCACTCCAATAGCCGCCGAACCTTCTGCGGTCAGCAGGCTGTTCCTTGTGTTGTCAGCGTCTGCGTCGATCAAGGATAACCAAGACGGAGTCATGATTAACTTTTATGAACCTGTGCCACGAGTACGAAGGTTAGCTATTAACGGAGAGTGGCATGTTTGAGTATATAACTTGAGGATGTTGAACATTGGGTACCCGACTACATTTATGGAATAAAAAATATCTTGGGACATGCTTCTGAAGAATATATACCCTCGTCAACATCAATTACGTTCTCCGGGTAACTTGTCGAATCGTCATTGACGTCGGTCAGAAGCGGGGAGGCGCCTTAGGCCAACCCCCGAGGGTAACAGCCGCCTCGGTGTACAACGGTGCAAAAAAGGCTTTTGTACCCAATCTATTACTGATACGATAAACTCACCGGACTCGTCGTCGAGGTCGTCCAAGGCGTACCCCGTGGCATTGTTCAAGGCAACTCGAAGCCTGCCGGCCAAGATCTCCCGCAACCTTGATTCCAATCTCTCTCGCTAGACCCAGTAAAACATGCATGGCAGGGGTGCGAAGGTGCAAGGATCGGTCCTCGCTGAAAACGTTTTGGTTTAGGCCACCGACTTGCCTGCAAGAAGCATCGAGATTCAAGCCTCATTCATGGTGGCCACACCGTGACGTCAATATTCGAGAAGTGGACAAGGAGGGTGAGGTGAAAGCCCAAGGAAACCAACAGCAGTTGACGATACAAATTCGTCGAAAAGCAACCATGAATCATTGGCATGATTGTCGGCGATAAAGTATTTCGTGACCTGGGCGCGTACACGCATTCTCCAAGTCTATTCCTCCGTTCGAATTGTTCCTCTTTCCCCAAGTCTATTCCTCAATACCGTTCGGCCTCCGAATGCCTCCAACGTAGACGCCATGGGGCTGACTCCACGTAGGCGTGTTCAAACCTTCGTCCAAGACGACCAAACTCACATCTCCTACGGAAACATCCGATAGCTGCGTCTTTTCGTCCCGCCCCTCGTGCCTCATCAACAGCATCCAGTAGTTTGGCAACTCCAGAATATTGTCGCAAGTATGCGCCGTGGGGACCTGTCCGAGGGACTTTGTTGCCGCCAACCTGGCCGTCTCGATGTCCTTGCTTCCTCCAGGAACTTCGAAAGGGATCTTAGTCCAAGAAGCATGGGGTTTGAGTGTTCATGTAAGATGGCAGAGTTGGGTTTTGACAGAGTTAGGGATGGTATTTGGGATGGGCGCGAAATGTGCTTCGCAAATGTACAACAATACCGAAGAAGAAGCAAACGCAAAAAAAGCAACACAGAGAGCGCTACAGAAGGTTTACCGTACCCATGAGTGGCGCCATGTTCTGCACTTGGCCGCTATGGCGTTCGGTGGGGTCCCGCAAGAGCGACATACGCATCCACACGTTGGGCAGCGGCTGAGGGGCGACAAACCGTACCTCGATCGACAGGGTTTCGCATCCCGCCTCTGGTAGACGGTCCGTTCCCGTGATGAAGAGCAAGAGACGACGTCGTTCCTCTGGGGAGAGTTCTATCTGGACCACCGACCAGAATGCCTGTCACAACAGATATTTTCGAACGTTGCGTAGACGAATGTTGTCTGGATTTCTATCTTCGTCGCGTCATTGTCATGGGGAGAACCACCATCGCATCTTTCATCACGACGCCTGCTGAAACCGTTAAAACATTCAGATTGTGCAGTATATCCAGGGTTGCGTACAAGCTGCAGACATAGTGTGGGGGACCAGACATCATTTAGTGAAACCCTTAAACGACGATGACTGACGAAAGATTCTCATAGAACTACTGAGCGCATATTGTGCGCTCCCTAGACACCCAAGAGCATGGTAGTTCTGCGATTTTTCTCACCTCGTGCAATGGCACACACGTCACGAGTTCCCGGTCCTCGTAGACCGAAAACGCCACACGGAAATCGAAATCTTTCCCATCGTGTCGCCATTTGTCCTTCTGTTGCAGTTCCCCTCTTGATCCCTCCGATGGTGACGGAAAGCGCAAAGACGAATCACCGCCACTACCGCCGCTGCCAGAACAATCTCCGAAAACTGGAGACTTTCCACGGATAATCTCCGCCAGCACCGGTGGTCGGGGAAGAACATTCAGAAGCGTAGAAGAAGTGGAGCCTAAAACGTGACCTCCTGCGCCGCTAGAAATTTCCTCAAGTTGTCCTTGCGGTGCGCTGGGAAGAAGGGTACGGAAAAACGCCTCCCGAACTTCGGACATCTGCCACTGCACCGGCTCTAAAAACGTCTGCCTCACCATGTGCGCGATGTAGTCAGCTGCTGAAGTGTCAGCCGGCAGATCCTCGATTTCCAATAGGCCTTTCAGAGCGTCGTCGGACTGGACAGCGTCTTTCAGAGCCTCAAATGGTCGCTCCAAGGACTTATCCAGCGCCACCATGTCCTCCACGGAAGGCTCGAACGAGGGACATGATGGCGACAGCTGTTGCCCATGTTTCTGTTTTACTACTGCACTTTCACCACCAAGCAGGAGCCACCGAAAGAACAGGTCAGGGAGTTCCACCGGAAGCCGGCAGGAGTTCGTCACTGACAGTGCCAGAAGTGCCCCCAGCGTTCTCAAGCGTTTCCGATGCTCGTCGTTGGAGCGGTCCGCCTTGGCGTCCAACCATTTCGACTGTCGAAGCATTTACCAGGTGTGAAAGATGAGAAAAACGCAAGGGGAACACGACAACCAGGGGCTCGGCGGAATCGTCATCATGCACCGGTGACTGCGTGCATTTACTCAAGTGGACCCTGGGAGCTATTGTCAAGCTTTATCAAAGCAAAGAGCGAGGAACTTGTATCGGTTTGTTCGCCAAACCCGCACCTCGTTTGCATACGCCAACAAGGCAGTACGCAAAAAAAACAATACTTCCGTCAAACATGTTTGCTCACCTCACTGCCCTCTTGGTAGACGAGCACCGGACAGCTTGCCTCCTGCAGGTGCGCCTCCTCCGACTGAAACCCATCTACCCACAGCTTTGTTACCCTCGCGGAGTACCTTTCAGGCAGTTCGGAAACCAACAAAACATTTTATTGACACACGTGATTCGGCAGCTTGGACAGTAAAGCTACACATGAAGATTATATTATTCCTGGTGATATTACCTAAACGGGGTGTGTGGCATTAAGTTCATCCGTTCGAGCACCCAAAGAGTTCAACCATTTCGTGGATTCGTAAAACTCTGCCAAATTCAGCGTCTTCCGAACCATTCCCCACCAATCAAACCCTTACAACGACAACCCCCACCTGCTGCTGTCGTCCCCGCCAATGCCTTCTTCGACCTTGACGCTTCCGAGGATCCTCGTCTGACTCCCGACCTTAATTCTCCAGCCGGCCTTCACGCGCGAATAGAAGGCCCTCTCCGGGGCATCCGAGGCGGAGAAACTAATCACAAGGTCCACCTCAGCCGTTCTCCCTCGAGCGGTTGCTTTCATCGGGGACGAGAATAAACCCGTCTGTGGGGACCGCCATCGCTCGCTAAGCTGCCGCGACGCCAGCTCGAAGAGTTCCTTGCGAGGCCCGAGCCCTTCGCCCTCCTCGACGCACTGCCCGAGAACCTTCTTGTTTCCCCAGGAGGATAGGTAGTAAGGGTTAAGAATCAGCGCCTCAGCGAGCGGCGCAACGCCGGAGGTGATCGTATTGCTACCCCCGACGTCCCCTCGCCCGTCACGATCCGGCGGCGGGAG
Source organism: Ectocarpus siliculosus (assembly GCA_000310025.1). Lineage (NCBI taxonomy): Eukaryota > Phaeophyceae > Ectocarpales > Ectocarpaceae > Ectocarpus > Ectocarpus siliculosus. The sequence continues at coordinate 1,018,719 of FN649734.1, forward strand.
GTCTCGTTCCAAGGCCCCCTGGATCTGCTCCAGGGCCTCCTCGCGAGTCGTCACGAGGTTGATTCGTCGCTCTCCTCGCTGGGTTAGCGCTGCCTTCAGCAGGACGGCCTGACCCGCGGGCGACAAGAAATACGAGGACGCAAGGGATGGCGGCCGCAGTGTTTTCCTCGCCAGGCCTTCGTCGAGGCCTAGTGATGTTGCCACCGATATCAGATTCTCGTCCCTGCGGGAAACGGTAAGGACGAGCAAGAAGGGGAGTATCATGACGCAGCCGCGTGCCACCTCGAGCCCCTTTGGAAGCACAAGTGTCGATCATGTTGCCATGCATGCTGGAGCTCGCGGCGTCGATGTTGTTGAGGGTAAACGCCTTGGCGTGAACGGTACGAGCATGGACACCACCAACAGCAGCTACATATCGATCGGTTACCTTTCGACCTTGGGGCGGTCAGCGTCAAGAATGAACGGAGCCAGCGAGCATACCACCCTCGACAGGGTTTCTAGCGTTGAAGAGGCGTGGACGATGTCGGCCGTGGCGGAAGATCGCCCTCGATCGGCTGGCATTGCGCAGAGGCACAAGACGCACAACAGCAAGCACATGCAAGGGAAAGTTCGTGCCGAAGAAATACTCAACAAAAATGGTTTGTGCTATGGACCAGTGACAAAGCCTGACAGAACCCGTAGACAACTTAGAAACACCGTCCTGTTGTTGTCATCGGACGCCTCTTGCACACATTTGCTAAATCTTCCCCTCTTGACCTTTCGGAAAGGGATGCTTGGGCTCTGGTAAACGCCTGATGACAGCAATACACGCAGAATTCCCCGTCCACTCCTCAGTATCACGCCCGGCCCACCACCCACATGGTACGGGTAGCACTGCTACATGCACCAAAACATGCTGCAAGTTTACATGTCTCGCACGTTGATGGGCTGACACACGATAGATTGCATCTTGCTCATTTTGATTACTTATAGAAGCCCCCAGATGGTCTCGTTACGCACTGAGTGCGACAAGGGTACGACAAACGGTTACTTTTACCTGCTTCACATAGCGCCGCTAGGAAATCGGCGCAAACTCCTCCAACCCCGTCCACCGCTCCACGGACACCGCTGTCTCCGCCACCGTCGCCTCCAACGGTGCTGATTTTCGTTTGCCGGATGGGACAACTGCTGTTGAGGTGCTCGGCGCACTCAAGCAGGGGATCGCCTGTGTGGGCGGGGCGCTTCCCCTGCCTTGCGTGGGCGGCCCAAGCCTGCATTTCGGGAGCGCCACAAACATGTCGGAGGCAACGATTGTTGTCTTCTTCGATGAAACTGGTTGTCTATTCCGATAGACGAGGACAGCATGGTGTGAACGCTTCCTCGTCAAGCGAATGGAGTAGACTGCACTATAACAGTTACGAATTCTCAACAAGTTGTCGGGACCTAGAGCCAAAACGTGACTATTGAAAGGCCAAGGACAGCCACCTATTTTCCGTACGTTCACCACCGCAACTGGCAAGGTAAACGATAGACATGAAAGACGTACCTGACAGGTTTGTGCTGCTTCCTGAAGCTCCCCATCGACGCAACGTGCGAGGCCAGCCGTCAGTCGCGCTAACCGTGATACTGCCAGGCCTTCTCCCTCCGCCGCCACAGCGGCAGCAGCGAACGCCTCCAGCGCTTTCCCAACACCGTTTGGGGCCGGCACAGCAGCCTTGTCGCCAGTCTCTGTGCCGTCGGCGGAGGCAAGGTGGCAATGTCAGCGCCGATGCAGTAGTCCATTCTCAATGCTCCGTGAGGCAGTCGAGAAATAAAATAAGTCATTCAACACTTCCACGTTCACCAGTGTCGTGCGTTAGGTTTCCGGACCGTGCGGATGCTTGGTTTCACGGGCGAATGCTTCGTGGAGGCTTGATGCAACCAATCATACGGCCATTGTTCTGTGATAGACACACACGTACGGGGCGATCGGGGAAAACGATATTTGCCTCAACAACTTCATCGGCTAGTCGGTTGCACGTAGGGAAACCGCCGGTAGTACACAAAAAAAAATACCTGTCGCGGTGTTGGGTTCTTCAGATGTTGAAGCCGATGCAAAAGCGCGCTCCATCGACCGGCGGACGTGTCCTCCCGTTTCCCCCCTCGCTTCTAGAGCTTTCTGGAACAACGCGGTCACCTTTCCATTGTCCTCATAGCCAACGCCAGCGACAGGTGTCGTGCTACCTCCTGGCGTCAACAAATATTATTTACAGGGAGAATCAACTACCCTCCGGGCAGAAGTTTCGACTCGGATGTACTTGTCATGAACACAAAAGCAACCATCTCACCAGTATTGGATCGCTGCCAACGGTAGTACATTTAGGCACGTCCTGTCACCCACTGCCGGACTATTCCCGGTCCCCGTCAACAAACCCGACCTGTTCCAAAGAGAAGCAAGACGAAGTCTCAAACAACACTAACACGGCTGGGCAGCTGGTTGGAGAGACTCCAGGCGAACTGTTCGTTTCCACTTCACCTTGGCGCTGCTGCTGTTGGTGTTGCTGGTCCCGCGGCTGCCTCAGCAACCCCTTCACGGCATTCACCGCCATCTCCCCCCAAGGTCCAGACGCCGAAAGGACACGGAAGGCGCCGGTCACCCGCCAACCGTCACCATTCTCGGCCTCATCCTCTTCCATACCCTTGGTGACTTCTTCTGTCTTCCCCTCGTCGTCCTTGTCGGCGTCTGGTTTGCTGTTGGAGGCGGTGGCGTCGGCGGTATCCTCGATGTCCACCGCTCGTGGTGCCGCGTGTTGCAGTGACGCTTCCTCTGTTTCGTCCAAAGAAGCGGCAGCGGTGTTGTCGTTGATACTTTGTGTGATTTCAGACGGCTCCGCCTCCAAAACCGCGTCCACCGCTGCGGAAAGCTCCGGGGGATTAGGAAAGAACGAGGTCCGTCCCCCACGGGTGGTCAGCGCGCCTTCTTGGTCTTCCTCGTGTTGCTCGCCCTCGTCGAAGCTATCGCTGCCGTAGTCTTCGTCACCGAATGACATCACGCCCTTCTGCTCGTTGCCTTTGTTGTCCCCCTCGGCGCTTTTCTCTAGCCCATCGTCTGCGAGGAAGTATCCGTCATCGCTGTTGTCCGACGTATTCCCCTTCTTCTGGCCCCCTTCTCGGCCCCCCCACCTCTTTGTCTCGCCGTCCTCGTCGCCTACTTCGTCAGCACGAGTGGTATCCACCACGCCCTCGGCCGCTTGCGCGGTTGTTTCGCCCTCTACGGTCGCGGATTCAGCTATTCTGGAGTCCAGCGCTGTACTTGGATCTGAAATAGTCCTCGTTTCGCCGCTACTAGGGGGACTCGTACCCGCAGCGGGCGCACCTTCTGCGCTCCTTTGACCCTGTTCCGTCGGACCACCACCACCCTCACCATTGACCGAGGAGGCGTCAGATCTATCAAGGGTTGCTTCGCCGGCAGCCTCAGTAGTCGCAATCGTCCTCACGCTGTCTTCCTCCATCGTCTCCGTGGGTGCTTGGCCCTTCGCCGCGTTCGTTTTATTTCCGGGGTTGTAGTACTCCACTTTCTCCTCGATCTCTGCTACCCTCTTTTGGACGTATCCCTCTTCTCCAAGGAAGGTCGTCTCCTGCGGTGGCGGTACTGGTGCCTCGAACTGGGATGGTGATTTGCTGCCTACGGTAAATCCTTCACCGGCCTTGAATGGACCAGCTACAATGTCCGCCGGTTCACGACCATCGTTTCCGGCCGAGACCGCCTCAGACGTAGCTGAAATGGTCTGATCTTCTTGGTGTTCGTCGTCATCCTTGTCGTAATCGTCGTCGTCGTAGGCATCATCATCGTCGTCGTCGACCACTTCTTCTCCGGCTCCTTCCATATCGCCCGCCTCCGCGATAGGCTCATTGCCATCATCGAGGTCCGAAATTGATTCAGCGTCTACGCAATTGTTGCTGACCCCGATCGGCACCTTGGAATCATTGGTGAGGCTAGATCCGTCATCCCCGCCAACGACCGCTCCTGCTGTAGCTCCAGACCCGTAGGTTTTGGTGGCCGAAGAAGAACACCCTCTAGAACTGCGGGTAGTTGATGCGCGCCTCGTTTCGAAGTCACCCAGGTCGCCAGCGGAAGGCTTTCTTCCAGCGAAAGACGCATCAGCATCAGCACTGCCGCTGCCGAAAACGCTAGCACGAAGGAGGCATTCTTGCGCAGATAATCGACTCGCTGGGTCGAACACCAACATCCCTCCCAGGATTTCTAACACCCCACGGTAGTGCTGACGTTGCTCTTCACTCTCGCCAACTTCGGCAGACGCAATACCGAGTGTGTCAGCGTCGAAGCCCGACCCTCCGACACGAGACCCTCTTGGGTTGCTGCGCCTAGCTTCGTGAGTCCCCGTGCTCCCGTCCAGGCACGCCTCTATAGAACGAGTCGGCCTACCGCGGGGAGGCGGCGGGGTGTACCCCATCTCACGGAGACGTGACGCTAAGTCGAGGGGCAGCGGTCCGAGCAGCGCCGCCATTGAAGCGGCTAGTTCTCCTTCATCTTCTCCGGGGAAGAGAGGTCTTCCAGAGCTCATCTCGGCGGCCAGGCAGGCGCAGGCCCAAACGTCGACCTCCGCGCCGTAGTGAGTAGAGCCGGCGAGCATCTCGGGCGCACGGTACCAGCGGCTGCCAACGTACTCCGTCCATCTGTTTACCAGGCGACGACGACGGAACAGCGTTGTTGAGGGTGATGAGCTTGAAACTACTTTAAGCTGGCCCGCACGATGCTTATTGCTAGTGATAGTGTCCTCTGATACATAACAATCCACGCAGGGTCGTCTGTTACATACCAGTGATGAGGATGCCACCAAAGGTCGCTCAAGGTGGACAATTGTACGCAGTACCATGTACGATGATAAATCAGATTTTCGGCCGAATGAATCCAAAGGACAAGCGAAAATTTACGAAATGAGCAAGACACGTTTTGGGTCAACGTTTGCCCAGCCGCCCTCTCGCGCTCGGTGGGTGTGGGCTGCTTAAGGCGAAGCGTCCATTTAGGCTAAGGGTGGCGTAGAGTACCCGGAAAGCTAAAGGACCGTCAAATGTAAGTCACAGTCGACATATATATCCACATGCCCGCTGAGACACTTATGTCAGGCTTGCGGGAGGCGCATATTGGCGACACTTAAAACATATATTAAGGGCGGGCATACGAGGTGCAGCATGTTGGGGAACGCGACACAACCGACACAACTTCGTATGGAGAAGCATCTACCTTGACAACCGTAAGAAATCTGAAACACCAAGCTATTATTTGAGAACAAGCGTCGTCATTCACAGGAGTGTTGGTGAAAAGACTACCGTCGATAGGGGCTGAAATATGTGCTACAAATACAAGAACAACTTCAACACCGTCCTCGTGTGCATCAGTCAACACCCACGTTCTTGGGGTGTCTCTTGTTGTATCATCAGCCGATCTCGCTATCGTGTCTCGCGAGTTGAATTCTTGGCCAATCTCGCTAGCCTTCCGAGCTGTCCCCAGATCGCACAACTGACGTACGCGAAGGAGACATTGATGCGCACAGGATCAAAATGTTTATCGAAGCATACCACACACACCGCTGCCGCTTGCATCGGTTGTTGTACGTCCCCTTGGATATTCAGGTTTGAGGTAGTACGACCATGAACAAGGGACTGTACCAATGTTCCTCAGAGTTTAACCAGGTAGTCGACTCTTCCATAGTGCTGATACAAATGTTCAGACTCGTCAGGCTTTGATGTAGGGTCACTTTATTTTGTAACTGCGACAAAGCTGAAGCGCCGTCGGAGTATGTCGACATGCTCTTCATAGAAGGGTCCACGAAGTACGTAGAGGATTTGGGGGATTGAACATTGTACTAAGCCCCCGAAATTTCTCAACCTCGTTGCCTTTTTCCAAAAGGTGCCGCTCGTGTGGTCTGCCCTGCTATCCCTTGCTCTGGTAAGCTCTATGTTTACGCCCCTCTCCGAATAATGCTTCTCACTTTCAGTGTCGGTACCCCTCCCTTGGTCTTCTTTTTGTCTACCAGGATGTTCTCCGGCTTAACGTCCCGGTGAACGACGCCATGCTGGTGCAGGAAATCCACGGCCGATAATAACTGTCCGAGGAGATTCGTGGTCTGGTGGCGCCAAGCAAAGCGAAAAACGACTTATCAAGACTACATCAGACATTGGGAATGTCGATTCCGTCGTGCCGAGACTTGCTTATGCGCGAAGCAGATCAAACGATGGCGAGAAGCGCCAAGATGGCAATCGATAAGTACAAAAACGGAGTTGGCAAGCTGCGATATCCTCCCATGCCATCAGAACTCCGTGCCGATGGCGACTGGGCGGCAGCTGTTTGGGGCACAATCGCGAATGTCAACGCTAGAAGAACGGGTGATATTGGGGATGAGCATCTCGCGCAGGGTGTTGGTGATGGGGTTTTCTTTCGCATTCAAAATACATGGCTCGATTGTCTCGGTTTACCAACGGCATGGTTACGCAAAACCTTGATCTTCATCGGTGCACCAAATTCAAGATTGTTCGTAAGACTATTTTGTGGATTTTACCTCGAGAAGAGAAAGCCCGCCGGGGTGTTCCTGTATAAGGTCAAGCAAGGTACCCGGCACGTGCTCGAATATCAAGAACGCGACTTCTTCCCTACCAACACCGCCGTCACCACTGGCAACGCAAGTACCCCCCGCGTTGATGGTGCCCAGGCAGCGTACGATGTTGGGGTGGATGAGGGAGAGGGCGAGGTCTGCCTCCCTCTCCTGGGTGAGTCGGACGTAGTTCCTGGTGTGCTCATCCTCCATGTCAGTGAGACCTTTGAATTGTTTGATCGCCACCACTGCTGTGATGTCATCGTCGTCGCCGTCGGTTTCGGTGTTTCGCCGCACAGAACCTCCTGCGGGGTGTCACGTGGGTGGAAGAGGCTCAGTGAGCGCACCTCCAAGCTAAACAGTTGGTTTGGTGAACATCGATTCCATAAGCAACCGCCCACAACGTCCGGCTGCAGTTGAATCCCGTTCGGGATAATATCGCTGAGAGCGAGGCGTCCGCATGATCGTGCGGCTAGTGGGCAAGGGTGTGGGTTGCGACACGTGTTGGGGGAGCCCGTTAAAGTAAAGAGGGAACCTTCGGCTTTCACCTGAGCGCACTTTAGCTGCATAGAAAACGCTGCTTCGCATTCTTCCTGGTCTAGCACCCACCCCTAACCACGCAACCCGGTTAAGACAGGGACACTTAGTCAGGTGAGAGACCGCCACAGCGCTAGCACGAATTGATGTACCCTTCTTTCCCATCATCGAGACCCGTGTGCTTTTAGGCGACCCTGAGGCGTTTCATAATTCGCCTACGAAAGGTTTCCCTTTTGGCTTACCTGTTGTCGAGCAAATAGACCGGCGACGGCGGTAGCACTTGTACACCCAGCCGTACGCCCCGTCCCCTAGAAGACTATCCACGTCGTAATCGCCGATACGGGTAGGCATGCCCACATCTTCCTGCTCTTGCTCTCCGGGTCCGACGTCACTGTTCGCGTGGTATTGGGGCTCGTCCGCTCCTGACACTCCTTCTTCCTCGTTTCTCAGTTGCTCCGCCTCGAACAACCGCTGTGCCTCTTCCTCTTGCAAGCGTTGCTCATACGCTTCTGCTTGTTGCCGCTCTCGCTGCTGGTCAATTTCTCGCAATCGATGACTCTCCTCATCCTTTAGGCGTGCCTCTTCTGCCTCTGCTTCTCGTAGACGTCGACCTTCCTCCTCCTCTCGACGAACCTCCTCCGCCGCTTCTTCTAGCACTCTTTGCCTCTCGGCTTCTTGCATTCGCAGGCGGTCCTCTTCCTCCTCCTTCTCCTTCCGAAGGCGTTGTTCGTGTGCTTCGTTTGCTTTCCGCTCTCTGTGCTGTTCTTCTTCACGATTTCGTCTACTTTCCTCCTCCTTTAGATGTGCCTCCTCCGCTTCTTTCTCCCGCACTTGCTGCTCCTCAGCTTCTCGCAGTCGCCGGCTTTCTTTCTCCTTTTCCTCTTCCTCTTCCTCCTCCTGTCGTAGTCGTCGCTCGTGGGCTTCGTCTGCTTCCCGCGCTTTTAGCTGCTCGGCTTCTCGCAATTCCCTAGCTTCCTCCGCTTCTTTATCTAGCTGCGTCGCAAGTAAGTGCTCATGACTGCCAGACAACTGTCCGCCCTTTCCTTGAAACTGCTGAGCTTCACTACTGTCATGGTCTTCTTGTAGCTGCGGGGTACCAATTTCCGGTGAAGTGGTGTCGTCCTGCCCATATTCTTCATACTCTTCGAAGCTCTCGCCGTATGCATCCGAAAGGTCCTGAAACAATCAAGAAAGCAGCCGCAAGGAGCCTCGCTGTGACGACGGGACACTTACGTACAAGCTTGGCTTCTGCTTCGACCATTCTCAAAATCATGCTAACTGTTTACTTGTGGACAGGGATCGTAAGCCTTAGCTCTGTAGGGCCAGACTGATGTACGGCGCCACCTATTGTATGCATACGTGGAAGAGGCCATGTTGCCGGAGCGACGTTACATCATAGTACGGGTTGGGCTCGCCTCAAGCCTCCACTACCCTCAATACCACATCTCACACACACATGAACCATACATCCTGCCTACTGTGCAAGACCATGTTGGAACGATTCAAACCAAACGTCGACCCCGAGATCGAAACGGATCAATCCGCCGCGTTTGTCTATCTTGCTGTATCAAGTACGTTAACCCTACATATCAAAACCAACGCCTTCTCGGGGACGATATCACTCCAAGAAAGTCATTGTTCTTTCGAAGGATGGACATGTCCTTCATGGGGAAATTGACGTGGCCCGTCGTCAACGTTGAATTTTTCTCGGGGAGTATTCATGGTCTGTTCTACAGCTCAAGCGATGCCTGCGGCGCTGTGTGGAACCTGAAGAACTACTATTTTCAACATGGAAAAGTATTTCTCAAATCTCCGGTGCGCGTGGAAGAAGAACCCACCACTTGCATCGACGATCATCGTGTGCGTGGTTGTTGAGGCAGAAAAGTGATAGGTTGAAGAATATCCCACCAGGATACCGATATATAGCTTCAATAGAGGTGGTGTCATACACCGCGAAAGTGCTTTCAAGGAAGATACCTCCTCGTCGTCGAGAGTATTCTTCGGACTAAGAGTCTCCTCGCCAACTTCCTCTCCAAGGTCTAACAGGCCATCCCCCCCCTCCAGCAGCCCTCCCGTGTGTGGGTCTGCCCTCTTGCCCGCTTGGTCTCGCTCTAGCTGCTCCAGCCTCTGCTGCTGCTTCCCCACTTCTTGCGCTTGTTCTTGTTGCTGCATAGTTTGCTCCTTTGGCACACGCTGTGTCCGCGGTTTCTGCTTCTTCCGTTTTCGCCGTTCCACCCCCTCGCCGCCGACCAGGCCCCCAGCCTTGCTAAGCGATTCATCATCGCTCGCGATCACCACCACCCCGAGCCCGCCACCACCAACACCATCCGCACCACCACCCGCGTATCCTTTTCCCCTCCTACTGACGTGAACGCCGGCCTCTTGAGCACGTTCTCCGGGAGGGTCTCCAGCTTGAGCAGCGGTCGCGGCGTCTCGGGCACGGTTGACGGCGTCCAGTATGACATAGGTTGCCGCGTAGTACCGGCCAACTTGTCCCGCTCTGGGTTGCCCCGCGGCTTCGGAACGGGTCAGCAGGAGAGGATTGCCTGCCGTCGCGTGGTCGTTGGTTTGGTGTTGAGACCAAATGAGCCGGAGAGAAACATCGTGAAAAAGTCAGGACAGGAACATCGTGAAAAAGCCAGAAATAGGGGCTGAGCCCACGTTTCCTACGCTCTCGCTTCCTTGCTTTCCTGTGCACCGGAATGGCTTCAACAATGGCTGCAAGTACTGCAGGTTTCCTTGCCGCACCGGGGGATCGAAATCGATCTCCTCCCAAGCAGACAGAATTGTCCGACGGACTAGCATGTTGGGATGGTCCGGTTAGACGTTCCGGCCAATGGAGAACCTTTCTGCCGACTCGTGGCGCGTGACTTGATTCCCTTCCAGATTTGCGCATCAAGACGTTTTGCGACTATCGAGCTCGCCCTCACAAAGTACGCGAGGCAAGTGCGGACTCATGGCGCGGGCCTCTGTTCCCTTCGAGATGTGCGCAACAAGGCGTTTTGCGACTATATAGCTCGCCCTCACAAAGTACGCAGGACGAGTGCAGACTCATGGCGCGGGACTCTGTTCCCTTCCAGATTGGTGCAACAAGGCGTTTTGCGACTATCGAGCTCGCCCTCGCAAAGTATGCGGGACGAACGAACTCCTTCTGAACCCTCGAGCTCTCCTTATCTGCGCATGTCCAAGAGCAGTTATTTTTGTGAAACCCAACCCCATACCTTTTGGGTCACGAATCATCATCATACGGCTTGGTGATGGTAACAGTGTCCTCACCTTTGCCAAAGGCAGGTGCGTCTTTGGCGAGAGCGTCCGACACGAAATCCAAGTCATGGTGCATCTTTGCCAGGTAGTCCTGCTCCGGAAGCGAGAGCGTTACCCAACATATAGAATTGTGATGAGGAGATATACGAACGCCTGCTCCCTGATTTTGCCTATATACAAGCGGGATCCATGTAGCCTGTGTGTGGTCAATCTCACCCTTGAGTATCACACCCAAATCAAATACAACAAACTTCATAGTTGTCGAACGGGTCTGCCCAACAGATCGTTCCGAAGCTCTGTCATGCGCAGGTTGCTCTCCGTTCCTATTCATAATTGAGACATGGGTTGCGCTAGTACAGCCAAGGGTTCGAGCAACACATGCTGCAGTTTCGACAAACAATCTATGTTAAGTCGACAAGCATTGCTTCAAAATGTCAAAAAAAAAATCGGGCAACGTTGAAGTGACGTCCATCGCGCATATTTGCTTGCACGCGGCAAGCGTTCTGAGGAGGCGTTGGTGCTTTGCTTGTGTGTTCCGCTGTGGCGTTGTTGATAGGCCTATATTCGTATATTTTATGTTCACCGGCAGGAACACGTTCTGTACGTCGATTGTGCGTAGCTCGCGATTCTTGGACTATGAACAACAGATGCGAATGTACCATACAAGATGGTTGGACAGCAACAACAGCGGTTCAGCTAATAACACAAGTTCAACCCCGGAGTAAACGACCACATTGCGCTCCTTGTTGTTGAAACCCAAACTTCTGCCACGTCGCGAGATATTTCATGTGTTCGGCGATATGGAAGACCTCGCACAACAGCCTCGTGTCGTCGCTCGTGAAAGAGATACATGGGTCAGGGAACGCTGCACGGATGTTGGTGCATGCCCAAGAAGAACAATAGCAACTGGACGTTTCAGCAGACACATCAACCATGTGCGTATGCGACGTTCGGGTCAGTTACAAGGCCGTCATACCCCTAGCGATCAACAAGGACAGGGCAACATGGGCTGAGATGACAGCGAGAGAGCCGTTTTTCAAGCCTCGTACGGCGTCACCTCGGAGCTCCAGCGGAACGGCTTCGGCCTGCATGATTCCGGGCTGACTACCAGTGACCACGCCACGATCTTCTCCACGCAGCTGCAGCGGTCGGAACACAACAGTGTTGATATCATATTGTGAGTCTGTGCTTATCCTCCAACCATTCCAAAACACTGTAACCTCAACCTCGCAAGCCCGCAACACGCGTATTGATCCTCAAGGTGCAGAAAAAAACTCAGTTGTGACTGGATTATCCAGGCAAGACTTGATCATAAAGCAAAGCGCTCCTGGCGAACCCCGGCACTAGAGGCAAGCAAATATCGAGAAGGGCGAGGTGCTGAGTGAAGGGTTCGACCGGCGCGCAACCTGATACAATTATGACGCCCGAAGAGACGATACCCTAAGGGACGAGATCAGCACGCACTGTTGTAGAGTTGGGGGCTTTTTACGCCAGTGAACAACATCCAGGAATGAACGCGTGAGGAATACTTGTGAGTTGTGAGCGATCGATGGGTATGAAGCCGAGGGTTCGGGTGAGGTTTCGCCTACACACGTCTGGCTTTGAAGGCATATATCTAGGTCAGCCGTGTATGTGTTCCCCTGAATTCGTCCCGTCGAGGTGGTCCAGCTCCCATCGATCTCGCCCGCTCTCTCTCTCAGCAATTCTCTCTCTCTCACTCGTTCTCTTCCTCTCGATGCCTTGACGGCCTTGTCCTGTTTACTCTGCGATTCCCACTTCTTGGCCAGTGTGTTTGTCCCATGTGTTTGTTGTTTATTTTCTTGACCGTGTTTCCCTCCTCGAACAGCAACGTGTTCATGACATACGGCATTGCCTCAGACCCTCCCACCTATTGCGGTCTTCCCCTGCCATTTGGTGTTCCAACCCATTTTCATGAGAGGGGTAGTTGTGTCCCGGTTGACCTTTGTTTTTGTTTTCGGGGCAACTTTTCCTTAAAGTCTCTGGGCAACCAAATCCATCCCGTTTCAACTGAACCAAGTCTCGAATACCGATCCCTGCTTCTCAACGGCTCGGAGTAGCAGCTCGAAACGTCCCCTTTTCATTTACCTTAGGCCGGCCTTTCTAACCTCTCCGGCGAGATGGGTCAGGTTTCTCAAGGCACGGGGACGCCTATCTGTCGCGCCAGCCTCCACCGTAGCGCCGGCAGTCGACGTGGCTGCAGAAAGACCAGGGTTGGTTTTGCAGTTGGTGCAAGGCGAGAAAAAGAAAAGGTGAGCAACACCTGGCACATGGCAATTCCAACAGCTTTGAGTAGGAAAGGGGGTAGCGATAGCTAATGTATGCATATTCATGTGGGATAAACTGTTGTTCTAGTTGCAACCAAGTGTTTGTTCAACGTTCAAGTGAAGACGAGCGGAAACCGCCACCACGGGAGCTGAGCTACAGGAAAATATTCTTCACGCAGCAATTCCTTCAGTTCCCGCACAGATTGCCAGTCGTCGTCTGCACCTTTTGGCTACCATTTTGCGACAGTTTTAGATGAATAACGTAGCCGCACAGGAAGCCTGGCCGTGGCATCACTCGACAAACGCGAAAGCTTTCGATATGCTTGAAACGAAAACGCATCCTGTGTTCCTACCCATCCATGGTAGATCCAAGGACATCAAGTGTTGTCCGCTACTGCTATACGGGACATTTTTCGCTTTCAGGAAAACGCCGCCTCTTCCATCACCATCACAAACCCTCAGGCACCTTTTGAGGTTCCTCTTCCGGCTTCACTTCTGTTTCCCTTTTGTCTGCGCTTTCCCTTCGCGAATGCCACCGCTGTCCCACCGTAGCTGTTGGCGGAAGGGGATACGCCGCCTTGAGCGTTGCTGCTCCCGCCGCCGCTGCTGCTTTGGCTGCCGTGGAGCCAAGCATATGACGAGTTTGCAGTCCAGGGGCGGGGGCTCTCGCCATCACAATAGTTTGGCTAATGGGCACAAAAATGGTGCCTCGTATCTACTGGTTTCATAACATCATACACGAGGTCCGCCCCACGGTCGGAACTTATGCTCTGAAAGTTTGTATTCGACAAGTTTGCTATCCTCACCTCCTATCGCAGCCGGCTGCGACGTCAGCTGATGATCGCGCGTGCATCGCTTCACCTATTCCGCCTGTGCTTGCCTTCTTTTCCTTGGCTTTGCTCTTCGTCCTACCTTTCTTGTGCCTTGCGAGGAAGGGGGGGGTCGGGGCGCGCGAAGAAACATTGCCGGAGAAATATTCCGAAAAGCGTAAACTATGCGATGGGTACGACAAAGGGAAATGTCGGGGAAGCTGATTGAGTTAGTCATCGGATACTTTTGATGGGGACTACTCGTGTGTTATCGGTGGTCTCAGGCTTCGCGCTTTGTGCAGCGCATCTCATCAAGGCGGCAGGCCACAGGTCCTGAATCCATGACGACCATCGCCCACCCGGCTTCTAGTGGAGTGACCCTTTATGCGTGATCACCTTTCTACTGTGCGTCCAGGACCACGCCCAGCTTCTAGTCGCATTTCGACCTGACAGCATCTTTCTCATGCTCTCTACTCATGTACGGCGCTCACCCTTTACTTCGTCCCTGCTGTTGCTGCTGCTGCTGCCCACGGCGCTCCGAATGGGCATGGCTTCTCGTTGGCCAGTCTTCTACGAGGGCGTGCAGTTTCGCCAGGAGCTAGCCCAACCACACAAATATAGACACGGTTTTCGCGTAGGCGGGGGGTAAGACAGAGGAGAATTAGTTGTACGAGGGGGAGTAAAAACCGATCTAGCGTGGGGGGGGGGTTGAACCATTCGCGCAAGGTCTAGACGAGGAACCCTGGTCACTGAGACATTACTGATGCTTTTCTGGCCCTGACGAGCTCTTTCTGGTCGTTTGCTTCGTCATTTTCCGCTTCCTATTTCCTTTGTCCCTCAGCGATTGAAATTATGCACTTTCTACGATGACGTAGCTCTTCCCTCTTCCCCATCGTTGCGCGTGCCAAGAGAACTACCGTGTCATAGACTGCACTGTCGCTACTGTAGATGTAGGCATTCTGGCGAACGAGAAGAACAACAGACAGGGCATATACGATGGCGCAAATCGTTTGGTCTCACTTGTTCGCGGTACATGCACGCGCCGGTAGCCGCGCGAGTGACCGCAACCAGCACCTCAGCGTTCACCTGCCGCCCCACAACGGTTCTAACAATGTCAGGCTGCGATCGTTGGTATCTCTACCTTCCCGTTACCACAGAAGGCAGAAGGCGGGAAAAAAGAAAATTGCATGTTCATTCAAATCCTCGCCGTAGAAAGTGGCTATATCCCAGGAAGGCCACAATCGACAACCATCGCGAGCCGTGCCACGTTTATCTGATACAAGGCATATAAAACCTCTGCAGATTCGAACAGAATGCAGCTGCCTGTTCGATGTATTCCCTGCTACATGTGCGTGCGCCAAGCCTATCCTCAAGGAATACGCTTTTGCATATCCCTTCATCCGGGGCACCGGACGCGCAGGTTTTGGCCAACTTTTACACCTGCGAGATCTGATGTTGTCATTGTACTCCCGTGCAAATATGTCGGGCATCAAATTCGACCCTCATAGAAGCAGGATCATTATGTTCCTCGAGATAGTTTATTTTCTTTGTTCCTGTTCGGAGTAGCACTTTCGACTGGTTCATCAACACACACGTGGAACCTGCGGTATGGGCAGATGTTAGAAAGGTAGACCAACTGCCGCTCCCCTGTCGAGGGGGCACACGTTTGCGTGACTCTCTATGCCTCCCCTTCTCCAGGTGGGTTTTCTTTGTTGAGACCATGTTCTCTGTCACGAACTGCGACAGGGTTTAGCATGCGAACATGTGAACCATAAACCGAAGACGAGGGAGGGAGCACTCCCTGTGAGGCCCCGAAAACAGACAGCAAATGTGCTACAACTCAGCGTGCGGAGAGCGTCAAAGTGTGCCACCCGTCCCTTCTCACCTTTGTCGCATTTCGTTCCAATGACGCTTTCCCCCCGCCTTGCACCACCTCTCCCTGATTGCTATGGTCCTGTTGGTTATTGACGAGAAAAATAAACCGGCAAAGAATGGGTGTGAGAGGTTCGGGGCAGCAGGAAGCTATCGTTAGTTCCTGTCGGTTTATTGCGCACCAGATGCGTGATAGTTGAAGATTCCCAATTTTTCGCCGCGTTTTGACCCTCATATTTGTTTCCGTGAGCTATGGGTACGAACAAGGACAACAAAAAACACAATCACACCGAACGAAGGGAAGCACCGGCCGCCTGCTACCTCAGCTTTTTTCGTTTGGGTTATTGGGAAGATGAACGCTGCTATGGGGGAGCCGGCGACCGCTATCGTCAAGTCAATAGCTATCGCCATCATCGGCTACCAGCCCCACCTGCTTCTCGTGTAGGGATGCATTTGCGTTCGTTCAAGGAGGTGAAACGCACAAGATGGGCAGGGGTGGATTCGCGAAGATGGGTCACATTAATCTTGTCGCCACGAATCCTGTTGTAGATTCGGGGGGCCACGGAAGCGGCCGGGAGTATATTGCGCGTTTTTCATGTGGTAACGCTTGCACCTTTCACGACTATAGTCTCGCATGATAAAGGGGAGGGGGGGAGGATATACTTTGGGTTGCCGTTCCACACTTTCGTCGTATTGCCCACCGGGTTTGACGAGAAACGTGTTCCGTAGAAAGTGTAGACTACATTACCGTGATGCCTTCCGTCGAGTGACCACGAGCCAAATGATCTGTCTGGGTGCTTGTTCAAACGCACTCCGACAGACGAACAAAGAAGCTATAGCCATCCCTAGGAAAATAGGTAACCGTTTGCCAAACATACAAAGAGTTAAGTCTCCAGTCTTTCCTATAGACCTGTTTTCCGAGTGGTCTGGCGAATGCCGTTGACAAGTTAATCAATAAGTTCAGTATTCGATCAAACTACAGTACTCGCCATAATATCGACTAGATGAGGGTGAACTCGCTACTCCAGATTGGTGCAAGTTTCCCTTCTCGCCATCTGTCACCTGCCCATGAAATCCCGTCGCAGAGTTGCCGTACTGTGGAGGAGGTGAGCGCGTGTCGTCCCTGACGTCTCCTGGCGTAGGGTACCCAATAGACCCTTGATGCCGTTGCGCACCTCTAGCTCCAGCAGCAACGGAAGCAGCAGCAGAGCCAGCCGTGATGGCCAGGTTGGGATTCTCGGGATACATTTTCTCCATGAGGTAAAGGTCGCGGCGGCTCACTCTGGCGCCTGGGGCATCCGTGCCTCCACGCGACAATGACGGGGTCATGTCTCTCTGAGTTGGAAAACAACCGTATAGAACAGACATTGTTGCAGGAAAATTCGCCGAGAAATGAGGGAGAGGGAGAGGGAGAGGGATAGACCGGAACGCGGACAAAGCACAGGAGATGTCATCGATTGCCTGTTCGTCAGGATATCATGTCGCCCAAGTTGTTGTTGTTGTTGTTGTCGTCGTCGCCGTTGTTGTTGTTGTTGTTGTCATTGTTGTTGTTGTCACTGTTGGCGCTTCTGCTGCCGTAGCTGATAACCATAATTTTGTCGTTGACGTCTGCGGCATATTGATAGAGGAGTTGGCCGTACCGTGCCAAACAGAATGAGAGAGAGAGAGAGAGAGAGAGAGAGAGAGAGAGAGAGAGAGAGAGAGAGATACAGTTGCGGCACCCGCCAACGAAGCAGCCACGACTACACAGCCAATAAACGACACGATACCAGCATTTCCATACGGCAAACCTCCGATAGAAACCAACAACAGCCACGGAAACAACAGCCACGAAAACAACAGCAACAATACCAATTTTACGATCAAAGCTTACCCGGATGCGCATGCGCTTTCCAGCGGGCTTGTCTGAGCTACTGAACCCCACCCCGACGCTGCTGCCACCGCCAGCACCAGTAACCTTCGTCATGTCTGGCCGTGTTCGAGATGCTCCATCGCCGAGCGCCATGGCGCCAGGCACGTCGAAGTACTGCCGGTTTCCATTGGTCGAGCCAGATAGATGGGTGAAAGGCATGGGACAGACCGCGTCGGGGAGGGGTGTTGAACGATGTCGCAGACGTAGGTAGTCGCACGGCTCCGTCGTACGGTGAATATTGCTTTTGACGCGTGGTTGTACCTGTCGTGGTAGTGTGACCACCTACGTGATTGTTCAAGGCTGCGGGAAAACATGAAAATCGGCATCGTCAACGGCAACGCCAACACTAATGACGACACGAAACGCAGTGGCGGCGGTTATGCCAGGTTGTAGTGTTGGGATGCTGCTCAACACGCAGTCCCCGTGGAAGAAGCCAATCATCAAGGTCTCCGGTTGCGTTGCCTAATTCGGCACGGCAGTAGCTCCTGCTTCAGCCGTCGCAAGACGAGGCAGACACTAATAGTCAGCTCTATGGGTGTAGCCCGCCACCCCCGGTTTTACTGGCCCATAGGACACGGTGATATCTTGCTGTTTGCGTAGGTACCTTGCTTACGGTACTCCTAACTGTCCCTTCCTAGATGGCCACCGGTGTTGCCGCTCAAAAAACACCGCAGCGCGGGTGGGCAGCGAAACCATAAAATGTTAGGAGAAAGTCTTCGCTGTGAAACAGCAACGGCATCGTACCGAGGGGCCATCGGAGGCGAATCGGCTGTTCCAGCCCTCCTCTCGTTTCCTCAGGAACCATGCCGGCTGCGACCCTCGCGATACTGCGCTGGCGTTTACCAGGTTCGGTCTCGGCCGTCTTCTGCCCGGTGGAGGCATTCCACCGTCAGTCCCGCTCTACGATGCTGCCGGTGAAAACATCGACAGCAGTGTGTTAGGACTTCGAAGTGACTAGTTTTTTAGGCAGGGCAATGATGTATTCAACAAACAACACCCCTTGCGATCGCGAGGTAGCACCCGCCGTTTGGCGGCGCTTTTTCTGGCTGATTCCTAGACGTCCTCTGGTGAAGCCAAAAGCTTTTGCCACAAGAGAGAGTAACGCATTTTCCTTTTGAGAGATTGCCTTCTTCTGGGTGTGAATACACATGCACAGTGTGCGTGCGGTTGTGCTGGGAGACCGATACATGTTGAGCTTACTTCGCGTGATTGTACCAGGTCGGGGTGCATCCACCGCCGGTTTTACAACGGCTACACTTTTTCACCACACACTCATACAAATAACGTGTAGGGAGGCCTAATATTAAGGCGCAGAAGATGCTCTGTATGTCCCGTTCGCAAACGAACAAAACAAAATCTTCCACATCACTACTGACTTTGCCGGCATAGTCTGCGTGAAGAGTTTATGCCGGGTCCTCGTCGGTTGGACTCTCATCCCCGCTGCACGCTGGCACATGAGAAGACATCCAGCTGCGTCAATACTGCATCTACATAGAGGTCCACGAGAGAATATGAACAACTCGAGCGACGCCACCTGGGGCAAAGGGCGGAAGGAATTACTACCAGGTTGGCTGTACAATAGAGACGGCTAGTTGAGCAGGGGTCACGATAGAGGAGATCGACGGCAGGTTCCTGCCACCACAATCATGTTTAGTCCCGCACAAGTCATACTACATGTTCTGCCATCTCCCTCCTGCTTTCCTCGACCGCAGCTGTTTGTTCAGGATGATTTTCCTACGCGTACGTCCCGTGCCCCCCTTCCGTGTAAGTGGTTTCGTTGTCTCGTCGAGTACTTGGCTGTCCCTTAGGCACACGTGTTCGGATGGCTGCTTCTTCACACTTGTGCCAGGAGGTCGTGAAATTTTCCTTCCCCCGCAGCACCCCCGCGTACGACGGCACCTCCTCGCCCACCTTCGCTGCGAGAGTCCAGGTAGCGCCAGAGCTCCCCTAAATTATTACAATTGGTGTTGTGTATCATACCCGGTACCTAATGTTCGCTATTTTCCTTCGTAGTTTCATCTGTAGCTCCGAACTGTAGACTATTTTACAACAAGGCACAACTTTTCTGGAGCACCCCCCCCCCCCTTGAACGAGGGCCCCAAGCATTACTCTTGTCGGGATGGAAGGCGTGGGGCGGATCGCCCATGACTATCTGTAGAATACAATAAAGAAGCAGCAGGCTACAGTGTGGACTTCTTTCGTGTTGTAGACGCTGTTCCCCGGAATGTGCATGCTGAAAACATTTAATTGTGGTATCCAGGGCTATCAACCACCACAGTTTCTGAGAAAAAGGCAAAAGGCAAAGAAAGGTATAGACTGATGCTCACTCTATGGAGTCGGGGCTCATATGATGTATCCTCGACCGAGAGCAGACATCTACCGGGCTCCTAACTTACATCGTCACAAGCAAACCCGTGTCATGTGCAGTGTCTAGGTCTACAGCAGCAGGACTACAGCGAAGTAGTCTACGAGCATACCTTCCCCAGCTAACCGCGATGAGCAAGGTCCCCCGGTGGCCGAACCAGGCCCTCTGGCCGGCAGTGATGAATGTGCCACGTATTACAACATTTGAGTCAGCCGTCCGCACCATATACTGCCGCGATGGCATACAAAGATCGTGCACCCGGAGCAAGTGTGCACATAACAGACAACCGCAGTTCCCGCCGAGTGCCGTTTCGTCCGTGATTGGCCCGCTTTTTATTCACGGACCCCCCTCTCCTCCTCGTTGCCTCGTGGTGTCTCTACTTCTACTGTCTATACTGTCTTTTGCTTTGCTTGCTTTCTTCGCATTTGCTTTCCCTCCTACAGCTATCGGGCGCCTGGTTTTGGGCAGTGACCGTCGTCATACCGTGGCATCTACGAGGAGAAGTCGTGTTGTTCGCGGTCGGCAGTGCTACACATGGCAACGTTGGTGTTGTAGACTCGTTGACGGAATCGCCGTAGTGGGAGCGCGGGTGCGGCAACGGCAAGGGAAATGCAGGGCGCGCCAGCCTTTAGGAGGTGAGCGAGCGTGCGATAGATCTGCCCAAGTCAGCGGCGACAGTAGTGGCGTGCTGCCTTGCTCTGTGCACGATATATTTGCCGAAGCGGGCAAATATCCCCGAGAGCGGCGGAAAACCGCAAAACGCGTGACAATAACACAATAACCTGTGTGCTGTGTGCTTGAGAGTTACGCCGCACAAACAAGCGAGGTACACAGCAGCACACCACACAGACAAGCAGAGTAAAGAACGCTGCCATGCACTGAATGCCGGGACCTGCACGTCCCCTGCTATGCTGGAGCCTTTATGCACAAGATCGCTGCACCCTGCAGCAGCAGCCCTACGCTCCGGCAGCACGTTGCGCATCCCCGGAGCTTCAACTTTTGGGTCAACTCAAAACTGCTGTCCCGTTCCTTCTCCTGGTTAGGGTGCACCGCCATGCAACAAAGGTTGACGTGTAGACGAGCGCTCGTTTCGGTTGATGGTCGTCTGCATATCTTTGATATCGCTGTTCTTATCGTTACCGCCCAACAAGAAAAAAGGTGTGGGGATGATGACATATGATACCATATGACACGCCAACGCGCTCCGGGATAGGACAGGAAAAACGCTGCCACCAGTACCACAACGACCGTCTGCGCATCTCATCACCTGTGTGGTTTTTCAGTTTTTCCTCTCCACAACCTCAACCAACGGTAGCGGCAACGCCCCTTCCCTTCCGAGCTGTAGCCCACTGGATATACCCATGCCTCTCGTGTGATGGTTGATACGTAAAGACCACGCGGTGATACACAGAGGCTCAGAAATTGAGTTGGCGAGAGCCCAGTCTGCATCCTATCGCCAGAGGTTATTGCAAGCCGAAGAAAAATCCGAACGCCAGGACAAGGGTCAGCGACAAGAACGCACAGTAGACAAAAGGTAAAGAAACACCCGTGCCTGTCGATTCTCTTGTGAAAAACCAATCAGGAAAATCCGTGATGCACGTCTCGCTTCCCTCCGAGCGTTACACCCACAGCAAGGGCAGCACACACTCCAACTAACTGACACCTCGCGAATGATCGAAACCACAATCTAATCAAAGTAGGCATTGCGAACCCTATATGGGTGGTTTAGTTAGCTCGGGGTACCCGGCGTGTGATCCAGGTCGAGAATTTACCGGGCGACTGCTGCAAATGGCGTGGCGTCCGCAGCTGAACAACCCTGCGGTTCATTTGCTTCGCCGTCACGGTGACCCGGTCGGTTATTATGTCGATCAATTTTCCAAGGGGTTTCCCCTCGGGCTTTCTCAGGGTTGAATTCCTGGTCAAACTATGTTCCGGTGTCAAGCCACCTTCCCCTCCTTTGCCCACCTTTGCGCCTTCACCGTCAATTCAGGCAGCAGCTCCACAAGCGTCTGCCCGCCGCACCATATCGGAACCTCAGCAGCTCCACCAACAACAACGACATCGGCGTCGATGGCGACGATTTCACAGACAGTAGCAACAACAGCAGTAGTAGCCACCACGACATCAGTGGTAGCGGGAATCGAGTCTACCATGACCGCCAGCACCTTCTGCCGCACTCGTGGAGCATCAGCAGTGCTTGCTCGAGGTGTAGCGACAGCAGCGGCAGTGGCATCCGCAGCAGCAGCGGCAGGCGCAGGGGGCTAGCCACCATGGTCCTAGGTGCTTTAGCCCTTTTGGCCGTCCTCCTTTTCTCTGGCGACCGCCTTCATGGATTACCCGCATGGGGCGGCGTCATGTCCCCCTCGAACAAAGTTGACGAGAACAATGTTGATCGTGGGGACGTGTCCGGCAAGGAAACAAACCACCGGGCACAGCTGCCGGGAGATCTACTCCGTGGTGATGAAGCAGCGGGTCCTACGGGCGGAGAAGGACGGGGGCAACGATGGGGAGGGGGCGTGAGCGTGGGGGCTTCGGGAGTTGCGGGATCGGGCGGGACGGAGAGAAGAAGCGGAGGAAACGGCCGAGGGGGACCCGCAACGGCATCGAATGCCGTCTTCGATCGGGGAGGGAAGGGACAGCAGCCTCTCTTGGAGACAATTCACGGCGGAGCGGACCAAAACGAGCGCAGGGACCGAGCGAATTCGGGCCAGAATGAGCACGGGAGTGGGTCGGGGAGCGGGGGTCAGGAAGGGCGAGGGGGCGTGCCGGTAACAAGTCACGGTGAACCGATTACTGTTTTTCAGCCTGAAGAAACAAGTGGAGAAGACCTAGTTGAGGTCGAACAGGAACAAATCATGGACAAGGAGGGCAGCAGCACGAGGGACGAGGAAGTTCTAGTGGAGGGGGTTTCCGATGGAGGCGGCGTTAGCCTCGCAGGGGAAACCAAACACGCAGACAGTAGCGGAGCGGCGACCGGAGCGATGGCTAGGGGACGGGGGAAGACAGAGGGGTCCAATGCGATGAAGGTGTGTTGACATGTATCAAGCAGCGAAGACAGCCTCCCGAACGCGTGAGCCGCATTTGTTGTTTTCTTGTTTTTAATGGTCGTTTTGGTTTCGTGTGCCAGCTCTATCACCAGCTGAAAAATATGTTCGCTTGAAACTGTCACCACGGATTTCGTCGCTGTCTCTGCCGGTGGTGGAACATTCTGTTGGCAGGTGTGCAGTGGGTACCTCAATGACTACGGGATTGTTCCGGAAGATTCTTGGGGCACGGCGCCGAAGGCGATTCAGAAATCCTGGATCAAGATGGTGAGTGTGCTCGCGGTTGTTCAACGATTATGTGGACAGCACTCTCGTCACCGACATCGATCCAAGACGGGATCACCCAGGTCGCCAACGTCCGATGTTATATTTTTTTGTGCGGAGGGCTTTTGGCAGCGCGCACAGATTGTCTGGAGAAGTTGCAACCAAGGCCAGTGAAATCGGAGGATGTCTGTGCAGTGGTTGGATCGCTTGGGACGCCGAGCACAAATACGACAGCAAGGGGGGCAGTGTAGAGTGCTTGCAATTAGACGACACGCCGACGAGTTTGACCCCCCCCCCCCCCCCCAAAACAGTAATCGTCACCCAGGGGCAATGATCCAACAATGCCAATGTCTTACGATTGACGGTTCGGTAATGATGGGTTTGGCAGCACCGAAAAGAGCAGCGTCCTCGAGATGGTGGGATAGTTCCTGGTCATTGGTGTCCATTGACTTGATGCAAGTAGCGCCGCGATGTAATTTGTGCTCATAGCTCTCACAACCCCGGCGGGAAATTAGTATTCTCCTATTTTTCCTTCACTTAAGGATAATACTTTCCCATGCTTCCATCGATCGGCTGATCCGGAGCTGCATCGAGCGAGCGTGTGCTGATTGTGACTCCTGGTGTTGTTCTACAAGCACCACTTGTTCTGGATGTCTCACTTGCACTACCCGGTGTATACATGTCGATCGACGTGCCTGCGCGTCAACTTGCTCCAGAACTGCGACAGGGTGCTAGGCATGAACGGGTTCAGCCTGGAAGATCCCCCATCAAGGGGCCGAAATCGCGCCATTGTCGTGGTCTGGAATAACATTAACGTGAGGCTTGTTACTGTTGAGCATTTCTGGGCGACGGGGTAGGTCGAGCTCATGCTACTGTCATTGCTGAACCTTACTGTTCCTGCAAGATTCCCTCGCTCGATATCGGAACAACGCCAGCTTCGGGTCTCGGTGCCGCATTGAGTTTTGACGCTCATGGACCTTGCGGCTTCTGTGACAGAGGCAGACGACTTCCGTGGTGCTAGACGAGCATACGTCGAACATTTGTGTGTTTTCGTTTGTGGCATTCTTATTTTACTGAAACAGATGAATATGCTTCCGATGCCGAGCAAAGGAGCGTGCACCAACATGGTTTGTGTCGTTTGTGTCTTCTCTGTTGTGTGTTGCAGTATACTGTTATTGGGTGCCTGTTTTCCCCTAGTACATCTTCACAGTTGGCTCGACTACCGCCGGACCCAATTTTACACGCGTTTCTTCAAATCTTGTACTATTCGCTTCGGATCTTTGATTTTCTTCTCCTTCCTCCGGCCGGCCTTACTCCATCTTGAGCAGGGGTGGCTGGACTATCTCCGGCCATCTTTTGTTAACGACGCGAGGGACATCTGTGCTACGGAGTGCGTCTTTACCAACGATAGGGTGGGAAAAACTAAGAATTGCCTCGTTTTTTTTTTTTTTCTTGGTGGCGCGTACGGAATGAATACATACGAGTAGCAACATGGAAATATCACATTTTGCCGTTGCACACCTTTGCATACCCCATGTTGTCTCGGTAATAATGGCAGGCCTAAGTCGGCACACGTGTCGCACAGTTTCCTGAGATTGCCATTTGCATTCCTGGCCACACGCACTTGTGCGACCTGGCGATACATCGCCGGTCGGAATCGGCTGCCTAGGGCAGAAGTCGTGTTAGTCAACGACCCCAAGCATGAGCGAAGAGCCTTCCGCAAAACAATTCCGAATGTGGTTGCAGATGAATCGATGCGGATCAAGCCGCTACTGATGCGTTCATGTAGTTGTTTTTCCACAAGGAGGTGCTGAGTACGTCGCCGACGACGTTACCAGTTGTGTTCTGTCTGGTCCAGCACCTTAAAGTTGTCCCGTTGGTTCGTGGTTTGTCCATAGGTTTCACTTTTGTATTTCTTGGAATATTCTCCCGAACTCACACTGCCACTCCCACCAGCATCGAACGACAAAGCCTTGAGGGTGTGGGGAGCGTTCGACAGCGATAGTGTACCGTGGGGTGTTTTGCTCGCCCTTCCGAGTTGCCTTCGAACGGTTCCTGTGCGCTCCCGGCGTTGCTTGCTTGTTGCGTGTTTAAACTCTCCGTTTTTCTCAGAGTCTGCTGCCGAGGGCTGACGGCGTGTTGTTCCACCTCCCCACGTTCAACAAGAAGGACGGGTTTCCGAAACAAAAGCCACCCGCCGCAGATTACGTCTTCGCCAACCTCGAGCCCACGACCTACGAGAATGTGCAGCCTCTCCTCCGCAACAAACAGGTGTGTTGTGGTGTTTTTTGTTCTGGTTGTTGGTGTGTAGCAGTTGTTTCCCACATGGTCTGTTAGGATTTTTGCGTTTTCCAATCTTGAACGCGCCCCTCATACTCCCGCCACTATCAGTCTCCCGTGCGATGAGATGCACAGTACCCCAATAATGCCGATCCCGTCGTAACTTACTAGAGCTGTCCTAGGCAGCGTACATGTTGTTTTTGTGACCCTGCTTTTGGTGCCGCTAGCTCATCCTCTTATCGTCGTGGGCTGACCGTTCATGGTATCCTCGTGCACAACCCCCGTTGCACTTTTTTGACCCTCCAGTTTATGTCCAAGTTTGACCTTTCGATGACATACGAGCGGAACAGCGACGTGCCACTAGGGTATGTGGGCAGCTCTTCGACCTCGAGGTACTTCAAGGCGCCCAAGGCTAGCTTCAAGGTACGAGAAGTCGGCTCGTCATGTTGTCCTACTTCGGTGGAGACTTACTGGATGTTTTCGAACTTATTGATGCGATTTTGTGTCGCATTGCTTTGAATGTATCATTTTTTTGTTGTGAAGAAAACGCTCAGAGTATACCTGCATGCATGCATCGAAGCATGCGTTAGTCAGGTTTTATTTGTGCATCCTCCTGGCACCGGCCAACGATAGGGCACGGCCATTCTCGTTGGTAGTTGGTTGCGGTTGGTGTGCATCTGTTGCTTGTGAATTAAGATACGGTCCAGTCCTGATTTTTTCCCAGTACCTCGATTAAGTCGTCCCTTTTTCCATGATAACGAACGGATGTGTTCCCGTTGGCGAATACAGACCAAACCCTACAGGAGGTAAACGAGCACGTCCAGGTCGGGGGAAAACGATCCTCTGGGTAACAGCATGCAGTCAACATGCACAAGTCGATGTTGTGTCAGCTCTTTTTTTCTTCTTCGGTTGACATGGATTCACCTCCGTTGGGCGAGATACAATATCATCGCGCGAGTGTTGGAGGTTGTTGCGGGTGGACTTGCTATGTATCGATGCCCGATATCCGTACCTGCTTTCTGTATCACCCTTCCCGGAATCTCTCCCCCGGCTTCCAACACGGCAGCCGTACCAATGCGAAACGAACGGAGGGATAGCCTCGCTGGGTTCATCCCTGCCATCCTCAACCTCCCCTATTCATGTATCAGATGCTATCAATCATTTCGTGACTCTCTAGGTCGGCGGCGCGGGTTCCGTCAATAACTTGCCGATGGGCAGAGGGCGTATCGCGTGTTTCCACGGGCACGGTTCTTCTCCGGTCTGGGTTGCCCTTGTCAACACCGAAACGCCTAGTATACCACGTTTTTCTTCTAGATTCAGTTTTGTTTCTTCCCTGTTGGATAGGCTCTTCGAATACAAAATTATGTGTTCGAATATTTAGCACGCGGTTTTGTGCGACATACGCGCGTAGAGGTCATTCTTGGGGGTTGGCACGCACGGCCATTGGATGTTTGTAGTATTTACGCTTCGTGTGGAACTCAGTATTTCACAAAAAGAAAGATACAACCCAGCTGATTTGTTTGGGTTGACTTTCGGCTTTCGCCCTCTTTTTCTCCAGCAAAAGGACGGCTTCGGGTCTCCAGATGCGATAGCGGCGTTTGTTTCTAACTGCAAAGCCGCCGGAGCTACCAACCGGTTCGCGTACATGGAGGAGCTGATGAAGCACGCTACCGTGCACTCTTTCGGCTATTGCTTACACAACAGGTGGGGTTGTTGTGTTGGAGTAGATATCGTGGGATAAAGGAAATACTGCCAGATCTCACTGTCGGTGTGTTGTGAGAAGTGCACGTCTGCATCTTTTTGGTATGTTGTTGTGCGCACCAGCTGGGGTGACACGAGAAGGCCAGGCCGAAAAATCTTCTTCTGCTGGGGTACTTTCGATTTTTTTTTTCTCGCAGCAAGTATACGGCCGTGCCTACCCACCGTCGGGCGTAAGGCGCATTTTGCGTGCACACGAGTAAACGGCATCATCCATGTTTGTTTGGTCTCATTGTAAGAAACAAAATGCTACCTGGAGTTCGAATGATTCGCCGGGATTCGAATTCACGTGTCCAAATTTTAGAGGATCATTACGAGGTGAACCATTGGGCTATTTTGTGTGAAAGTACGGAACTCTGCTGTACCACAACAGGGAAGAGCCGCAGCTTGTTCCTGGAAGCGGCGCAACCAACCGGCAAGAAAACAAGGTCGCCGTCCTCGGCCACTACAAATTCCTTCTGGCTTTCGAGAACAACAATCAGTGAGTGTCTCACCCTTCGTAGCCGAAGCAAAGCTTCTCGTGCGGCCGAGAGCGGCCAGCGGTGAGGCATCGATCGTGGTGTGCCAAGTTTGTCGTGCGCTCCCAGTCCTGCTGTGCTTGTAGTATGCACCTTTTGTGTGTGTTTGTGTGATGGGTCGTTTGTCCGCCTTTCGGTGGGTTTGCTAGACATGTCAGTCAAGGCTTCCCCAGGAGAACCGACACACGTTGTTTTTTCAACATTTCTTCTGCGGTGCATGCCTCAAAAGCTTTGCGTAAAAAATGTTCCCTCGTCCGGTTCGTAGTCGATCGTGAAGGCGATTTTTTTATGCGCACACACGAACTAGTCGCTATCGGTTTTGCTTGGGCACATTGTGGGAAAGTGTCCCGGATCGTGTGTGAAACCACGCCGAGATTCGACGTCGGGGCGTTTCGCGGTTACCACCTGAGAAGTTCAGTCACTGGGGCGATCTTGCAGGTCAAGGAGAGATTGACCTTGTTTGCATCCACTGCAACGTCGTCTCTGCTGTTCTTTGTGTTTCCTTTTTTCTTTTTTTTAGAATAAGGGACTACGTTACCGAGAAGGTGTACAACGGGCTGCAGTCGGGCACTCTACCGGTGTACTGGGGTGCGGAAAACGTCGAAGATTTCGTTCCAAAGGGCTCGGTGGTCAAGGTGAGCAATATGACAGACGCAGCTAGCTCAAGGTGATGCCTGCGCTATGCCGGAATGTACCGCATCTGCATACCGGCGTTTTGGCAGGTACGGGTTCCTCACCTCTCTCACGCCATTTCTCTTTCGTCATCATCGGCGCTATGTGATGGGACACTGCTCTGAGAGTGCTGGTATACGCCGATGTTACGGGGCAAGGACATCGACAAAATACGTATGGAGCGCCCGAGTTTTGCGCGCAAGGGCTCTTTGATGCCTTTTTGTCTCGGCGTTGGGCGAGTGGTGTTGGCACGCGGTAGCTAAGGTAGCTATGGTTTGAGCGTTGGGACGTAACATTGCCGACTTCTCATACAAGGGTTGGCATTTTGTTTCTGCAGATCACGATCCTGAAGTGAACAAGCTACCGTATTTTTTTTATACCTTCGGAATGTAGCAGAACGTCTCTCCCCCCTGAGATCTTCGCAAAACATCCTATCTTGTGTCGGAAGCCCACGAGCGTCCAACCGTCTTCGTGCAGCAGCTCATGATGGATGTCACTGGGAACCGGTGTTGGTGTGCGGTCGCGCGCCAAGCTTGACTAGCCTTCCCGCCAGCTACGGGCCCGACTACTTGAAATATGTATTCAACGTTTACCCTAAACGATCGAAATGATCGTACCCATCTCGTGTCTTGTATGAGTTCATCATCGCATTTTCATCTCCTCATGTCAGGGTTCGGATTTCTTGAGCTTGGCTAAGTAGGGTAGGCTCCCCACGAGGATTTCAAATTCATTCTCGTATCTGCGGTTGTTCTTTCGACGCTGCCTGTGCTTGTTGTTTTTCTTGAAGGCTTCTGATTTCTCGAGCCCGGCGGACCTGGGCAATCACCTGAAGATGCTGGCGGCAAACGAAGAGGCCTACGAAGCGTACTTCAAGTGGAGAGACGATCCTGAGGAGGAAAGGCGGTTTGCCGAGGTAGGTGGTTTTCCGAGGTTTACTCCCTCGATACATCAAGAATTGGTAGACTCGTCCGTGAAACGCACGGATATTTACGAAACACGCACGTAATCCGCCCTTGTTGCTGTGTACGTTTTATCTTGCGCACAAACAGCGCCCACTTTGTAG
The DNA here is from genome assembly GCA_000310025.1 of Ectocarpus siliculosus. NCBI lineage: Eukaryota > Phaeophyceae > Ectocarpales > Ectocarpaceae > Ectocarpus > Ectocarpus siliculosus. The sequence goes on from FN649734.1 coordinate 1,047,934, forward strand.
GTGGGGAAGGTGACTCGCGCTTGTGTTTCGATATTTCAGAAATATCAGGGTTAGACTAGTGTGCTTATGGCATGATGAGCGATTGGCGAGCTAATATTTCCATACGCCTGCATTGTGCCCGCAGCCTTTCAACGTCCATGATATGGTGGGGTAGGGTTTCGTCGTGGGAGGATTTCAACCGGGACCATTTCATTGAGTGGGCCAGCGCTCATACAACGCAGAGCAGTTTCTACGGCCGCCATTGCCCGCTGCCGGTCCCCTGTTGATTGCACCTGCAGCCACCCCCGTGTGCAATCTCTCGCGGCACGTGGCTCCCTCTCACTGGTGCTTCTATCAAGCTCAGCTTCCGCGTCACCCTGTCCCTACGTACACGAGCGGATGTAGATCGTGCCCGCTTGTTTCGCCCACCGCTCCCCCGCCCCTCTGCCTGTTTCCCAATACTTGTCAACGCAGAAGGTCATCTCTCGCTCGGCGTACGGGGTAAACGCCATGTGCCGGTTGTGCGATCGAGTGTTGAGCGAACAAGAGTCACTGCGGTGACATGCATAGGGGCGGTCACAGAAGTTTGAAAAGGAAGAAGTGTTGAGTGGAGGGCATAGACATGAAGTTGGGAATAACGCTAGGGCGGGGTGACGGAGGGGGTTGCTATTTCATCAATCGAAAGCAGGTTTCGCACAGAGCAAAAGGAGTGCAGCAGCGGAGTGCCCAGTCGAAAGCACGAGGGGCGTCAACCGTTTCCGCCAGGACATTGCGAAGATGTTCCGCGTTGGATCTGGTATTTGTGACCCCCGGAAGGAAAGGAAGGGAGAGACCGCCCATTGGCCAGAAGCCATCAGTGGCGACTTCTTCTTCGTATTGTCACTGTATTAAGTGCGTGTTCTTCGTTGTGTTGTCAAATGTGTGTGCTGTAACATTCTGTCGCGCGCATGCCGCTAGGGCCCCCTATATTTGAAGTTTCCTGACACGTGTTCTACGTACCGATCGACGAAACGTAAGCCAAGTGCAGGGTGTGCAGGGGGGGCTGGTGAAGGGTGTTGCTGGAATCGCGGCGAGGCTTTTCGTATGAGTTTGTTTTGGTTTTGGATGTTGGATGAATTTCGCGAACTCTTGAGTTCATACTTTAGTTGCTGTGCGGTTTCGGTTGGCCCCAATTGGTGGGTGTGTGAGACTCAGAGGCTCGATGGTTCGTATGTACAGTAGTCGGGAATTTGGTTTGAAATTTTGTTTGTGATGCTGTCCCACCTTGTTCGTTTGGTGGTCTTCATGCTTACCGTCACGTGAAATGTTGACATGTACAGTTTTGTTGTCTTGGTGTTTCTATGGCTGGGCGTCCGTGTTGCCTACAAACGTGCCACGTACCTCTTGAAGTATCCGAGCATTTGTTTTTCTTTTCCAGTCTCGGCAGCAGTGTGATGCGGTGGTGTGGCCTGCATGTGGCCTCTACTTTCGTACTACATATGCAGCAGCGTGGTGGCGGTATTTCTCTACACCCGCTAGCTAGAGTTGAGGGAAGGACATGATACCAACCAGACACATGTCTGTCAGTTTTCGGTTCCTCTCGTCCATGATCAATTGAAAAAACAATACTCTTGCCAAACGTACATGCATCGACCAAACAAGTGGATATTGGTCACGTTGACAAAGAGGCACTGTAGTGGGGTCATGTACGGTACGGCGGTGGAGTTGTCTAGGACTGGCTCGATTTCCCTGCTACCAAAGAGCAATTACTCGGAGTATGTACCTCATTTTTCTGGAGCAAGAAATCCGTTTCCTGGGATGGGACAACGGCGGTGATTGTGATTGCTTTGCCTGCTTTCTTCAGAGGTCTTGTGCGTCCCGCTAGGAACGTGTTGGTACCGCGCAGCTAAACGTTTTGCAAGTACATCGACGTGAGGGGCTGTGTGTGGTCGCTATGAGGAGGCTGCTGCTGTACTTCGGTACGGGGTGTTCATATTTCTCTATGCGAAGTTCTTACGAAGTTTTATTATTTTGTGGTTCTGAGCCGCTCAGGGTGCTTGGGCGATTGATAGTGCGATGCGCGCTTCGGTTCTCCTTCGTGAATATACAACTACTGTATAAGTCTCCACAGAGCGCTCTGCAAAGTCAGCATTCACTTACATGATGACCTTCCAATCTTTCAAATGTCATCCTCTTGCAGGCGGGTAAAGATAGGTGATATCCACGATCAACAGTTATTTTTAGCGCACACACACGGAGCGTTACAGGTGCGGCACGCTGAAGCGGATACATTACACACATTTTCCCCTGGAGTCGTGCTTCCCCATCTAATCTTGCTGAACAAGCAGACGCATTGGTTCGTGTTTTCCCAAGGATACTTGGCAGGGTTATATTTTTTTATCCATTGTTACCTGAAAAATGGGAGGTCGACCCTCATCTCACCGCACGCAAAGAGAAAGAGAATATTATAAACAGTCCGCGTCGACAGGAGTTTGAAAAGCGGAGAATCATCGCACCTCGCTCTCTCACCCGTGGCTTTTTCCCCTCTTTGGGGTACAATATTACGGGGCTGCAGCAAGAGCTCCGCCACATAGGTTCAACCTTCCAAATCCGTGTAGCAATATGGCTAATCGCGTAAGAGGTACGGTAAGAGTTGAGAGAGTGCGCTTTGCTGCGGGACTGTGGGACTCCACTTTTAGAATCTTTACTTCTGAGGGGGTAGCAGCCACCAACTGCCAACGCCTATTATTTTCGCGCGGTCCCTTTTTCGCTCTTTTGTTCCTCACCAGTTCGTTCCACGCGCACACCTCGAGCACATCACTGCTTCTTCTTCTTGGAGGCGAGGACAAGAATAGCGCCAATCACCCGGCCGCGTCGCAGCTGGTACCGACGCCCTTCTTCCTTTGCCGAAGAGGTGTGTAAAACGGTGTACAAAGCGTCCGTATCCGCATAGATGGGTGTGGTCCGAACGGACATATATGCCTCTCAGCTGGTAGCCACATGACGCAAAAAATTCGCGACATACACAAGCCGCGCATGGACACCCCCGCCCCTCGTGCTGTTGCCTGGTACCTCTGTGCGTCGGCGGCTGCCTCCGTCTCTCTCATAATGTTTTATTTTCTCTCCTTGGCCGATGCTATGGCGATGCGTCTGCTACTACGTGCAGCAAGCAGTATGTAAGCCTAAAGTAAAACGTACGGAGAACGACAGGCGATTCCGAGCCCAACATCCGTTCCTTCAATAGCACAACCGTGTAGGTCCTCGCCGCGTTAAATATGCGGCTGGGAGCTGCAACTCCCTCATTGCAAAATGATGCTCGCGTGCCGTAGTCCGACGCTGTGTGCCCTAGCGACTGCTACTTGCTACACTCATACCTTACAACACCGTCGTGCTCTCTCGGCTTGCAGCTAGCCTGACAGTCCCGTCAAGGAAACCCGCCAACCGGCAACCCGCCAACCCTACAATCCTTCAACAATGAAGCCGAGACGCGACGAACCTTGCGGGCACCAATCGCTTCTAGAGTGTCAACCGATCGGCGCCGTGCCATAGCTTTCAACCCCCAAGCGGTGATGTCGTCCATCCATTTGCAGGTGTAGCGAATCGATACGAAACGAGCGGTATGGCATCATGCGGCCTGCACAAGAGGAATATTTTGGAACACATGTACTGCTGTAGAATACAAGATTGTAATCCCTCCCGGCGTGGGCTTACGAGGCCTTGTATTATAGTGCCAAAATCAGGCAGCACCAGCCCGCAGCTGCTAGCTGGCTGCCAGCTGCCAGTTGATTGTGACGTTCCCAAGTTCAAAAGCTCACACAGCTCAGGTTTTTATGTTTCTCGGAACAGCCCGGCGAACCTCCACGATTTTTCCTTTTTTTTTTTTTTCTTAGTATGACACAACGAATCCATCTCTATCATAGAAACGAGTCTGAGACAGATTAGCAATGAGTTCATAGCGTCAGAAAGTACCTGTATCGACGCGAAGAACGTGGAACATTGCGGACACCAATCCTTTCTATTTTTGCATTGAGCGCGAAACCAATTGTGCGGTGCTATAGTCCTATGCATATAGCCTTCCTCCCCAAGCGGTGATCTCGTCAATATTTAGCGAAAATTTTTGAAACGACGCTGTACACGTTTTGTACGACAGCAGTAGACTAAACATCCTGCACGTATGTACTACAACGGCAGACTGCGATTTGGAACTGTACATTATTTTGTCTTCCGTTTATTCTGAGGTGTCTTGCCCACACGCACACGTTTTCGTACCATTTTGGACGCACCAGCAGGGTGACGTACCATGTAGCCCCGAAAAAAAAAAGTAGATGTTTGTCCCGGACGCTTATTCTGTGGAGAGTTTAAGTTGTTGTGTTTTTTACACCATCACCTTGAGAAGCCCCGTGCCCCGAAATCAACGTACTCAGGCGGCTCGTGGGACGGTTGCTGTCTTCGCATTTCGACCGGTTCCGATCCATGTATAATGCCTCCTGACATTCGCTGGTCCAACGGACGCCGTGCTTGATCAGAGGCTAGCTATCCCAAAAGGGTACCACATACACCACGAGAACACAGCCGCGGGGATAACATCTTGGCGAATAAAACTCATCTCTGGATGTTTTGTTCTGTGGGGGGATGTTGTCTTGTGTAGCCCGGGTGATAGTGTGCATCTCGCGAGAGCCATGAAGGGTGTGTGATAACCAGGCGGTGTGATTTCAATGCCGCAAACTCGCAGGGGCCTAAGGGGTGTGGTAAGCTAAGTACCGTATGGGGGGGTGTATTGCCCACATCGGTGCCTCCTCGACGTATTGTTTCCTCACCACTTGCCTGTCTCTCTCCTGTTGAAACTCGCCAGTGTTAGGTGACACACGGCGTCTCATGTATTATTCACCACTCACTACAATACTAGAGGGCACTGCCCAAATACAGACGTCCCTGCTTTACTCGGTCAGGTACGAACTCGACAATCACTTGCTCTCCCGCACGAGCAGCTGGGACAGATGCAGCTTTAGCCTTCCCGACAGACTGACGTGCAAGCAGTACCCCCAACTCATGCGACATATTTCGGTCGAAAAGTTTAATGTCCGGAGCAAGATCTGCCTTCTATATTTTTTCTATGAGGAACATTATTACCATCTCGACACGGTCGGGCGTCATTACCCGCCAAAGATGGTTGTACACGAACCATAGTCACGAAGCCCCCCCAATCTATTACAACATTGGCAACTTCAGTAGCAGTGCTGCCAATTGTCAATGCAAATATGTCCGTGGTGTGTGTGGAGCGGCACGCAGGTGCGCATGGTTTTCATGCGTAAGCCCGTGCACACACATGATGTCTTGTGCAAGACTCGCGCCGTGAAAAAAACGTGACTCCGTAAAAATCCGGTTGTATCAACCGTTGAGTATGTATCGGAGTATCTCAGACGGCTCCGTTAAAGGCTTGTACGGATTGTTGGGAAACCGTACGGAAAGGGGCGGAGCGGTTTATCCGAGGACAAGATTTTCAAGGAGCGGAACAGCTTGCTCATTTCACCAAACGGAGCGGAGCGATTTTTGCCATCCGTGATCAACCCTCTTACAATAATATTAGCACCGGGTGTTGTATTCTGTTGGGGGTGTATGATTTCTGATGTGGGTGTGTTGTCTTGTGTGTACATGTACATGATACAAACTAAATGACCCAGGCCGACAAATCATCACAACTGACGGAATGATGCTACTGCTGTAGTAGACAACTGCAATATGCGTTCAGTAGAGTACCGTATACGAGATAAGATAACACGCCCGCATAAGAAAGTCCCCCAAACAGCATACAACACCCGGTGCTAATAGCGTTTGGATCTCAAACAAGGAGCCGAAAAATACCCGGATTACGTAAGATATCACACCCTCTGAGGTCAGGACGTGTGTTCACGGGGCCCATATGCTGCTATCACCCCGGTGATGACGCACAACACACAGTGGCCCCTGATGACATACAAAAAGTGGCCTAGAAGGGAACATAAGCAACGCACCCCGTATGGTTCTTCACTGCGAACTAAAACAATCCAACTTTTGCTTTTCTCCCCGACCTGCTTGGAGGACTCTCTTTTGTGCCAGTACTGTAGGCGGTAGTAGTGACGGATGAAACTATATTTCATTACATGGCAACACTTGAGCCGTGGTCGACAGAGCCCTGTTGGCGCCCATTGCCGGGGTCATGTGATCATCACCTCACTCCCCAGCCTGGATGCCCAATCAACCCGCGTCACATCTGGTTTGGAACAGCAAAAATGCAAGGATGCTGACGAGCTTCTGGTTCATCCTTGTGAAACGTAGCCTGGGCCGGCGAAAACCTGGCATATCGCGCCGCCCCGGTATTGTAGAGTCCGGCAGTGTAGAGATGCGCGGTCAATGCTCTGTCGATGCAATTGCAAGGCGTTCAACAAGCTTATGTGTGCAGAACAGGAAGTTAAGAATCTGTGAGTTCCTGAGTGCGTTAGTACCTCTGTCGGTAGTGTGCTGGGGATGGGTGTGCGCCATTATTCATCCCCTCTCATGCTGCGCTGCTGTTCGTCTGTTCACTGTGTTTCAACACCTACAGTGCCTTTCCTCTGCGCTCCAACGAACGAAATCATACGAACAGGAGAGCGCCTTCCGGACAGTCGAATCTCCGTTCCGCAGATCACAACGGCATCATGTTCTTCTCTAGACGAACAGCGCTGTTGGTCGTGGTGGCAGCAACCGCACTTCTCGCACCCGACCACGTTAGCTTAGCCGCCACGACAACCGACCAGGTACTTGAAGTTTGCATGAACGAGTTGTTGTTGTGTTCTGCCTTTTGGTCGGAACGGCTCTCCATCCGCATGTGCACCGTTTCGTAGCATGCCATCATCAACGAATGTTGTCGTTGTTGTGCGTTGTGGTTGTCCGTAGAGAAGCGAAACGCGCAGGGGTGTCCGTTGCGTCTCAATTTGGGGTTTGCCAGAAGGGATTCCGCACGGTCAATCCGTTGTCCTATGGACACGGAAGAGTCGAAACGAGGACCCCGTCCTTTACTCCCTCGAGTCTGCCGCTCTTTCATTGTCTCCTTTTTCACGGTCCCTACGTACGATTGACTGATTCACAACTCTCACGCCAAGCTTGTTGCGCGTAACTTTACCTTTGGTTGCTGTGGCAACATCATCAACCAGGACACAGCGGGAACGACAGTTTCCGCCACATCAATGGAACCAACCGGCACCACGTCAACGGGAACAACCGATACCGCCACGTCCATGGAACCAACCGGCACCACGTCAACGGGAACAACTGATAGCACCACGTCCATGGAACCAACCGGCACCACGTCAACGGGAACAACTGATAGCACCACGTCGATGGAACCAACCGGTACAACCACGTCAACGGTGGACGAAGATGACGAGCCGGGCGGCTCTTACGAGGACTGCGACTTTTCGTTTGCAGGGGACGGCAAATGCCACGAAGATCTCAACACGGAGGTTTGCGGTGAGATGTGGTCCCGTCGTACTTGGTTGTTTGTTCCGCTTGTCCGATTGCAGCCGCTCCTAGCATTATCCCGCTCGTACTTGCTCAATTGCAGTTGATGGCATTCTCCTTTGTTTTTGACGGTTACACCACTATCGAGGTTGGGCGAAGTTGAAGGCTTCTCCTGTGGTTTTATGTTGCTTTTTGAATTCTTCACTATCCAAACGCGTTATGGTTTGTCGGTGGAATTCTTCACACGATTCCAGTGTTCTGAGCTGTGTACCTCCTCGTACTGACTCTTTTGAGCAATTTCACTTGTTTCCGAGGGTTTCCGAGGGTATCAGCTAACCCAAACAACTGCAGTGTACACAGCACAATATTCTCGCTGAAGACGTGTGCCACCACTCGCGAATTACGAGGACCGCAAGTGTAGGGAGACGACGTGTAGGGTACGGCCGGTAGAGCCCCCACGAAGAGGTACGTAGAGAACACTGCTCCGTTACTAAAGAACCTGAATCACAAAGGACCCCTGAGGAGAACCGTTTTTCGAGAAATGAACCTGGCAGAGCTATCGTTGTCACCGGACAACAGACTTGGGGAATGTAAGTGTAACGCGTCCGTGCGAATCAATCCAGCCCCCGGAGGCACCTCTGGGTCGCAAGCAGTCAAATTGCGTACTCTACCTCGATGGAAGCGTGCTTCCCTACAATTGTCGTCATTTTTCATGGCACGGCTAGCGTTGTAGAATGCTATGATCTTCCTCGAAGGGCTTCTGATCAGTCTCGGTACTACTGTAGACAACGATCAAGTGTGGCGTGTGTTGCCACACGTTGCTGTACTTTCTCACCACCCGACGTCTGCCTCTCTTTCTTGCTACCCCGTCCACGTCACGCCTTCAGGCTACGACGGCGGCGATTGCTGTTCCTGCACCTGCGAGGTAAAGCTCCCTCTTCTTGGTAGATCCTTCTGATGTTGCCCGTCGACCTCCTTCATTGTTCTGACCAAGTCTTAAACACAGGTTTCTCCTATCGCGTACCATGTCCTTGGTGTTGTAGACGCACGCTAGGCAGGGCAATGTTCGCGGGCATAGATCCTCATTGTGGGCATGCTAGGCGTTGTTGCGCCCACGCAATTCGATCCCCGCAGATGCCTGTTTCGCTTTCTGACAAAATTGTTGTTTGTCATGTCGTCTTGAACGCAGCGTGGGGCCTTCAACTGCGGCGGGGAATACAACTGCATCGATCCCGAAGCCGTCTGCGTGGAAGACGACGATGGGGATGGCGGGGAATTGACGACCGCGGACCTAGGTACATGGAGAACTGTGGTAACATTCAGACATCCATTTCACGAAGAGTGCAGTTGTTCGACGAGAAAACCTCTCACGGTTGTACTCAAGCGACCCCAACCCCGGCGTGGGCAGTTTCGATGCCGGGAAGATATCCTCTGTGCTGTCGGTATGGTACCAGAAGCGCGTATGCAAGCAGCCAGCTGGAAACCCCGATGGGCGTCTTTCGCTGTTTAAACTGCATGCATGACGAAGACCCCGCATTTTTCTCTGGTCAAATCGGCCGTTGCCAAAGTAAACCGCCTCAAAGAGGTGTCAACGAAAGACTGGGGTAACGATGAGGCTTGTACTGTAGAGGTCCACACCCTGTGCGATATTGATGCCCTTGACCGCCTCTGAAACTCGGCTTCGGTGTTCCTCTCTTAGACCTCGTTTTCGAGCGTGGCCAGCAACCGCTCGGCACTATAAACCCAAGTGCACTATTTCAACTGTTTTCTACCCGCCTTGATGGAAGCGCCCTGGCCGACGTCGTTCTTGCCGCTGTTACAGAAGACGACGGTATCACGGAAGAGATGGCCGACGATGCTCGCACGGCAGATGACGATACCTCTGCCTCTGGAACCACCTCCTTCTCGTCCATCGTAACCGGGGTCGCCACCGCCGCCGGCGTGGCTTCCGTATTCGCAGCGTACACCCTGTAGCATTGCTTTCGCCCTGTCCTATGTAAATTGTGTGTCTCTGCTTGTTATTTTGTTTTGTTTAATCCCTGAGAAATCGTAAGACGTACTTGCTTGCCCAGAGAGTTTGCCCGCTCATGATCGTCTTGACATCCTCGTTCTGTAGAGGTCTTGCTCCTCACAGTGAAACAGCGAGCTGTTTATTCTTGAGTTTCCACCGCTGCTGTTTGTTGCTTGGGCGTGTGTCTGAGTTGCGTTCCACCATTTCCTGCCTAATTTGAGGTTTGACCAGTTTGGGAGGCTGGGATCGTAGGGCTTGACGTACCAGGCATACGTAGCGGCGAAGGCTGGGAATGTTCCCGCTTGATTAATCCGCTATTTGATTGTTCGAAATCCAGGGGTGTGCATGCGTTACTACTGTTTTCCGCACAGGATCAAGCCGCAAAAAGGCGTGTCTGTTAGCAGCAGTGCTAGCTAGTAGTATGCGCAGCCAAAGGGCATTGGCGCTTCGACTTTCTATTGATTTGGGACGGAAAACATTATCTTAGAAAGTCGAACGCGTGTTGGAATACAACCAACCCCACGGCTGCATCCAACGTCTGGCGGTGGTTTTTTTCCGGGCAGATGATGTGGTCCTTAGAGTGTGTGGTTGCCGATGAATGTGAAGTAAGGGCGGGTCCGTGTATGTGTGTGCTTGCTTGGCATCGAGCTTCAAATTCGAGCACATGGCATAAAACTCTCTGTATTCTTCGTACCACTGCCAACGAGAGATATGTAGGCAGATGGACGACATGCATGCAGCATGCATAGGTTGTGCATCCTGCGTTGTTGGAAAGTCTAAGTCTGGTTGTACGCTTTTCGTCTCGTTGGCGGATTTGCGATTGAAGGCAACAACTGGGAACTAGCCGTGGGAATTATGTCAATGAATCAGGTGCTTCAGATGACTGGGTCTCACTCAAAAGCACTCCTGTCCTTCTCGTCCAAATTGAACGGGCATGTTTCAGACGCCCCGATGCGTGCGTGTGCAAGTCGAGGCCGAGGTGTACGTGGCAGCGGAACGCTACACGTTGGAACCGTACGTGTAACAGCACCGGAAAAACAACCATGCGGTGTATTTACTTTATTGTCACAATATATATGTCGCATCTCGCTACATGTACAGAGACTGCAGTCGTGTAGACGTGTGGACTCTCTTCACGAGACTATCAAAACATGAACCTACGGACGATTTATTTTTCACTATTGATATTGTAGTCAATGCAGCCTCAAGTCCTTATACGTTAAATAAGGTGTGTGGACGTATCTTGTAAGCACGCCGACCCGACGAACACTTGCTCGTGATGCGTATTCTTTTTTTCTTTTTTTCTTTCTATGACACAATAAATCCATCTCTATCTACAGAAAAAAGCCTAAGGTAGATAAGCAATGAATCTATAGCGTCAGCGAAGGGTTATCTGTGTGTCTACGATTTCCCGACCAGCACACAACGACATCTCCCCTGTGGGTAACAGGCTCAACAAGGCAGTTTGGTGGCCATCTTGTTTATCTATCTGCATGTATGTTATGTTGGGAAGTTATAGACGGAAGATTTCGGTTTGTCTGGTGTGCTATTTATAGCACCCTCATGTGGTTGCGGAACAAGCGCGTCTCGGGGTGTGTACATGTTCGTCATCAACTTATTTTCTGTGTGTGATGTATGAGCGTATGGGCGGCGCGGGAGACCATATTTACTTCTTCCATTTTGTCCGGCCGGCCGGGTGTTTGTCCTGTCGTTGTTCGGGTTATGTGTGTGCGAGGGGCACGGGAGAACCTTATTTCTCACCATTGCCGCCTGACGTGGTAGACAAAGGCGTGCGGTTGAGGCTTCGTCACCGAATGTCAAGGGTGTCTGTTACATGCGGAGGGTATTGTTATCTCCCTCATGTATGTATAGGCAACACAGACCATAGGCAAGGTCAAATGTTATCATCTCTGCCACATCATTTGGTGGCGACAGCAGTAATTTGTAATCTGAGCAAAAAATCGGCATGATTCCTGCCGGTTACAGCCTTCAGCGTCGAACAGGCGACCCACCAATCGTCCGGCATGTATGGCGAAATCCTTTTGGATGCCATAGCATATGTTGGGTCGTTCGGGAAAGGGCATCACCGCAGCCGTAACCCATTTATTTGATCGAGGACGCCAAGTTATGAGAAGGATGCCATTTCTTCCACAACATTGTCCCTACAATCAAACAACCAAGGAAGAATAAATACACAAGCAGAAAGACTACCCGTTCGAGATAACCCACGTTCGAACGGGATGTGGTTGAATCTTTTCAGCGAGTGGAGGAAAACCGGCTGGGTACTGGGTACACATGATGTTGACTCCGAAGCACAGTGCGGCATGACTCCTTCCGGTTGGTCATGTCGCGCCGAATAGCCGACCAATTGGCACATGAGCGTGGCACTTCATGTTGGTTCGGGAAACGGCGGCTTCCTCAGCTGCGCACCACTGGTGGACGACACGAGGGCGAGAGAGGGAGATCTACTGGCCCTACCATCCCACGGCGGTAGTCTAGACTACAGTAGTAGAGGTGAGTTTGGACCGCGCGCAAGATCTCCACCGCGTGGTCTTCTAGAGGTCCTGTACCACACTTTCTGTTTCTCTATTTCTCTTCATGATGTTCTATAGTTTCAGACATGTAACTAAATACGACACATGCAGCGTGCTCAGACCAGCCGTCTGGTTCCAACAGAGTTCTGTGGTTTTCATCAAGTTGTTCAAGGGCCGAGTAGAAGCCGAAATCAAACCATAGACTACGGTTTGATTTCGACGTCCACAGCCGGCAGGCGCGCATCTTGTCCCACATACTACAGGACATGCCAATTTTTTACCAGGAATGGCACTGCAGGGGCGACCTGGAAAATAGACGGAGAAACCCCCCAGTAGCGGGGTATTGCTGAGCTGGAGATGTCAGGCTTGACCTTTGCGTGATCAAGAATGTCTTGGTTTAGCAGCAAACGATGCATGCATATGGTCTCCGTAGCTGCGCATTGCCCAGGCTACATTTCTCAAGAGCTCGGGGTCATCTTGCTGATCACTACGGAGGCATATCAACGGGGGAGGAGGAGTACGGTAACATCTACTGTGTTTACTACAATACAGCAATAATCTGTATACTACAATACGGCGGGCCCGCAGTTGAGAAAAGTCCTGATGAGAAAAATAGGCTCAAATCATCACGGAAAATACGGAAAAAGGGCTGAGAAACACAGCTCACTCTCGACCACAACGCAAGAAATGTCCCAATAAGAAACATGAAGGTGCTATGTAGCCTATACCCCCAGGACATAAGAACCAAGGGGTAGCTGGAGGACCGTGCCCAATAAGAAACGTCCCACCGCTGCTCCCTCCGTGTTCCGACCCCCCGACCTAGCTGTAGCTGAACAGTACATTTTTTTATAGGGGGGAGAGAGAGTGGTCATTTCGCCACACCAACTGCAGTCTTTGGTCAAATATGAACATATTGTTGTTGTTGTTGTTGTCTTCACATTAAAAACCGTTCCGATCTCTCTCTACCCAGTACCTTCGTATGGCCGTACTGACCCAACACTCGACGCGGTCGATTCCCGTGGTCACAGGTTAACTTACCCTAAAAAGGTACACTCAAATAAACTGGCCCCGAGGGGTCCGCAAGTCAATAGAAATCAACGACAGATATTCTGGAATCCTCCACTCCCTCTGCGCGCTATGCAGGGTATCAACTGAGACTACTAGCAGTCACTATCTATATGAAGTGAGAAGTAATAGGATCGGGAGGATGCGACATTCCAAAGAAAAAGGAAATGCCTTTTAAGAAAACGGACGACTTCGGCTGGTCCTTGGACCCGAAATAAGCGATTGAGGCTCGGATTTGACGTTTCTGATTGACGTATATATACAGTAACCCTTTCTTTTTCTTTTTCTGCCTCTGTCGTATAGGAATGGGACCACCAATCGTTGTTGGTCGTCAACATCTGATCTCTATTCTTTGGCGTGTCATCTCCTGTGCTCTAAAGCGTAGATGCCGGGTATGTACTAGATACAGCACGGTAATTTTTCGTGTTCTTCTCCATTAACGTGTGGGAGGCACGCGACCGTGACCCCAGTTTCCCGAGCTTATTTTATCGATGTTCTTGCGATTACAGCAGGTACATACATACGTTAGCTATGGACACCAAATTGAACTATGTACATAGCTTGTAGCTGTTGACTACTCGGTACAGTAGTCCAAGATTTGACAGTCACGACTACTACGGCAGACTATACTCCTATCTCGTTGTGCCTCTTGCTCGTCGCCTATCCAGGGAAGAATGACATCGGTTGTCATTTGATTGGATCCGTGTTGATTTGAATTTCTTGCGGTCAACATCTCCTGATATTGAAAGAACACGCTCATCATCCAGAAGGGAGTTTTCACCCATAACTGTAGACCTGTAGAGGCAGAGGTTTTTTCGATGTTCTTCTGTTGTACTGCCTGGTTTCATTCCGTTTCCCTCTTACGATCATTTCAAATTAAAATGTGGTCGTCCTCCGTCTGAGTCCCGCCGCAGATCGTTTTTCACACTCGACTCGTTTTTATACTCCACGCGTATCGTTCTCGCTTGGCCTGGTCCTCCGACGCCGTGCTTCGGATGTGCAATAGGATCCAGTTGCATTTGTCCTCTAGGACATGGGCAAAGGCGTCCGACCCATAGCAGATTGCATGTAGCCTCGTTTTAGCTGCGGCGTGGATCTGAACCAATCTGCAGCATTTACCGGACAGATGGCACCTCACGTTAAGGCACACCAACAATGGGCATGGCTCTCTTGTACAGTAGTGAAACCTCTTAAGCAGAATGGCCGTTCGTTTTCGAATGTGCTCGAACCAAACGCTTCGCAATTGATTCACGATGGAATCACAAGTGCCTCTTGCCCGAGGTAACTTGATGTCGCACCGATGTTTGTTTTGCTCACTCTGGCCCAATTGTACCATTTCATCCACCTTACCATCCGCTGCTCCACAGTCACGCAATCGCTTTCTGGAGCGCACGTAGTACTGTCCAGGATGTTGGTGGCTAGTACAAGACCCAGAATGACGTCAACAGTAGGGCTACTCGCGGCAATATGCATGGCACCTTGGGCGGATACCCTGACTGCTGCCCAAGTTTATTGCATGTGAGAATCGACGATGTCAACATCCATGCAAGAACAAGGGTAGGCATCGGGTGTACCGAGTGCGAAAACAGGCCCAGCCTTAATACGTGTGCCTGCAACCATTGAAGGTATGCACCCCACTTTGGGTCTGTGTTAGGGTAGTTTTACCATGTGTTGCCCGCCTCTGAGTCATTCTTCACCGACTTCAACGTTATTACTATTGTTGCCTGTGCGCCTGCAAACAAACAGTGTTGCCAATTGTTCAAAAACAGCTCCACTTGGGACACCGACGCCAACCATAGGAATTCGACGCGTTTCCGGCAGCGATGAGGTTGACGTTGTCCCCCTCTCGCCACGGCCACGGCACGGATATACGATGTGTGCTTGGCTCCAGAATTCGTGCCCCTTTCGTACTGCAAAGATGGCGCCAACTCCTTCTTGTTCAGGATGTTCCCGTGGAAACCGTGGTGGCGCGCTGGCAAGCAATGATCAACGACGATTATGCACTTGTTTGCATCATGATTCGTCTCTTTGCTGAACGTTTGCGACAGGGTTGTTGGTGCTCGACCTAGTGAATATGTGTACAACATTTGGTAGACAATATTGTAAACGTGGGCACCTGCTGTTCCCCATTCCCTTCAAGCGATGATAACAGTGCTTGAAACGTGGTGAAGATCTCGTACGCATGCCTTCAAAGGAGGACGTCACGCCAAAACGAAATGTACTGACAGCGTTCGTCTCGATGTGTACGCGTTACGGAAGGTTGGATCCTTCCCACACCTTCCCATGCGCTCGTCCATTCTTTCTTCCTAACGCGTATGGTCCCACAGAGAAGACGAAACCCCTCTGGTGGCATACACACACAACACCGCCGAAGCCTTCAATCGACTTGCAGTGTCGTCCGATAGCCAATGGGTGAGCATCGAATGAAAACGGAACAGAGTTTGAGAGCAGAATTTTGAGATATTATTGGCGGCTCAGACCCTTAGAACGTGGCCAGAGAACAGTTCAATGCGCGCCCGTGAGCGCAGCAGAAATAATTCGATGAGAAGTTGGATACAGTTCATGGTCTTTGGCCAGGAGCTGGAACCGTTGTTGTAACTGAGAAGTCGAGTTCTTGTGCTTACTCGTCAAAAACCTGATGTGAAGAACGTGGACGGCGTGGGTCAGGCCGGCACTCACGAGCAGTTTGACGTGAACGGGGAGGGTCGTTAGATGTTGCCGACAAACCGCGTGCTTGTATTTATGAAGCTTCAGGTGGTACTGCACGTGCCCCAATTGAGGATGGCAGCGCCTGTTTTCTTATCGAGGAACAAGTTTAGTCTGAGTTTTAGGGCCTGTACTTGCTTGAAAAATACCAGCGGTGTTCGGACTACAGCGGGGGTTGTTGGTATCGAGGATCTACTACAATGATACGGCATTTCATTCTATAATGACCTGCTGTATCTTGCGGAGAACGCCTCGTGCACTACGTCGACTACTGGTTATTCCATCCGCTAGGGTTGGGGAGTCGACTCCCTATTTCAGATACCTCACGCGATAGGTCTTCCAGCAGTTCTCACCTTGACTAGGCGTTTTTTTCGTCCCTTGTTGCTGTTCTTAGTTAGCGGTTTCGTCCATACTACTAGTGAGCTCGGAGTATCAATACGAGTTCAGGCTTTTCAACATCTCCGACAACTCCGACGGGGAAATGGAGAATGTGTACACGGTAGGCCAGGATCTCCTCGACGCACCGAGCGGGTGGCATCCCGCGGATGTTTCCTTCAGCAGGGACAACACACTGCTCGATGTGTGAGTACAGCGTTGGTCGTGGGTAGCGCCTTTGACCCAACTTGGCAGAGAGAGCACGTGTTTCGTGTCTGCTTATGAAGAGAAGGGCCAATCGGAGCACGTTCAAATGCGACCGGCGATCAGCCCTGTCGTGAAGGTTGAATGGTGTCGCCGACCCACACATGCTACGCCGGGAATGCTCACTTCGGCGCATAAAATTCGTTCTAGGGTATGTTTACCCCCACACATTGTCCAATATAGTTAGGACAAATTCTCTACTAATGTAACACCACGTCATTGGTCGGATATTGCTAGGATAAGTTTGACAAGGATGTAAGGCACTGCGTAGCCCTGATCGCATGTCCGTTGCTTCTTGCCCCTCCAACGAGGTCTCCGCTGAACCCAAAACCGCTCTCCGAGATTGCCGGTTGGGTGACGAGGGACATTTCCATAGAGCTTGTACACAATGACGTTTACTGCTTGTCCTCGTGGCGTTGCCGATGCTACCCTCATTGATTCTCTGGTGGACACACCCAACATGTTGTGTTGCTCACATGGTCCGGACGGCATGTCGACGGGTTCGCTTTCGACCTGGCGTCTAGGTACTTGCCGGACACATCTGTGAGTTTGAAATCCAGAACGGTTTGTTGGCCGATAGCGGACGCCTTCTCCAAAGGTCATGCATGCCATGTCCAGTAGCTGGTATCTCGTCTGTAGAGCGATCCCATCGCTAGCGTCACCAGAAAATTGAAACGCACTACGAACACGGCGAAGTTTTGTGCTTGTCTGAGGCCATCTCGAGGTTTGATGTGCTGCCACACCAACTGAATTGCCATCTGAACCCCTCCTTGTGTCGCGAAAGTCCAAGCGTTGGACTTACAGAATATTTTCCGTACTCTGACACATGTCCAATTCGACGCACCTTGCGGCTCCTTGTTGTCCGTGTTTGGGATGGCGCTGGGGTGCATTTCGCCGTCTTCTAGACCATTGTGTCATACAAGGTGGACGACATATATACGTAAGTGGGTTGCGTTGTAGATGTCCGTCGTCTGTGCCGTGCGTCGGTCCCTTCACGACAGCGTGTTTTCGGTTTGTCACCGCGGGTTTTTCTTAAGGCGCCATACAGATCCAGTGCAAACACCAGATTCACCGATGTTGACTATGCGCTTCTACCCGTTCGTCCATAGGTTTCCGTGGCCCTCGCTCGCAGGTCTCCCCGGATTTGGCAGAACAGTTGTCGTCCATGACTTGTGTCGACAAATGACATCCTACAAAGAGCGCTCCCTATGCCACCGACCCACAGCAAAACGTGGAGCTAAAAAATAATGATATTTCAAAAAAAGCAATATCACCTGCACCACTCAGTTGGACCAGTGTCAATATTGAAAGGTAAATGAACAGACAACGGGAAAGCAAGACGACCAGACGTGCGATCGCCGGGGTCTGCCTTTTTGGTGCGAAGACGGTGTAACCTCTGTTCCTGGTCTGGTGATTTTAGCACTTGGTCTTGCGGATGAAGGTGCCAGACACTGGTATGCCTGGCGGTTTTGGTGCTCAACGTTGTGCGTCTTAAATATCTCTGACTTTGGTAGTCGTCAGGCTTGGCCTCTCACCCGAATCAAACTTGACCGCCGGCTACCGATAAGCATCAACCTGATGAGAGCGATATATTGTGGACCACATCGTGTGCCGGGGCTGGTAGCGTACAGAGAACACGCGACATAATTTTCAAGCTTGGGTACAGGGGTGGCCAGTCCTGGCAGGGCGCCTCAACCTTTTTGGCACCACATACATAGAATATCAATGTTTCCGACAAGAACAACCCAACAGGAAACGCGTTTTATACCTCAATGTAGGGAACATTATTGTATACATGCACATAGCAAACAACGTAGCCAACCACAAGAGACATTGGAAGGCAGGCACGGTATTGTCAATAATGAGATCAGGAGAGTTATGCTTTGTCCGTCGAAAACCTTCAGCTTGTGGATTCCATAGCACGAAAAATGGTATCGCTCGCCTCTCCCGTCGCTTGTACTCCAAGTCTTCATCATGAAACGTACGACGTACTGTAGTGCTGCTTCGTTCTAGAAGTCGCTACCCCAAGAACACGTTTTTTCGCGAATACCGAGATGCTCACCTGAGCTTGTCACCATCCGACAATAGAAACCTTTCACCGCACCGTGCTGGGGTTGATTTTTCAGGGGCGAGACGTATGTCAGCACAGGGGGTACAACGGAAAGCTCTTGCCTGTACATGGGGACCACAACTCATGATCTCTTGGTGCGTCGATTCCCGTAATAACAAAGAGGCCCTGCGCTCCTGTTTAATCGGTCTTCCGCGTGGTAATGTTGCGGTCGACGCCGTGTCTGGCAAGTCGTTCAAACCTATATGTTGATCTTTAATATTACCTTCCGGTAGGGTGTACGCCTCGGCGGAATCGTCTCTTCGTCTATATAGCGTCTGGAGTTTGCAGCCTCCAACATTTCCCAAACACTATGCTTCGTCTAAATTTTCAGTGCGTCCCTAATGTGCCTGTTATCTGTCGAACTCGTTAAGACTCCCCTTCCCAAATCGTCCCAGATTGTCGTAGACACGTCAACACTCTATAGGTATGAGAGGACCGGCGAGGGTGCTCTTTTTGCTGTCGACAATGTGACAATCGAACAAGGGGCGGCTTCGGCTTCGTCTGCCACCGCTGACCCGACCGGAGACTGGGTGGTGAGCCTGGTGGCATCGCCGTTATCAGCAGATCGGGTTGTCACACTCGAACCTCCGGCTACCCTATTGTAGGCCTCACCCTAACCCTAACCCTTACCCTATCTTACGGGAAGAGACCGTGCGAAACGCCAGGCATCTGGTTCGTGCAGAATACATATGGTCGACATGGATCTCCTGCAAACCCTAGTCCTAACCCTACATCAACCCTAGTCTTAAACCTGTGTGCTGTTGGGCGACGCTTGACGCAGACAACCTGTATGCAAACCACCCCATGTCGGTGCTCTAGTCTGATGGGGAAGCTCACCCGCTACGTGTATCTAGGAATGTCCAAATATTTCACCGAAAGATAGCCACCCAATCACCTTGTTCTCGCATGCACACAGTACGTCGAACCACTTAGACTAACCTTCCACGCCTAGAATAGGACCGGCGTCGACGTCTTCCTATTGTGTTTGCTACCCGGAACGTCTCTTATCCGCCTTCCCTTTAAACTATTCAGTCATGCCGTGAAGGGCCCCTTCTACTGATTGTGTCGACCCCAGGCCGTATCTTGATTCCTGCCTCGAAATTCCGGGCTGGTACCCGAGTCGTTTTTGTGAAACACCTTGAACCCCGTCGTACCGATTCTTACGTACTCATGTCGAAACCATCCGCACTTTCTCACGCATCTGAACAGCCGTCCTTCAATGTCTGTATCCTCAAAGGGCATGGGAAGAACCCTACCGGGCACCGCAGTATCCCGACAGCGAATCACCGTGCGTATAGTTGGGCGACGCTCAATTTTCAGGTTTCCACGTTACCGCTCCAAACGGATTCCTGCTGTCGCTGTAATATCTGTTGGTCGTGGGCCACGCGAAGGTGATCATGGTGTACCAAACGCTGTACTCATACTATGTGGGGGATGAGACAATCGAGATATCTCAGACCGTCATGGGAGACGCCGCAATCGAGGATTCCGAGTTCATGGAGATCACGCCGGATTCGGAGTCGGTGAGGGTATGACCGTGAGCACTTGTTTACGGCCTTTCCGCAGCTGAGAACGGTATGCACTCGTGTTTTTTCACATGCTCTGGTGTCGCAGAGAGCGGTGGTCACCATATCGTGCGTGGGCGCTGTCTCACGAATTACGCTTCGGATATATACACACGACGAGCAGAGAGCGAAAATTGTTGGGCGGCAAACCAACGGGCCCATTCAGGAGACCCGATTTCCAGAGTGGGGTGGTGTGGTGACTACATTGCCTCTTGCATACTTGCAAGTTCTTCGTTTGGGCCTCCTGAGCGCTTGACCTGCCCGGTAAAACGTCCAACTCGTGCTCAGATGTGCTGTGTTTTCACATGACCTCGTGCGTTCGCAGATGATCCAGTAGATGACAGCACCAATGTTTAGAATTTGGCCTACTCTTTGTCTGGTACTCATCCTTTGACAAAACCACAACAGCCGCCAAAATCCCTCGCGCCCTGCGGTCCGTCCGGATGAGAGATATTTTCCCGTGCTCTTGCACTTTTCTATGGACAGCGGGGGTTGTCCCAAAATCTAAGGAAGCCGTTAAACCCAGTTTCCAGGGCGCATCTCGGAACAGTTTACCTTCAGTTAGTGTTTGTTCCCCGCGTCGACATGGTGAAACCTTGTGGCCCCATTTTTTGGACAGCCCTCGAAATTTGCCGGACTTTTTCCTGTGACGAATTTATTGTAACAATGAGGCGTTGGCAGAAAACTGTTCGCATATTATTCTCACGATTTCCTGGGATAAACAACCCCATGTAGTGCCCAAAATTTGCAAATTTTTCTCACCCTTATGTATAGGTATTTAGGTATTTCTTACCCTGTGCACTCACGACAGAGCGCGGCATTCAGTCCCCTACAAAAAAAGCGCAGGTCAAGGGTTTTCCCTTTTTTTCGAGACTTGATACATATTCTTACCCCGAGAATGACTTGGTTGAGCATTTGTTCGCAACAATTATTGATGAAATCATATGTAGACTCCAACATTCCTGGCGATCACTAGCTATCCTAAACAGGACGAACCGTTTGAAGGGATCATGTTGCAAAGCACGGAGCCACGTGATTGATCGGTTATGTTGGACATGTTGCCTAAGCACACCTACCTGTCGGTTTCCATTTCTTCCGTATCTCTCCGCAACCCGTGTTAAGGTGTACCTGGCAAGCAATGGAAATTCAGGCTTGACATACACTGATGCCACAGTCAACGTTTCTACCAGCCAGTTCTTTCTCGGGAGCATCTTCACTGCTGAAACCACATGGGCGACCGATTTTGTCGCCGTCCATCCTGACGGGACGGTGAGTGCTGCGCCAATTGCTAAGCAGCACATGCAAAAACGACCAATCAATGCATTCAGGGGAGGATCTATGGAGGGATTTACCCAAAGTCGGTCTCGCTCGGACGGTGCGTTAAATTGGAAACCATAGTCAGAGTAGTTGGGAGAGCGTCTTCTTCATGTATCTAGCATCTCAGTGGTTGGCGAGTACAAAGTCCTCATTGCTGCTACGTTTCACGCCTAACGTAAATGCACAGAAAATGTCCAATATTTCTGGTCATTTCTATCCATGTATGGTCAACGTGACCTTTTTCACACCACTTCGTCAACTGCTGACCCCCCCATTCCATATGTGTCCGTCCAGCGCTTGTACGCGGGAAAAAAGTCGAATGGAAAGGTGAGAATGTTTCTTATGGTTCTTCTTTTTTATTGGGTTTACCGCGACAAACCTGAAAGAGGTTGCTGCTACAGTACTCCCTGCCTGTTAAAAAACCCGTCGCCTGTTGCATCTTTTGCATCTTGCCTATTTTGATGTGCCATCCCCACATCACCCTTTCCTTGACGACCTTTTGAACGCTGCAAAACTCCTCCCCCCCCCGCCTCCCCCCCCGGCGTTTGCCATCGGCGTTGGGTTTTCGTCGCTTGGCAACGACGTTGTAAAACAAGCCGCCCCCCCGGTGTTTGCCATCGGGATTGGGTTTTCGTCGCTTGGCCACGACGTTGTAAAACAAGCCAATTCACTTCGTGAACTCGACAACCAGGTTACCGTTTTTTTTTTTTACCTCGTTTTTTTTTTTGGCGGTAACCGTAATGGTGGTCGAGTAGATCATGTTGTGCGGGGTCGAGAACCCTCACTCCGCGCAACGGGGGATGATCGCACCACGTTGTGTTAAAATGGTCAAGCTTCCTCGAGGCAGTTACACAGTGCTTACAACTGTCTCTGGAAGTGAAAGCACCAGAAAATAAATTAAGTCATACGTAGCTGTCATCCGTACGCAAGGAAGTAAGCACAAGATGCCGAACACCCTTAGCAGGATGCAGCTCACCCTTCATGCGACTCGCCAAATACCTCACGGCGCTTCGCGCTTGGTGATGTGAGAGCCTGGTCCGGTGAGAACCCGGCGTGCTCCGTCCCGGCTTTGTAGGGATGCGAGGTCAATGGTCAAACGACTACGGCATGCACGACTATGAGTACCCCCCCCCATCCCTATTTCTTCCCTCATACTTGATACTTGTTCCTTTTCCAAATGGGCACGCGTCCTCGCCCCCACGCGGGGCGTGAACAATGCTCTCCTAACCACCTCCGCTACCTCCACCGCCGACCCAAGATTCGAGACTACGTTCGAGATCCCCTCGATGGGTCCCTGTGAGTCAGAAGTTCTGCTTTGAAGCGTTTGCCTCTGTTTCACTGTTTTGGTGGCACTATATCTCGCCGCTCG
>FN649734.1:1070783-1138115 GCA_000310025.1 Ectocarpus siliculosus
CCCCCCCCCGGTTTTGGGGGGAGGGGGGGTAAAGGGTAAAAGAAACCGGCCCCCCCGGAATAGGGGCCCCCCCCCCCCCCCCCCCCCCCCCGGTGTTTGCCATCGGGGTTGGGGTTTCGTCGCTTGGCAGCGATGTTGTAAAACAAGCCGATCACTTCGTGAGCTCAGCAACCAGGTTGCCGTTTTTTTTTTTGCCTTTGGTCTGTTGTTTTTGCGGTAACCATGAATGGCGGTTGAGTAGATTACGTTGTGCGGGGTCGAGAACCATCACTCCTCGCAAAGGGGATGATCGCATCACGTTGTGTTATATTGGTAAAGCAACCTCGAGGCAGTTACACAGTGCTTACAACTGTCTCCGGAAGTGAAAGCATTAGACAATACGTTAAGTCATACGCCGCTGCCATCCGTACGAAAGGAAGTAAGCACAAGACGCCGAACACCCTTAGAAGGATACAGCGCACCCTTCATGCGACTCGCCGAATTCCTCACGGAAGTTCGCGCTTGGTGATGTGTGAGCCTGGTCCGGTGAGAACCCGGTGTGCTCCGTCCCGGCTTTGTAGGGATGCGAGGTCAATTGTCTAACGACTACGGCGTGCACGACTATGAATACCCACCCCCATCCGTATTTCTTCCCTCATACTTGATACTTGTTCCTTTTCCAAATGGGCACGCGTCCTCGCCCCCACGCGGGGCGTGAACAATGCTCTCCTAACCACCTCCGCTACCTCCACCGCCGACCCAAGATTCGAGACTACGTTCGAGATCCCCTCGATGGGTCCCTGTGAGTCAGAAGTTCTGCTTTGAAGCGTTTGCCTCTGTTTCACTGTTTTGGTGGCACTATATCTCGCCGCTCGAACATCGTTGTACACCCTCGTTCAGTCTTGGCCGCTCAGACTACCTGTTTGGTGGTCCTCCTTGCAAATGGGGAGGTCTGCTACCTCGCATAGACGCGGGCAGGAAGCAACCCTGCGCCATGGGTGGGCACGACAATAACATCAACACCCGTAAGCGCACGAAATGAAACTCTGGGTCCGCTCGAGGGGGACGGGGTGTTCTTACGGTGGGGGCATATAGATCAATAAAGAAGTTCCCTGGTTTTCTGCGGAAGCATTTTTGCTCAGGCAGAGGCATGTACGGGAGACCCCCGTCATATGCTGACGGATGTTCTCCGAGGATTTTTTTGATGTTATTCTCTATTTGTGTGAAGGCCATTGGGCCTGGAGATCCCCAAACGGTGGGGGACATCACCCCACGACCCCTGTGCTTCTCTCTGGAAGCTTCTTGTGCATACCCCAAGCAACCGTAGGAATAGCCTGTAGTTGTACAAACATGCCGTAATTACAGCTGCGGGTGCAATCTTTGGTTCACTCTATTGATCGTGCCCACATTTCCCCATACAAAGAAAGCAAGTTTCTGTAGTCGTAGCCGGAAAGCAAGTTGTGTAGTCATAGCCGGTACAGTGTGACCGCTGTTCATTGAAACGTCAAATTGAAACCGTCGATTTGCCAGAGGCGTTTTTTCCCTTATTTTGGGGTACCAGAGTTGGAAGCGGACCCTTTGGATTGATTAATCTTTCGGAGAATTCACGCAAAGAGAAGGTACGCTGGGCAGCGAAGATCAGGAGGTTATACAGCTAAACTGAGAGAGAGGAATTTTAGGATTGGCCAGGTTACTAGGTGAAGAAGTTGTGTTCTTTCAAGCCCACCTACCCCTTTCTTGCGAAGGTGAGGGAACGGAAGGGAAAGAACGGGTCAATACAGTGAATGGTAGAGTGCCATTTGGGGACTTGGTCGTCTGATGTGTCGCGTGCAGTAGGACGGGTTCCCTACACCGGTGGAAGAAGAGAAAACCCGGCTACGTTTCTTAGGGGAGAGGAAGAAACAGTAGTACTGATGGACAGAGACACGGTAGGATAGGCGCAGAGAGCGTCTGCGGGGAATATGTTCTGTCGGTGTGGTTTCTCTCTCTTCCCCTCGCGTTAAGGAAGCACTCATAACGCAATAATGTCTGTGAGATGTATTGTCGCCGCAACAGAAGTTGAACGCTCGAATGTCACCAACGCTCACCGAATGACTCGTATTTTGTCGGTGATTCATGAAAACGTTTCGAACGCCACGCATCTACTGCATGTATATTTTCTTTCACGATTACCCTACAATTTCATTCATCACCGTCGCCGTGCACAGGGGCGAGCCGTGCACCGATGTAGATGACATCAACCTCGTTGCCAACAGGTATGCCTAAAATATCCGAAGAGGACATAGACGTTCCGGTAGGTTTCCCCCTACTGTACAGTAGTTGACTTCTCATATTAGCATGCCGACAATGATTTTTCCTTCGGTTCCTTCTGTTCTACATTGGATCTACAGTCTCTTCGGAATTGTCGGAGCTTCAGGTTCTCTGTTCATCAGTGGTTTGTTGGTTAGCTTCTGGCCACGGGGATTCTTGTGCTTGCTTCTTAGGATGAAGAGAGAAAAAAAAAAGGGGCAGAAGCGATTGTTGGTATGGAGACAACAAGCACAACTTCACCGCCTCTTCGCTTCACCCACCCCTCGCGGATTGTCTCTTTTGTTCAGGATGCTCGTGTCTCCGAACGGGATGTATCTCTATGTGAGTCAAACGCGTTAAGACTGATGCGGCTTTGTATACGCGGGCAAGAGTGAGGTATTGCACTGAACTGTGCACGAAGGCGGGTCCAAAACAGGATCCGATTAGGGCCTGATTCATGGTTTTGGTCACAGCACAAGAGAGCAGCGAAGGTTACTTTTCGCCCGCTTCTCAACCCCTCCCTCTAGACTTTCGCAGCGAGCATGCAATGGCTCTGACGCGACACCCCTCGTCTAGTCTTGGAATTTTGTGTGTAGTCACGTGTTTATCCGGCCGTCAAAAATAAACGAGAGGCATTGTCGCACTTGGACCGACTCAGCCACATGAAGCGCGAAACCGAAGTCGCAATCTGTATTTCTGGCACACAAACAAACTATCGCAACAGAGAAGCTACGTCCCACTTTGCCGCATTTCGGGTCAGCAGACTGTATATATCGAAGCTGGTACGTGGGATCTCGGAACATCAGACTCGTGGAGTTCCGACGCGACACTGCTGACAAACACCATCCAGTCCGATCGCGTTCTGCCTACGTCCCCCTTAGCATTCTGCCCAAACTACAAGCATTCAGCCTTACTTTTTCCCACAGGTGGCCAGAGGGATAAGCGTGAAAGCTTACCGAACTCACACCGAGACTCCGATTACGCCAAGTCCAACGGAGGCGCCTGCCCCTGCCCCGATGGCAACGCCTGAGCCTACGCCTAGCCCAGATGCATCCCAGACAGGAGATTCCAATGAGATTTCTCCGCCAGAATTGACCTACGCAGAGCTTTCAGGAACTGAAAGTTTGTTCGTGATAAGCTTCAACCGGACCTGCTATTGTACAGCTGGCGATGGTGCTTCGGAGTTGTCGTTTCCGCCGGCGTTGTGCGGGCAAGACTTTGAAACCGCGGTGTTCGATCAACGGTACGTCGTCTAGGGCGCGTTGAACACGGAAATTAGGGTGATCGTCATTATAGTTCGACCGCGTGAAGATGCGTGGTATGGTATGATTGCGTCACTCAATTGCGTGCGGGCGACATTACGGAGTCGACTTCACTTCTTCCTTCAACCCTGGGAAAGCCAGCGCAGTGCACATAGGAACATATCTCGGCCAGGACAATGGGAAATGTCCTCGGCCTCTCCTGGCTGGTGAAATATGACTTGTGACGGGTCTCGCGGATTTCTAAAAATTCGTTTGAAAGTTCATGTCCTTCGAACGTGGTCATTTGACCTGTCTAGCATGGTTCGCGCTGTGTCTACGATTTTCGAACAGGTGCAACGTAAAGAGTCTTCTCGACGAAAGCACGCGGGAATTCTTCGGCGAGAACACAACAATTTGCCAGTGGTCCAATGGCAGCAGAGAAGCAGTGGTCAGATTCAATGAATCGTCTGTTGTCGTGTGGGACCCGGCACCGAACATTACGCTGGCCGGCGGGTGAGCCTACTCTCTGCCTTGGCCTAACATTAGAAATGAACAGTAAACGCGATGATCGTAGACCCCCGCTATTACGATTGTTAGATTGATTTGTTGACACAGCCGTCTTCGTCGAGTTCACAACGTGTGTTCTGTAATACTTTTATTATGGTATGCGTCAAATTGACCTCTGTCATTGGAAATAAATATAGGGTGCTCTCGCTTTGTTTTCGAGACTGGCTGTTACCCTTTGCGTGCGTATCGTAGTCCCTGTTGGTGTCTGCGCGAAGAGGAAGAGCCCGGGACCGCATCGTGTTAAATGCAAACTGAAATCAAGGGTGCTTGGGCTGGGCAGCTGCGGAAATAGAAAATACCGTACGCAAGAGGGTGATATTTCTTTCCTTCTTCGAACTTTGCGCATCCCCTGGACCAGGTACATTTATGGACAACAGAATTTGTCCTTGTATGAAGAGCCAGCTGTATTCGCCAGTGGAACGGTTACACTTGGGTTGCGACAGGCGGCACCGGAGCTCTCAGAGGTACGTTCCGTCATGGCTCTCCTTCCACCGTGCCCAGACGAAGCTAACAATTTTCTGCACCATGTACTGTAATCCGAGAGTACAGCAAGATTCGATGTTAGGGGTTTCATGCAATCACGCAGCTCACGACGGTCCCCCATGTTGCAACCCATTGTGGACGGCGTGTTCGGCGCCTCAGAACCCCATTGGTTTGGGTTGGTCTAATCTCACCAACATGGCTTCTCCTGTTGACCATGGCGATATAAACTTCGGTGCCATTCTTCACTGTGTTGATACAACCAACCGCAGGCAACGTTTACAAGCGACGGCTCTTCAATCGTGGTATCGTTCTCTGCAACGGGCTCAGCATCGAGCGGCCTGGTGGACCCGAATGACACAGAATCGGGCAGCGCCGGGGCTTGCGATGCTCTTTTCCGCAGCACTACTCTACTTGCGATCGGGCATGGCGCGATATGTGAGTTTTTGAGGACTAACGCATCCCCCCCACGTCCTACGTGGTGCTGGTCGTACATTATCAACCAAAATAATCTTCAATGATGTTCATGCGGGTTGCTGTTGTGCTCAGATTTGTTGAAAGTACGACGAAACCGCGCGCATGACACAGTCTCCGCCAAAGGCTTCCTGACGACCTAGCACATCAAAAGAGTCACAACCTACGTGGTCTGTCTTGGGAACTGCATCGAACAACAACCAGGTGAATGGACAAGCCACAGAGAACTCACGGTATTCCTTGGGTCGGATGCATCGGTAGTGGCAGAAAGTAGTGACGCCACTACCACAATGGTTTCGACGTCCTCTTGCACGACGGACGAGTCTTGCATTGTCCTCAAGGATGGAGGGGTTCGTGCAGAGGCGTTTGCCGTACTCTCGTCTGAGGGATCAGTCCCTGTTTTGCCCCCTGACAACCCGTCCACGGTGTCGGCCGTCCTGGTCGCGCCTCAGGTGAGTAGTATGCATGTGGTCGCCACTGTCTCGCCGGGAAAGGTACACAAAACTGCAACGCCAGAAGAGGCGATGAAACCTATCGGGTCGTCTAGGAGTTGGTGTGCTGTGGTTTCTCCAAGCAAATTATCACCCGTAGCGGCGACAGATTGGCCCAAGAGAGGCACTTTGCGCTTCACGTCATCCGGAGAGATTTTCTTCCCGCTCTGATCAAGGAGCCTCCTGTGTGCCTGCCTTGTGTGTGAACTCCCAACACAGTGGGTGGGGCTCTGCGGCGAGTTTTCGCTCGACGGGCGTATGTCTTCCGGAGCTGCGTCAAGGTCACTTGCTGCCGTCTGGAACGTTTCGACGACACTTGCAAGCGACAGTGCTGCCGTGACGGCTGTGGCAGGGGCTCTTAAACCGTTTCAGGGATCCCTGTATGCAACCGTAAACTCAACCTCGCTCGAGCCCCTGGTGGAATTCAAGATCTCGCTCATAGTGGAGAACTTCCTCGGTTCTGTCGACGCGGCTGCAGTCACCGTTACCAGAGTGTGAGGCCGTTGTTTAGCGTTTCGTGTATACCCCAGCCAAACACTTGAAGAATAGTCCACACTCTTGGTCGCGTTGTCGGAGAGAGGTGGAGGGAATGAAGTGCAAGATTCTGTGGAAATTAGGAACAGAACCGACCCAAAAGCATGTCAAAAATGTGGATGGTTATTCAAGAGAGTAGCAACTTGCTTTCCATTTCCTTCCTTGAACTATGTATTAACTAGAGTACGCGCTGTTTCACACTGTCGGAAAGAACGTTCGCTGTATCAATACTTGTCACTGCCAACCACCAATTCCGGACTCAGCAACGAAGACGCCCCGTCAGTGGTAGTGGTGGGTCCAGCGGCAAAGACAGCGATAAGGAGTCGACCAACCTCTCTGAGGATGGCTGCAACACCACCTGCCTGCGGTAAGAGTGAAACAATCATCCCCTGGTCAGACCGTATCCCCGCAAATTGCAATATACCCACCGCTACTTCTGAGTTCGCTGTTCTTTCTTATGAGCTCACGGCTACTGCGTGAAAGGCACCAACGTCAGCACATACCCTCTCATACAGACATGACCCTGTTGTTTCCAAGATGGCTACATTCACATGTTTTCCCGGCGCCTTGAACGTCACCACTCCGTTGGCCTCGTATGTGTCCAACATAAATCCGGCAGGTGATGCTTCGAGTTTATCATTCACCTGGACCGAGTCGGGAATGGACGGCTATGATGCCCTGGGCACAAGTGTAATGGAGGTGCCGTGTGTACGAGGTCAAACGTCTCAGACTTGGGCAGTATGTACCATGCCTGGCTAGACCAGGCCGTCTGTGGTATTTTCATAGTTGTTGGGGGCAACGGCCACCCCCTCTAGCTCTTCTCATTCACCGCAGAATTCATTTCAGATCGATAAGACGTGTGGCCTCTTGCGCTTCTCGGAGCAAATTATATGCATTCAAGACACGAATCTGAGCGAAATGGACCAACGTTTGTCACATCGTTCCGCTTCCCTTTGAACAAGAATTTGGTGGGAAACGACCCCACGGCCCTCACAATACCAGCGTACACCCTCAGCTACCCCGGGTCCACGTACCGATTCGTCGCAACGGTATCATCGGGGACGTTAACATCGGGGGCGGTCGTCGAGGTGAGGTTTCTTGTCCCACGAGCGACAACCATCGCAACATACATGATGAGCATTGTAGAATTTACAATTTCCGGGTACTACAAACAGTATCTGTAGGTCTGTAGGAGGCTGTTCACGGTCGCCCACGGCATAATCACGGCGAAACGCTGAAGCTACCCCGACATCATCACATGCAAGCAGTTACCGTAACAGCGAATGACGGCACCTGCTGGTAAATATATCAAAGATTGGATAAAGCCTGCCACGTTGCCCGTCGTGATATAAGTTCACCTGAAAATATCTTAATCCTCTCGCCACCACAACAGTCCTACAATAAGAAAACATCATTATGTATCTGCTCACCACATTCCTGAGATTCCATGAGAACATGTCGAAAGGTGATATATTTTCCGATGTCCTTTCAAAAAGGTCGTTCAGCTTGTTTCTGAGCGGTTGATTTCCTCAATTTGGCAACCACGAACAACTCAATCTTGCAACAGAATATCATACCTCGGCCAACGTTGTTCACAGATTATCGTGGGACAAGGAGCTCTGAGGGCTGCTATTAGTGGCGGTCAATACCGGCAACACACCGTAGGTATGTGAAAGCGTCGCACAGACCGTGCGAACGAGCCAATCGGGACGACCGTGCTATTCTGTAGTTGTTCTGAGAAATACCTGGCACACTGGCCCTTCTCTCCGACGCCTCCGATCCGTCTTTGATGTTTCCGAACGGCTATGTTCGTCTGTAGGTGCCGACCTCGTTCTGGACGGCAGCGAATCACTTGACGAGGACGATGTTCCGGAGGAGGAGTTTCCTCTCAGGTGTGTGACGTGCACACAAGAAAACCCGTGTTGGTTTGCTTGTCGCCAGGTGGTTGCAAGCGCTGGCACCTGTCGACATGAGCGCTATGTAGTTGGCACGTACGGAAACTGCTATCGCAGGGCATTTTACGACATGTTGATGTTGAGATACCACTGGTTGGAGTCTATGCCAGAAAAAGATACATATTAAGAGACTCCAACGGGGGCGGGACTTGTTGAGGATGGAGCCCACATACACCAACTTCCGGCCAGCGGACATCCAACACCTGGACGAGTAACAGGCCGACACCAGGTTGTCACCTAGAGATGCTCCAACCTTGTTCTGAACTCTACTCGCCAGGAGCCCCGCAACCAATTTAGCAAGCACGTTTCCACCCAACACGACGCTCAGAGGCAACGAGATAATCGAAGAATTGATTGACACTTCCCTTTGCTCAAAACAAGGAATAAGAGCATGACTCTGGTCAACGTTGCCTCTTTGGTTACCGATTGCATTCAGAATGTACATAAAATATGCGTGTGATGCGGTCTCTCGTCGATCTCCACATATTGCCGGGAAGCTCGCCCTTGACAAACGTGGAGGTCGTATTTGAAAGGTTCCACGTTGACACGGCCCCCTCCCATCTCAGTGCCCAGTTTCGTTAATCCCGGAGTGTCGCTGGGAACTCTGTGCATCACGATGTCCAGGTACTCCTGGTCTTGCTCCGAAAATTGCTCCGGAGTGGCGGACGGGTATACTGGCTCGGACGAGGCAATCTTCACGATTCCGAGCGGGAGTTTGGAAGCAGGCTTGGTATGTCAGACAGATCGCTGTGTTGCCACCGCCCTGAGCACAGAAGTAGCTCCAAAGCTGATATCCCCCAACGGATCTCAAGCCTACTGCCCCACCACCTGGATGTTCGTGCCCCATCGACGATGACAGGTGTACGAGTTCTCCCTGAACATTAGCAAGGGAACGGCAGAATCTGATGTGGTCTACGGCGTCTTTCGTTCAGACTCCGCGGCCGTCCAAGTTCAAGTAAGTCATGGTGATTTATCTTCATCTTGGGAGGGTCACCTTCACCTTTAGCAAGCGATTCGGATCGGAATGATTGCTGTCGTGCGTTCTCCGGATATGCGTGATCTTGTGCGTTCTCAGGTCAATAGCCCGAGGACCAACTACGTGAATCACTTCATTTCGTAAGCGGGATTCCACTTTTCACGGGAGTCTACGCCGAGAAGGCAATGGCTTCGTCAGTGTACGTGCTCTCATCTCCTTTTCTATTGTCTGATGGTGTCTCAAGGTTGTTTCCTTCGAGGCTCCTGAGGTGGTCGTGGCTGCTAAAAATGATAAAGAAAAGGTGGACCCCACGCAGAAGGTCGTCATATACGGCGGCGTGGTTGAGCAGTCCACAGCAGTGGAATATGTTTGGACACAGGTGGGATGCAAGACGTTGTATAAGTCAGGGTGGTGCTTGCGCTGGTACTGGCGACCCAGCTCTGATCATATTCCTTGGTATATTTACTCTCAAAGGCATCATGTTTTGCTGGCGATCGAGCAACAACAAGAATCACCAAACATCACGAGTACGTTGTGTTTATTCCTTCATCGCGCAACCACTAGCGCACTGCTTGTGGTGCAAAATCCCTTCATGGTTGTTGTCAGAGGGGTCAACGGAGCACCTGCGGGGCGAGTACGTTGAACCCCACAGTGATGCCGATGTCAGACGTCAATCGCTTAATGCATGCACGTCTCAAAATTGTTGGACCCTTCTTTGTGATCGTGTTTGCTGATGGGGGGTGTCGTGCAAACTCTTTCCAGGTGAACGGTGATTTGGACCTCGCGACGGCGGATTGGAGTGATTTGTTCACCAGCACCCAGACTGGGTGAGATGTCAATACGCGGGAGTAAGCGTTTGTCGAAGTGCGTGTGTTCTTGGTTTTTGGGGATGCCTAACGTACATCATTCGCACGCTGAGTAGCGCTGAAAGTCAATGGGATTTATTCAGTTTCCTGGCCAAACACAGTACTACGTGTGACCCCAACGGCCGTGTGCACCCAATGTTTGTACGCCTGAAATGATACAAAGGGTTTGCAGGATGCATTCGTCGGTCTTGGATGAGGTTTGGGGCTCTTTCGAAAATGGTAACCCTCACAAAACCCCACCATATCAATTGCAGGGCCATTCTTGTGGTCAGACCGTTCGTGCTGACGGGTGGGTCGTCCTACACGTTCCGGCTTTCAGCGGTGGATACCGCTTCCGGAGAAACAGGTACGCAATCGAGGCGATGCACGGGATTGTCTCGCCGTAGCACAGTACGGAGCTCAGCTGTTCATCGTAATGCTGGAGGTGAGTTGCAACGCGAAAAACACTCCCCGTCACTGATCGGCCTTCGAAGTCGCACCGATATTGCTGCGCGTGCGGTGATATACACTTTTCAGGCTTTGCGGAGATACATTTCGATGTGAACGCACCTCCGTCGGGTGGATACGTCGAAGCGACACCAAGGGCAGGGGTTGCAGCCATCGACATGTTTTCTCTAGAGGCTTTGCTATGGGAAGATGACATCGAAGATCTTCCGTTGAAAGTCTCTTTCTTCTACGTCGCGGGTCAGGTAAGCAACGAAACACCGAGATGAATCATACTCGGGAACCAATCCAATGCTTTGAAGGGACGATCGAGTGTGCGATTCATCGTTTCCTCTTCTGCCAAACGATATTGGTGTTGGTCGTGCGTCAACGTATTCCCGGAAAATATTGTTGCGTTTTCGGGCGCTGCGTACGAACTCCATTCGTACGCGTCCGTGAGCATGTCATGTTCATCAAAAACACACCACGGTCAAGAACGTTACGGCAACGTCTAAGGCATTGCACCACATGGTTGCCAGAATTCGAGGGGCGAGGACATGCAGATGCAATACGTGTAGACCTACACCAATTTGACCCTCTCCAGGACGAAACGGGAACACGGCGCAGCCTGTCGCTGTATGAGGTGGAGTCTGTCGAGTGGAACGGACCCCTACCTGTAGGTTCGGCAGCTGACAACTACACGATGACCATCATAGGTAAGAACAATTCGGGGATTGAACGAGGACCATTTCGATCTGTATCTCATCACCAAATGAGGGGGATGGGACCCAAATCCAGTATCCAGCACTTTACTCCCGAATGCGGACTGTAACACGCACCGTTTCGGTTTGTAATTCGTCGCAATTGGGGAGGCGGGACACTCGAAACGAACACCCCCAGCACTCGTACATGCTCGAGCAAAGATTGTACGCGCCAAGTTCACCATGACATTGATTTCCCAGCGTGGCTTGGAACCGCCCCCCGGTTTGACGAGTCCGAGTAGAACCTACTGTCAGTCTGTCTGGTGTTTGTATGAGCGCTTGCTTTTTGCACGGACGTTTCACTGACTGTTTCGCAATTGTTTTGTGTTCCAAATCCACACACTCTATAGGTCACATTTCTGATAGTTACGGTGCCACAGAAACGTCATTCTATGATGGGTCGGGACAACCACTCTTCGTGCGCGTGACAGCATGGGCGGCCTCTTCGAGCGGTCTGGTGAGACGAGCTGTGGGGGGGTTCATGGATGGGCAAAGCGTGTTTGAGGAGATGGGGGACCATCGTCTCTGAATTTTCAGAATATTTCGATGATGCTGGACTTTGAAGTATGCAATTGTATGCGGTGTCTGTTCGCAAGATACAATCAAGTTCCGAGTGTCATGACTTGTGTTTCCTCACTCATATCCCTGGTCAGTCGCTGATGGATGAATACGCAGCCGTGGCCAGCGTCACGGAAGACATTCCAGGGGAAACAACATCGATTGTCAGAGCGTTTGCCTCCCTGCTCATCGTCGAGATCAACAACAGTGCGGCGGCCACACCTACTGAGGAACAAGAATTCCAGGTGTGGGCTACTCGGGAAAGATACGACGTGCATTCATATCCGCTGAGCTCTCGAATGCATGGCATGGTGAGAACAAAATTGATTCTACCTTGTTGCGGTGCGGATAATTGTCTCGGCGCAGTTGCCAGATTTGTAGGAAACGAGCGTTTCTCGCATGCGTGACGGATTCGACGTCATGGGCGGACGAGTGAGCGCCTCGGCTATAGTCATTGTCACAGTAACTACCAGGGTCGACACTGTGGAGGAAATGTGAAAACGAAAAGCAGAACACCCTGTGTGGCCATCCTCTTGCGTGACCCCAAGTGGTGCATCCAGAAGCACCGCAATTTGTGAAGGATGGTGTCCAGATGGGACGACACAGACACAGTCTCCGGAAACCATGATGGTATCGCACCTACACAGGCAACAACAAATTCTCACTTTCTCACCGATCATTCCACGGCGGCCTTTTCCGGGCAGAACAGAACCCGACAACTCCTTGTGCATTGCTGTGAACCTGATATCCGGGCTCCAACGCGATATTATATCGTGCGGAGTGTCAACCTTTACCGTTGTAGTCGTGTCGACCCAATTAAAGGAGGAACGTCTCGGCTGTGCAAGGACATCTCTTCTTCGGCATCAACATTTCCATCAT
This sequence comes from Ectocarpus siliculosus, assembly GCA_000310025.1. NCBI lineage: Eukaryota > Phaeophyceae > Ectocarpales > Ectocarpaceae > Ectocarpus > Ectocarpus siliculosus. The sequence goes on from FN649734.1 coordinate 1,083,257, forward strand.
ACGCAGCCGTCGATGACTGCGTTGCTCAAGCGACTGGGTAAACAACAATATCTTTGGGTGGACATGGTAACGAGTCGTTGCCTCCCAATGGGTCCCGCTGCTGAAGTGCGAATACATACATCCTTGGCGCAGGCGTTTACTTTCCAATTCCTCAGAATATTATTGTACAACCACTCAGATCCACGTTGTTGCTGCCCCAAATTCCCATGGCAGACCTTTGTGGCTACCATGATTGATGCAACCGTGCGCGAGTCCACCGTGTTGGACTACTCGACGACAATGGCCGGTGCAATACTAGACACGATGGTGGTTTTGTCGAGCAGCGAAAAGGCGTTGAACACGGATTCGCAGGTGCGCGGTATTGGATGTCGCGGGTGGTATTGCGGGTTTCAAGGGGGGAACATGGGCTGGGCAGGTATATGGTTGTATGGCGATTCACATCGGGAGTCCATGTAGTGATTGATGTGAAGGGATAGCTTCATGGAGAGGTCGGTTATCATAACACTGAGATCGCTGAAATTGGTGCGTATCCTCAGGCGGCCATATTGGCGTCTTCAGCCTCCATCCTGAACACAGCAGCCGGGGAAGGCTACTGGGACTCGGGCATGTACACCCCGACGGTCCAGGTGTTGGACCAAGTGATAGGAGCGTACGACACATCTTCAGACACCATCGTCGGGAGCGGCCTAATGGGCCAAGATGCCGCGTCCAAGTAAGCGTCGACGTTTGACTTCGACCTTCCTGTGAAAACGCCTGTAGATCGTTGGCCGATACCTACAAAATTTGAGAAATACGGTGCGAAATAATTTGACTGCAGACTGGTCACGGGATCATGACGATGCTGCGTTGTTTGTGTCGCCCGGTGCAACTCAAAGTTTGACGGCCATCGTGCAGTCGATAGTGCTCCTCATGGAGGCTGGAATGGAAGACGGCGAAGGTGTGATGACGATCGAAAGTGAGTACGTGCAAGCGAGCTGTCTCGTCACTTCAAGCACGGGGAGCCTGAGCTTCGACACCGGTGAGAGCCTGCAGTTGGCAACCATTGAGTTCCCACATAGAAGGCTTGTTCGTTGAACACGAAGGGTCGAACCGCTTGGCCGTCGCTCTTCAATACCGATTTGTGTCGCTCGAGAGGAGAAAAATATGCAATTTAGATGTGCCGTTTCAGCACATGCATTCTTCTTTGCTACACCGCGCCATGAAAGGAACATCATCGGTGTCATTCGAAGACGGCGTTATTGCTTCTCCATCATCGCCATCAACGAGGAGGCGGATGACCCCTGAAATTGACGGGGGCTTGAAGTGCAAATCAGGCCGATGTGCTCGATCGACAAGACGTATGCCAAAATCATCCTCTCGTCGACTGAATAGTGTGTCCTCGACATCTACGTCAACGGTGGTGGTCACCAACCAGCTCTTCAATGCCAATGACCGGCCGTCGGCTCTCGTCAACGGGGGTGTCACACAGATCAAAGTTTCGAGTACCAGTGACGGAGAGGTATGTTGGGTCAGTACATGGTACCATCGTAAGGTGTACTTGTCTGTCCGTGGTAGGGTGTTCTTTCAATGTCGTAGGCAGTTGACGTATCCGAATCTCCGCACGTCTCAGAGACGTAACGCCCGTTTCGTCGCGGGAGTACACAATGCTCGAATCAAGCGTGTATCGTTGCGTCCCGAGGTAAACAACGTACACTTGAAGCACCCTAACCCCATGTCTCTGGGGCAGGACCCTCAGTTGGTTCCTTCAACAAGCTGAACTGTATACGGTATAGCCTACAGCACAAGTATGCATAACCGGTGACAATATATTCGGTGGTTAGCTACAGTAGATTCCAGCCATTGTGAGTTGCCTAGGTTTGCCACGCTTACAATTCGAAAGGGGACAGTATGTACCAAGAGGGTTTCACCGCCAATCACTCCTCTGGCTCGCATTCTTGGCCTGCCTGTCGATAATGTCCACACTTCAGGACATCGCGTTGGCAGGCCCGGTACAGCTGACAATGAGGGCCTCAATGACATCGAGTGCTCAGCTCCCGTCGTGCTCGTACTACAACGAGGACACCGGCCTCTGGGATTCAGAGGGCCTCGCTATTGGCGCAGTTGCGGTGCTGACCGACGCGGCAGACAGCGCAGTGGACGTCCTCGTGTCCTGTGTGACGTTTCACCTGTCGGACTTCGGTGTGGCAACCACAGAAGTCGAGCCCGTCTTCCAACCGGTGACACTGGTGAGCTTCGCCTTGACGGTTAGCGTCGTGTTCACGCTGGTGATTTTGATTCAAGTTTTTCCGCATTGCCTCATAGAAACTGTTGGAGGTTGGCGAATTTGTATCGAGTACAGCTTGTCAGAGCTAGTATTGGCCTTGTAGCATGGTCCATTCGGCACACCACGCATCGTGCGCTGTGCCTGAGCTCGCACCTTTCCCAGGAGAACGTACAGGATACAAACACATGGACCGCTCATCAGTGGCCCACTATGCAAACCGATCATAGACTGTTCCCACAATGATGCATCCCTACCCCTCGGCATGGTTCTGGTCAGGGGGCAGGCCTCAGTGTCGTCAAGGGAAGGGAGATCACCGTGTGGGGACTTGTGCTGACGGTAGGTGCTCTGATTCTTTTGGGCGTCGTCTGGAGCGTCTCCAGGATAGCAGATCATCGTTCGAAAACGGCCGAAAGGCTTCAGACAAGGGCCTACGACCACTACATCGAAACAGGACATGTGAGTGTTAGCATACTACAGTAGGTAGGCACCACAACATGCCCGAAGTTGTCGGCCAAGGCTGGCCCCAGCTGGCTCTGAACGCGACAGATGTCGACCGGAGTAGATTATCCTCTCCCCGGTCTTGCATGGCATTGGTCACACATCCAGAAATACAACTCAGCGGGGCGGGCGAAGACGTCAAGCCTGCACACACTCCGCTGTGTTTATGCAACCGGTTGAGGTGTGACCTCGTCCGTCACAAGTGTTTGGGTTCAACTTAGGCATAAGTGCGTTTCGCTCGACTGCTGTGTCCGACACCAGCCCCAGCGACTACCGACTTTGGAAGACATCAAGGACTTGAAACAGACGCTAGAGAAGAAGCACAAGACAAGACGGAAAAAACGGGACGCGACATTTGCAAGATACCTCAGACGGAAGTTATTCCAACGGTGAGACTACGTTGTTCAACGGTGTGTCATGCTAGGTATGTGTTGCGGATGGCGTTGACCCCGCCTTGAGCTACTTCACGATAGGTAGAATGTGGGGAAAGTGGGTCTCGATGACCTTTCCGGGGATGATTTTGCGTGGTTTTCATGCGGAACGGTATGGGTGATGCTAATAGAGTCAATTGGTCGTCGATTTAGGCGGCGTGAAGGAAGTGTACTTGCTTGTGTTCACTGGCATGATTGAGCCACAGTATGAAAGAGGGCCGGGAATACTTCCGGTGACACGAATGACACTGTATAGCAATTTTGCTTGGCAAAGGTTAGCGGCGAGATATCGGCAATAGACGATCGTCCGCACCGGTGCTTCGTTAGTTGGGGTGGATGGATTGCAAGACACAAGGCATCCCAGCCAAATGATACACGACTCATCAGCATTGTCGTTCTCTTCAAATCTCCTCAGATTTCGGTCTTGGCTTCAATTGATGTGGGCACTGCTTCAGCATGTGCTTTTCTTCCACCCTTGGGCTGGGATAATTGCGCCGTCTGGAACTCATTTAACTCTCACCAGGGCGCAGGTGGGAACAGCGGACGTAGCTGCTTTCCGCTCTGAATGCGCCATTGAGTACTTCTGCGATCTCATGGGTCTAGCAGTACCGTAGCGATCAGGGCCATAGTTGCGGCTGCTAGGAGGGGGGAATCATGGCCCCAGATATTCTTACCCGCCTTTGCAGCAAGTACAAGGAAGATTGACTTTGAGTACTATACGAGACTTGTTTTCTGCGAAGGGTACCGCACCGTGTGCAGCACGATAATGGCACAACTGTCCTGAACGAGACCGACATCGCGAATGATGCTTCAGCACCTCACGCTCCCTCACGCTGTGCGTGCAGACCGGACGCTTAGATTGCATCGATTTCATTCCCTTTCTTGTTTGCTTTGGCAGCTATCGTTGTTGATATTCACACAAGTGATGGTCATCATGATGCTCTCCGCTGCCGTGTCTGGAAACGCCGCAAGCCCAAAGGTTGAATACGCTCAAATTTTGGCCAGGTGAGATGGGGAAAAGCTACTTGCCGCGCACCATCTGTTGTCGAAACCGTCTTCAATTACGTGCCGTGCCAATGGATGCCGTGACCTCGGGGGATACTATGTACGTAGTCCCGCTTGGGCTGCACTGTGTGTGCTAAACCTGCAGACCACCGTAGGGCCCATATGTAATACAATATCATTGCTCTACGGATCCTGCGTCCATGCTTCAATTATTTCGGGAGGGTCCTCTTGTATAATCAGGGATACAAACGAATTCTATTTCGGCACAAACATGGAAAAGCTAGAGGCGTCCACCCTAATCATTTGCTGAAATTTGCATACAGCCGATCATTGTCCTTTTCCCTGCCGTGAATAGGAGATTAACATCGGGGTCTCACGTTAGGGTGGAAATTTCGAGAGATGCCCGGAAACCACCGGCCTCAGAGCTGGATGCCTCATGCAAAAATCCAATACATGTACTTGGATAAAAGGATCCTACGCCAAGAGCAACAATACAGCTGGAACAGGCTGGTCGCATCATGTCGACGTTACAGCAGCCAATGCGGATCGTGAGATCAATACGCCTTGCTTGTTTCACTGCTTCTACTCAACAATTTGTTCTCCCAGCTTAGCGGCGACGCTACCGGCCTCAATTATCGTTCCACGGGCGTTTGCTTCCTCGGCCACACCACCTCCTTCGGTCACCGCGAAACCCAATTGGTTGCAGGTGGGATAGCGTCGGCTACAGCTTTGTGTTGGAAGCGTGCATTATTATCGGTCGACTGCTGATAGCTTTCGACAGGTGAAGAAAAGCAAATTGAAATGAATTAGACTAATCTCAAACCGAATCTCCTCGGAAATACCATCATCGTGAGCCCGCTTGTCTCACAACCACCTTTGACCATGCCTGCAGGTAGTCACGGCCATGAAAGGCAATTCCCAAGCTTCGAAGCTAACTCCATCATCGGAGTACGGCAGCAAGTCGAGGTATGTGACGATGATTCGCTTCAACATCCATAATGTGTCACGCAGTAATGGACCATGACGGAATTTGCAACCGTAGGCTCGTGGTGGCGGCAGATTTCAACTTTCAGGAAATGTGGATCTTGTCTAGTCTATGCGAGACTCGTCACCAACAGTTGGCCCGCTCGACGAAAAACTCTCACTCTAGCCCATGTCCTTGTCTCTCTCTTAAACACACAACCCGTTGTATTTGGTTGATGGTCGCTGTCAGAGTTCATTCCGACGTCGTCGGGCACATGCACGTGGGTTCATGTTGCCCGTATCGCGGGCAATCCCTAGAGTGAGATCGGCGGTAACCGTTAGGCTTTGCTTCAAGTGTGCAACGTTTGTGCCAGAGGGCGCCTGATGATCTCACATATCAAACATGTCTGCGGTCGAGAAGCGTGTACGGGGAATACGTGTAGAAATCAGCAAACATTTTTCGCCTTCCGTACACATTTTTTCATGATCTTCGACGTTCCACATCACACAAAAACATTTGTTTTCACAGAATTTTGTTTTCTTTACGGTTTCGTTCATGTGACGCTTGCTCTTTGCCACCGTCCCTTGTATATCGCAATAATTCGATGCAGATGGGTGCGCGAGCCAAGTTACTTTCTGGCGGCAGTATACTTGGTGGCCGCGCGAGTAAGACAATTCATTCCACGCGGCGGGGCTTTGCCTCCTCGGGACCCTGGTATCGGGGACGTCCTTGCTCGGGGAACGTGAGTCAAACGCAGCATTCGAACACTTCACCCGCGGCCTAGATCAATGCAGATTGTCCAAGTGCCCTTGGGAAAGGTGTTTAGTTGCGTGCTTGTTTGCCTCGCTTTTGCCTCTCGCGGCCGGTTGAACATTGACCTGAAAAATGTTGCGACTCCTCGACAGGGGTCATTCGAACTCTCTCAGCTAATAATGTTCACGCTGCTGACATGCTGACCGAGATCCCCGCCTCAGGCCGACTTTGCAGAAGGGCAATAATGCACTGTCTGACGATGTGAAAACACGTGTCTTCCCCGTACCCTCCTGTAGTGGGATACTGCTGGCAGCACTGGTCCAGCTTGCCCTTAACATAGTGTGTGGATGTCTTTGCTTTGCACTCGGCGCGGACCACGCCCTGGAAAAAGCATTGAGCGCCGCCGTGGTCGGTAGCCATGTTCAGAGCTTTCTGTTTCTAGGTGAGGATGCGGGGCTCATTGATGACGAATGAGGCCTGTTGTTGGACTTTAGGGATGTTACTTTCAGAATCTAGATGTCAGGGTCGTTGCTTGTGTTGAAACAATCGCTCTCCAAGGCAGTGAATGAGGAGGGTTGGTTTATCCAGTTCTCAATCCAATATCCTCCTTGATTTGTTTTCGCAGATGCATTCTTCTCAAACAAGGCGACGATGTTCACGTTGTTGAGCTACAAAGCAGTCTTCAACCTCGTCTTCGTAAGCTTGGGGCTCACTTCGCTGCAGCTGGTACTGGCATTTTATTGCATGCAGATGGCAGAGACAGGCTTTGGTCTGTACCTGTCGGTGTTCATCATCTCCCTGATCAAGCTCATAGTGTGCCAGACGGTGAGTGTTGATGTGTCTCTTGAGGCATCGATGAGGACCACGACACTATTGGAACTACATAACGAATGGGTAGGATGGGATAGACCTCTCATCATTCTGTAGAGGGCCTCGTATGTCGCGCGTTGGATGAGGTGGCCGGTTACAATCATCATTACTGGTGGCTGGAATGTCGCACTTTGGGCTTATCATTCCTCTTCTGAAACAGAATAAAGTAAACCACGGGTGACTCTGCACCCTTGTTCACACATGCACTCTCGTTTCTTTCGGCGACCTTACACACGTCGTGTATGTACCTGGATTTCTTGACTTCCTCTGAACGTGTCCCCGCGACTGCTTTCCCGCGACCGCTTCCGTCCGTTTTGAAGGGTGAGCTGGTGCCTTCCATGGATGCCATCAACGAACATACCATAACACAGGTGCCTACAATATCGTGTTGACGCTCTGCGGACTTGTAAACACATGTCGCTGTCATTGTAGCATGTTCTATGGGTGCGACATGTGTCGCCGCTCCAAGACGCTGAATTATATTTTCGCAACCACGTACTTTTTTCGCTGACGACCGAGGTAGTCGAGGGTGACCCGTAACACAGTAGAGATGGATGTTTGCCAGACATGTCATCCGCGTAAGGCCCACGTGCGAGCAGATCATTCCTGAGATTAGGCACCCTGTAGTGTGCAGCCGTCGACGTAGGGTTGGGGTCTGGCCGGTCGAAACGCCAATATTGATGAATCTACCGGTGAACGTAGTAGAGGATGTATTTGTTGTTCCGAGGGTGTCATGCAACACTTTTGCTACTTTTGGCCCTGTACATCCCGTTCGACGTGTGTTTTCCATCTGAAGCACCCTGAATATGTCAGTTTTCACCAGATGGCTTCCACTCACGGCGTTGGGTTACCATGCTCATTGTGGCCATATCCTTCATTCTCCGAAGTCGATGTCCTCCCTAAGCCCGCCGTCTACTGTAGTGTCATTTGGTGTTCATGGAAGCCGGCCGGCGCCCGCACACACCAGTTTCTGCCCGGTTGAGTTGCGAGTACGTCATGGTGTGAACTTGATGATAGCCATCCACTCACACCCGCCTCCACAATGACCACAGTTTGCGCTTTTTCGAAATCGCCCCTGTACGCAACATGACCTTCTCCATAACAGCGTCGATTTAGGGTGTTGGATAGCTCACATCGTCGACGTTGGCAGTGAAGATCCCCATAACGAATGATGTTTTACTACACGACCTTCTCATCCTCTCACGTCACGTTCCAACTCATGATGTGACCCTGTAGAATGCATTGGCACAGGTATGAAACGTTCACGTCAAGACCCACCTCCCACGCCCGCCCCTGACTGGAATGCTGTTCGGTTTCTACCACTCCAGATGTCCTTCAGGAAAAAGTACAACAGCCGGAATCAGCGACGGCGAAGCAGTTCTTTCAACAACAGCACAGAAACACGCATGCTCGCCCAGAAAGCAGCGGCGGTAGTCATCCAAGCTCGCGTTCGCGGAGTCCTCCACAGCAAGAGGTGTGTGTGTGCGAGACGATTACGCTTGTGTTCTCAATCTCACAAACATCGTGCAGACACACAGACCGGTCTCTCGTCAGTGAGTTTGGTCGACCCCGCGATTCTACCCGAACGACGGTGTCAGGGCCGACGTCGAAATACTTCGTATTTGCTTCAATGTCACAAACCCGGATGGCCGGCATGAGCGTTGGTGTACATACTATGGAATGCAACGTTGGTGTGGTACACCTAGCGACAAGCCTTGAACGTTCGGTGGCGTCCCCCGCCCCTTCCGTCCCCGGTGCTTGGATTCTCCGCGTAGATCGATTCGCCGTAAAGAGGTCCTAGCCTGGCAAACATACCAAGTCCAAGGCATCAGGCGCAAGCTCACTGCCGGCACGTACATGCTCTTGGCAACCTACACGGTCGTGGTGGTTTATATCAACCTTTGCTACGTGATGACGTACGACAACCCTACGGCCTGGTGAGTGTGATGATGCCTCGACGCTTAGCTTAATTAGATGTGTGGCACCTGTCGGGGGACGTTCTGGGGTTTCCTAGATACGAGGTTCATCAGTGTGAGATTAGAAGATTGGACATTAGAAACAACACAAAATGGTCAGTACAACACAATTTCGTATTTTAGTTTCGCGCCGTCAATGTATCACGACACAATATGCACACGTTCCGGGATTCGTATTCCAATAGGGAGGCCACCAATTGCGCCGTATAGATGTGTTGTGCCGATCGCGGAACATATTTCGTCGCCCGAGGATCCACAAGGAATGGAGGTTGTGGAACGTGTGTGGTCCCGTCACGGATGCCCCAGAATGCGTTTGTGGGCATGCCGTTGAGTATCCACCTGACGTTCATCCTCGACAAGCAAAAAGCAAAAGAGTCCGTGCCTGCAGGATGTCCACGGACAGGCCATCATTGTCAAAAATATTGCCAATGAGCCACACGTATTTTCTTGTTCGCATGCCAATGTTCTCTACCGCACGCATGCCCTTCGGTCTTGCATATGGTGGGGATTGACTATATAGTCTACAGGACCCGATAGTGTGCCCGATATGCGCGTGTCACTCGTCCCAGAGCATCTTTCTAGGGCCTCAACTGAAGCCAAATGGATCGAGGCATGCAGACACACGCAAGGGGCATAGTGTCAATGCACACTCCCGTATGGTTGTAGCAATATACGTAGGCAGCCTCGCTCTTCGACTCGACAAAATTCACCTTGTCGCTTGCTTGCTTGCTCACGCAGGCGCTGGGCTGCGGCCAGCTTCTTGACGGTGTTCATTGACGTGCTTCTTCGGAAACCGCTTTCCGTTCTGGCGGCGTCCACTTTGCACACGATCCGTCGTTTGCATAGCGCTCCGCACGGGGATTTCATTGGCAAGAGAAGTTAATTGACGTAGGAAACGTAGGTCTACGCGTATGCCCCGTAATCGGTTGGTGTGCTGTCGTCTTGCCGGCTTCGTGGACTTGTGGCGACCCAGAATCCGTTGGACTTCGGTTCCTCGCCAATATGGAGGGTAAAGCAACGACGAGGGGCAGCGAGACTGGCATTATGGCGGGGTATTTTGCTGTCGACTACGTAAACAACTTGGAGAAGGAAGTACTGAGAGACAATGGGTGATAGAACGATTGTACGACTCACTGTTCATGCCTTCAGAGAATCAAGCTTGGGGGGAGGAAGTCAACAATGTTGTTGAGCCCTGTTTCCTACGACGATCCGACCGGCGGTCTTACTTCAAACCGAACACGTGAAAGCGACTATGTACTGCCTTCTCCTTTTTTTGTCCTCAGGACTTTTCGTGCGCAAGTCATTGTAGAACGATGCGCCCCACGTGCAAGGTGTCTAACAACTATGGAGGTGTCATTCCCGAACTCCAACCGCGTCCGTCCTCGTCGATGTCACCAGCGTCAACCCCCCGAACAAGTAACAGCGCCAACCAAGCGATCAAAATACCTGGGTCCGCCCTCTGCGTGTGAGCTCAACCGTCCATAGATCTACGGTACCCCCCTTACCGCTGCGTTCTCGCCGTATTGTGGTCTTGGCAAAGGTACCGATCGGGTGGTCGTAGCCACTGCCGACGTTTCTGATCTACAAGTGGAATTTTTGTGATGAGTCATCCTTTCTTCTCCTCGAGGCTTACAACACCAACAGGACAGAGACCGTTTACATATAGCTGCGAACTCGTGACGTCGTGAAACAGACGGCTCGGGATCGACCAAATCCACCGCAGCCAATTGGTTGGGGTTTCAGAAGTGCCGGCGAAAGGGAGGATGGTAGTGTTATGGGGGGAATGCATTTGTTTGTTGTTGTAACGAAGGAGGAGGAAAGGGACGAAACGACAGGAATGGGGAAACGATGGAGTAGGAAGGGATGGATGGTGCTAGAAACAAGAGTTGTGAGCCTGGTGATGTTCCGCACAAGAAACGCCGGAGGCGGACAAAAGTAGAGAGCTCTGCCCAAAAGTATGCGTGTTCTCTGGCTGTATCCTCGTCACTACAAAAAGTGAGGCAGGCACCGCAGAAGGGAGAGAAAAACTCCTCCTGTATCATTTCCTCCTCGTGTGACACCGGTTGGGACACTGGTTGGCGGGTCAAGATATGTCCAGCGTGAGACGGCAAAAGAATAACGAAGCACATCATCGCCACAGATCCCCGGCATGTCAGCAGCAAAGAGTGTTCTTCACACAGTAGTGCTTCCCCAAACCAAACAATACCCAGCACATTGCATGGGAAACTACATGCACTAAGCGCACAGAGGGGTAGTGCAGAGTAAGGTCCGAGTCTATACCAGCGGCTGCCAACAGAATATAACAGTCAAGTTCTTCTACAGTGGCCAGGTTTTCCTCCACTCACTGAAAGAAAAGACGCCTCCACATCCCGTACTACCGTGGGTATATCTCGAATGGGTAATATATTTCTGTGTGTGTACTTGTTTTTCCTATGAAGTAGTACGTAGTCTATCTAGGGGAGAGAAGGACGTGTGCAGGCTGTTGGAATCTTGCTCGTGTAACTGGTAGCTCGTGACTCTGAGAAAACGCGGCTGCCCTGCCGATTGGCTTCCCCCCGTCGAACAGCCCCGCAGAGTCGACCAAGCATCGCACACATTTGATCGTGGTACTTCGGAGAGACCTCGCACTTCACTTGTCAGCATGCAAATGTCGGGTGGCTCGCACAAAGGCGCATCTTCCTTACCAATGTCGCAGTATAATCGAGAACACCAAAGGCAAGGATACAGTGACTCTACAAATAAGTATGCGACTCGTGGCTGTAGTAACCGTGTGCGGCATAACTCCTGCCGGTTGAGACTCGTTTTGAAGAGTCGACGAGTCGACCAATGACTTAGCGTATGTATGCTGTGATTGCGGCATTTCATTCTACAATATGTAAGGGGTGATTCGGGAAAGCGCGTCTAATCCTCAGCGGTAAACAACGGGATCAAGGACACCAAGGCGAGAGAGCGGTAGTTTCTCGACGACTACTGGCTCTATTACTGTTGTCTACAACCCTTGCTTCCTAGACACCAAAGCAGCGAGGTGGGTGAGGCAACACGTTGTAACTCTTCGTAACGGCTGGTGCGTATTGACAGAGCCTAGCTCCGACTGGCAGAGTTCTTCTCAGGTTCACGAGGAATACATGGGTGTCTTGACTTCAACGGCAGTTGGTCTCCTTCGTTCCGTTCACCCAGGTACTTTTCCGTGAGCTCCGGATCATCCCGCTGGCCGCAAAATATGAACGGATAACTTCATGTTCAATAACACTCAGCGCATAGTCAATGAAATACAGTAGTGTGTGTTTTGCATTCCCACTGTCTGGCTACAATCTACACTGACCTCTCGTTGTTTTTGTCTACTGTAGACAATATCGTAACTTTATGTTCAATATCGCATCAGTCGGGCTCACACGCGAGGAACGCAACACAACTCCCCTTTCGCTACGTAAGTCTAGACAATTGGTTTCTCCACCGGTTCCGCCTGTCGTACTTGCATAGCATCGCGAGAAGGGTTCAGCCGTCCCTTTCCCTCGTCGAGCGCCAAGTCGAAGAAGAAAGTACAGAAAAAATGTTCGTTCCACGAAGTACACGATTTTCATCCGTGTTACTGGCGGGCTATTGCGGTAGGTACAGAGGTGTTGCAACCGGTTTGGACATTTCCTCTACAATTTCCTACTCCATTCGCCAAGACCGAACGCATGAAATATCATTGTGTTCGTTTCACCTGGCGCTCTTTCGCAAGGCTTCGCATGCATGCGCATCCGAGACCTCAAACACTCGCGTGATGTCACACCCCGGGACATCGCAATATATATCAAATGGAATGTATGGGGCCAGAATGCATTTAGATATGGTGTGGGTCTGAACCGTTCGAATACGTGCACTTCGTGGAACGTCATGTTGAGACACGCCAAGAAGAAGGGACAAGGTTTCCTTGTAGGAAAACTAATATTGGGCTGAACGATACCACCTTTTGGTTCCTGTTTTAACGTGACTTTTTGACGAATACGGTATTCGGAGCACAATATTTCACAATTGACTGACGTTGGTTCGGGACCTCGGTACAACCTCCCCCGAAGGGTGTGGTTATTCTCGTCGTACCGACTTATTACTGTGCTGCGTCCACGTTGACCAGTACGCTCATAACCTACCTCACCAAGAGCGGTCCCGAAAATCACGAACCATTGTACTGCCCGTCAGGAGCACGCGTAGTCCTCTACAGGACGTTGTTTGCATGTGCAAGACCGGACATGAGGTCAACAGCGGGGCTACTCGTGGCAGTATGCATTTCAGCCTGGGTGCATCCCTTGACGGCTGCTGAATATTGCATGTGAGACTTGACGAAAAACTATGTGTCATGCGAGCGCTACTTGCATGGGGTATGAGTCGGGCGTACTGAGTACGAAACAGGCTTTCAGATCCTTCCCAAGCGCTTGTCCATCGCTCAAGGCTCAAAACGCGTGCAATTCCACAGAGAGGACGACCCTATCCCCCTGCAGGCCTCCACAGCGGGCACCGAACCGCACAACAGGATTGCATCAACATCTGACAGCCGTTTGGTGAGCACAATTGGGAATGATTTGTGGAGTTGAGACTTTCTGGACGAGCGTTATTCACAGACCACAAAAACCGAACTACAGGGGAAGTTGCGCTGGGTACATTGCGTCGCCTTTCGCTGGGAGATTTAGGCATGAATCTGGGGATCGGAGCTGTTAATCTTACCCGTCGTATCGATTGACGACGTGAAACAAGTGGGTCACATTGCGGACGACTGGGCGAGGCCAGCCCTCACAAGAGATGTGACGTGAAGACCGAGAGGCCATACGACGCTTTGGTCATTTGTTGCGTGGATGGCTCGGATGCGAGCAATACGACCACCATATGCCACCAAGCCAGGAAATCGCGGGTTTGGGTTTTCGCAGCTTGTCGGTAGTAGGTTCCCTGACTGAGCATGGCAGGGCACGTTCTATCTCAATGGAGACATCCTTACTTGTGTAAAGGTTTGTTCGCTTGGATATAGCCAGCGGTACACAACCTGAGCCCTGTTCGTCTACGGGGATATCCACACGAATGTGGGGTGTATTTTCCAGAGCCTTGGAGCCTGCGCTAGTTTGCGAAAGTATCTTACGCACTGTCCAAAAATACTGGTGATTTCATCGGCCGGCGTCGAGGGCGTCGTACTACCTATATTTCCAACACGTCACGCGAGATAGTCTTTCCACTGTTCTCAACTGGGCTGGCCGTCTTACAACGTCTCCTGCTGCTGCTCTTAGTTGGCAGTTTCGTCCATCCTCTTCATCGACCCGTATTTTTTGTACGAGATCAAGCTTTTCGACATCTCGAACAACTCCGACGGGACAGTGGAGGATGTTGCGACGACAATGTTCACCTTGCTCGACAAATCGAGCGAAGTGCATCCCGCGGCTGTTTCCTTCAGCAGGGACAACACATTGCTCGATGTGTGAGTACAGAGTTAAAAAACCCAAACTGGCTAGGAGGTTGCCAATGATGACGAAGGCAAGGGTGTATCGGAACAATTTCACATAGACTGTGATGAGCCTTGACCGTGATCATTGAATGGCAACCACGATCCATTCAAAGCTAACTAAGGGTGTGTGACAGTCCCGTTCTACGGTGTGTATATTTCTCCACACATGAACGAAAATATGATGCACGGATACACACCAACATCGCGACGGCAGACGGAACGGGATGGGAAAGGTACTTGGACCTGTGTGGCAACAGTTGCGTACCCGTGATCGCACGGCCGGGGGAGTTCACCATTCGGGTGGTGGTGGCGGAGTACGTGACAGCAGGAAGGACCTCCTATGGAAGCGCGCATCCCTTGCCGTTTCTTCTTGCCATGCCTTGGACGACTTCGCTGAAAATGACACAGCTCTCCGAGAAAAATACGTAGTTTGGCGACGGGGGCCCTCTGCTCAGAGCTTGTACACACTAACGTTGACCGCATATGCTCACTTCGTTGTTATCGGTTGCTACACTTGTTCATTCTCTGTTGATCACACCCAACATGTTGTGATGACGGCACCACTATTTACATGAACGGGACGGCGTGTCGACGGGTTCACCCTTCCGTAGATACTTGCCGGAGACAACCGTGAGTTAGGGAACTAGAGTGTTTTCCTTTGACTGATAGCGACATCGTTCTCGGAGGCCATGTACGCCCGATGGCGGGTACAGTTAGCGCCTGCACTATAGCGCCTGGGAGTCAAGAAACTTGGGGGGAAAAGAAGATGAAATATGAACTTGTCCAATAGCAAAGGTGACTAGTCGAGAATCCTCCAAGAACCTACGTAGTTGCTGTTCCGTTCCCTCTCAGAGAAAAGACAACCGAGCCTTGGCCAAAAAAGTAGGTTCCTAAGTGCAGGCGCTATATTCTTGGTAATGGTCGGAGAGCGAGCCCACCGTCGGTGTAGTCGGTTGATTGGCAAGCACACACGCGGCGATCTTCGCATGTTTCTGAAGCCACCTCTATTTTTGATGTGCTGCCTTGTGTCGCGAGAGCTATCTCTTCGGACAAGAGCAACGATGGAAATTTCCCCGTTTCTGATTGCTGTTTTGCGAATGCCCGATTGGACCCGCAACCCATTCGGCATGTGTGGTTCTTTGTTCTCCACGTTTGGGGTGACGTTTTGGCTACGTCGCTGGCTTCTAGACCATTGAGACATACGACGTGGACGGCATAGACATGTGAGTGGCGCAGCTTAGATGTGATCGAGGTAGATGTGCGGACAGATTCTGTCACGTGAGTCGGTTGGGGATCGCAGATCCAGCGGAATTAATGAGATCCATGGCCACCTATTGTTTGTATGCCTCGGTTTGTTCACAGTAATACGTGACCCTAACTCGAACGCGGCCTCGGATATCCCACAAAACTTTCATATGCAGCTCGTGTCCGAAAGGATATGCTAGTTGAAAATGGTCCGTATATCAACGGAGAAATCGCTCTGACCAACGATCGATAACACTTCTCACAAATATCATAAGTTGCACCACCTCACTTGAGCCAGCACAATACTACAAGACAAGGTTCTGAGCAAGACTCTGCAACAGTTGTTTTTGGACGATAACAACAACAACAACAACAACAACAACAAGTAGTTTTCCAACCCCCATACCCAGTTGAGGAAGTGGTACAATGGTATTCGAAGAGTAAGGGTTATGGCTATGTAGTTGCACACAAATATAGCCAACAAAAAATGCCGCCACCTCGTGTCGTCTGCCGCGACATGACTTTTGTCCACGGCTGCGGGCACGGATCTAGTGCCGTCGATAGCTGTTTCCCGCAGGCACCCACTCTGCCGCTAACCCCGACGGTCTTGCCTTTGGAGAGCAGAGGTCGATGTTTTTTGCCCCCGCCGCCAGCCTCGCTTGCCCCTCCTGCCCTACGGAGCAAAGCTCTTAGTGGAAGGGGGGGGGGCACAACCGCCCAATCTCCTACACTACTCGGAGCTTTGTATAGCCGCCCATGGGCACTTCAAGGACTGCCCACGGAGTGCCGTTTAACTGCCAACCAAGTGCCCCCCGCGGGCACTTCAAACCTAGAACTTCGCCACCGGCATATCAACCTAGAACTTAGCCACCGGCGCATTAACCTAGAACATGGCCACCGGCACATCAACCTAGAACTTAGCCACCCAGCGCCAACCTAGCACGCATCGTGTGGGATGGGGGTAAGGGATAGGGTCAGCGTAAGGGTTTATTGCCGTTGTTATGCCCCTTCCACAGAAGATGATCATTCTTTCACGAGTGCACTGGTTCCAGTCGAAGGGGACTCATTGACCGTCCGTGGACTGCCCACGAAGTGCCCACCGTGGGCTGCCCGTGGACTGACAAACAAAAACGCCGAAAGTGTGGGAGATCCCAGCCGGTCCCGCCCCTGAGGCGTCCCTTACACCCAAGTAAGAAACTCACGAAAGGACAAAAACCACTTTTTTCGTAAGGAGCAAGAGGCGGCGCTCTTGCCCGATCCTGACGGTTACGTGTAAGATGACTGCCAAGGCACGGTTAGGACCCTGCACAACAACGTTTGGGTCTGCTGGGGTGACGAGTGCTTCGAAAGGGCACCGTGGCAGGAAATACCCTTTCCCGACTTATATCAAGGATGGGGCGGGGTTAGCCATTTGGCTGAGGGAGGGTGTTTGCAAGATGTTGGCCTGGCCATTCGGGGTTCGCCCTTGGGGTTAGTAGATCTCACGCATGAATGTTGCCTGTCGTGTGTTGTACGAACGATGTCTCCGTTTGTTCGTCCTGATCGGCTTCTCACCCGAAGCATACAGCGGGCCAGTAAGCACCAGGCGGAAGAAGATTGATTGCTTAGGTGGTTGTTCTTCCCCGGGGTAGTCGCTTACAGAGAACACGCGAAACATCTGAAGTTTAGGAACATGGTCACCAGCCCGGCAGGCCTGTATGATCATTGCGAGTCAGAACACAACAAGAACCGTGTTCATGGTAGGATTACATTGCTGCGTATTTGCACATCAGTAGCAAAAAGAAACAAGGAGCCGGAGACAAAGCCGATCTCAACGGGAACGTCTGGTGCCGAACATGTTGGGCTATGTTTTTGCGGGTTCTGCCGGAGCTACGTGCTACGTTGTACAGCTGCACCGGTAGATTGGCAGATTACACGATTCATGGCTCTAGTAGTGCGGCGATTGAAACTCACAATGTGCAAGGGGTAGAGGTACAGCACAGGTTTGATTTTGCGACGCTGCCGCCTATTATGGGTGCCGCTAACCTCGCACCCCCTCCACAGCGTACTCGAGCTTGAATCATGTACGTCAGGGGGGACGCAGTGCTTCGGCGAGCGCCCCTTTTGGCTGGGTAAACAACAACATGCTCCCAAACACAAAAGCCACGCTTAGCAGACCAAAGGAAGAACGTTGCAAGGTAGGCATGGGGGAGTCAGGAAGAGCCCCAAACGAGAGTCATGAGGGTTGGGAGATATTGTGTCCAAAGCCTTCAACTTGTGCATGCCGATGCACGATTGCATAGTCGCTCCTTGCCCTTTAGTGTACTGTGAAATCTTCACGATCTAAAATGATGTGTCGCCTCGTTCCAATGTGTCGCCTCGTTCCAATGTGTCGCCTCGTTCCAATGGTGCCGGCACTAAGAGTACGATCATTCGCGATTCCCAGTTGCATGCCTGGGTTTGTCACCAACCAACAATGAACATCGTTCACCTCGCCGTACCTGGGATTGCTTCGTCAGGGGCTCGACATCTGTCGCCACTGGAGGTACAACGAACAATCCTTGCCTGTACATTGGGACCACAAGCAACGACCTCTTGGTGGGTTGAACCTCACCATTTCCAAAGAAGATTTATGTTGTCCGCGTGCTTGTGCTACGCACCGCTGGCGATGTTGCAGGCTTCAGGACGTCACCATTTGAACCAATACATGTACATACAACTTTCAAGCTGTGTCGATGTCATGTTCCGGTAGGTTACGCGCCTTACCAGGATCGTCGTTGAGTCTCGCGTCATAGACTCCGAAACTCAGAGCATGATGGTATTGGTCCTGAGAATCGTGTATGTCCCAACCTTTGCCTGCCATATGTCTAACTCCTTGCAGCTCGTCTTCCCAAATCATCGCAGATTGTCGTAGACCCGGCAACACTCTACAGGTATGAGAGGACCACCGAGGGTGCTCTGCTGGCTTTCGACAAGATGACCATCGAACAAGGGGCGGCTTCGGCTTCGTCTGCCACGGCCGACGTGACCGGAGATTGGGTGGTGAGCCTCGCGGTATTTTCGTTGTCAGCAGATGAGGGTATGGCACTCCACCTGATAGCTGCTTGCTTGACTCCTATGCCACGCGAAAATATCGTGCGAAATGCCTTGCATTTGTTTCGTACGGGACTCTAATGGCCCACACGAAATCTCAATGGCGTGATACGGGCGGTGCGCACCAAGCTAGCTTGCGTATGTTCCTCCACCCTCTAGAAGACTACTGGAGATGCTCACCCGCCATGTGAAAGCGTGTGCCATATTTCACACAGATTGCCAATCCCCTTACCTTGCCTCGCGCAGAGGTACGTCGAATCATGCAATAACTTGCAATGTTTGACATCGACGCTAAAACACTGCCAAAGGATTGGTCTCTCGGGCCGTCTCTTGCCAGTCTTCCCTTTCGGGCATTCAGTCACCCAATCAAGAACTCTTGTACCTGGGCCAATTATGAATACTGCCTGCAAATTCGGGCCGGTACAGAGCAGCTTGGTCGTAACGAAAACATCTCGGCTCGTCCCAGCCGAGTCCTGACAAAACCACAGGTGTTTCCGCAGGTAGCCTGGACCTTACTAGCCGTGCATCAATGTCTGTGTTCTCAGAGGGATTGGGAAGTTGGCGCAAGCATGAAAGCACCCCTCGTTCATGTGGAATAACGCTCATTCAAGGTCTGTCTCTCGATCTCTATATTTTCCCCTCTTCGCCGATTCCATGTTTCGTTGTCATGTGTGCCGGTCGCGCGCTGCCTCAAGCTGGTCGTCGTATACCAAACGCTGTACTCATACTATGTGGGAAACGAAACGATCGAGATGTCTCAGACTGTCGTAGGAGACGATACAATCGAGGACTCCATGTTCATCGAGGTCATGCCGGATTCGGAATCGGTGAGGGTGTGACACGAGCACCGTTTTGCAAGCTGGGAACGGTAAGGATAGTTGCCACAAGTTCTGGTGTCCCGGAGAACGTCTGGCCACCATGTCGCGTGTGGGAGATGTTCAACAAACCCTCGGTCGTGAAACATGCTCAAGGAATTGCTATCCGAATGTACTCAGACGACGTCAGCGTAACTGTTGTACAACAAACAAACGACCGAGTCAGACACACCAGATTCTCCCAGAGGGGGGCAGGTTTGTTCCCTACAGTAGGCTCCCTCGTTGTCGCACAACTTCAAGCCTTCGACGCTCTGTGGTTGGATCACCTCAGCACTTCGACTGCCTGCAAAGTTCTACTCGTGCTTGAATATTTTTCACGTCCATATCTGGTCGTAGTTGATCCAGTAGATGTCCGTGAATAGTACGCAGTACAGTATTCTACTCACACTCACGGTATTCATCAATTGAGAAGGCTGCTGTAACAGCACCATGTTGCCCGTCCAAAACAACGATGCATTCCCCTCCCTGCACGTCACTTTGCTCGGGGTAGAAGGGGTTGTTCGTATATCTGAAGAATCGTCAAACACCATTTATCTCCAAACGAATGTCCCCACGTATTCAATTTCTTGGCTCACTCGTCTCCGCGTTGATGTGCTAATCAATCGTACACCTCGTTCCCCCTTTCCTGGGGTGTGAATCAGTAGCAGCAGCAATGTAATACGGGGCTTGGACAGACCTCGAAGTTGCAAAACTGACGTCGTTCTCGATTTGAAACGGCAACTTTACAAACAATGGAACATTGCCTAGCATTTATAAAAGACAAAATCTAAGGCATTGTGCCTTCTTGTGTTTGTCGGGGAACAACCCACGGTATAAGGTTGCAACAGAGTGTGGCACACGATTCTGCCCATATTTTGCTGCTTGGTTTATTGCCGATGTACGTGGTATTGCAACAACGATGTTTCTCGCCACTGGGAGTTCGCGGTTGCGGTGTTGCATGCCCCATTTGTACTGATGAATCCCCATCCTGGCGCGGGTAATGTTAGCCTGTATTAGTCGGGGGCATATACTTCAAATCGCCACGGAATGGGCGGTGAACATTGTTCACTGAACGATTCTCATCAACACGTCTTCTCATATGTCCAAGGTGGTACCCGTGTTGCATCGTGAAGTGCATGCCGCATGGGATATCCAGTTTCTAGGAACACCGTACACCGGGCGGTAGGCGAAGCCATCGCTGGACGAAAACAATGACCGCATTCCTCCCAGGCAGTATCACACTCTTCCTCACCCCTCCGGAACACGTGTTCAGGTGTACCTGGCAAGGAGCGCAAACGAAGGCTTGGCTTATATCAATGCCGCAGCCAACCCTTCCACCGGTCTGTTCTCTCTCGGGAGCACCTTCACTATACAAACAGGGTGGGATGTCGAGTTTATCGCGGCCCATCCTGACGGGACGGTGAGCGTTCTGCTATTACTAGGGCGCTGACACATGTCGTTCCAAAGCCAGTAGATACATGCAGTTGAGAAATTCCGACGGAACCACTCGAACCCTCGTTGTCGCTCAGGTGGCCCGTTGCCTGAAACCAAGAGCATCTTCTTCACGTAGAATGCACCTCAGTGTTGGGCGAGTGCAATTCGTCATTCTTGGAGTGGAGATCTTCAGCATGTAGAACCCATCCGTGTTGCGTTCACTCTTTGGTCCAAACTTCAAAGAAACCCAACGCTTTCGTCAACAAACGGGTCGCAACCCTACCTTTTCCATACCACTCCCTGCCCCTTACCTCCCGATTCTCACGACTTCATCCAGCGCTTGTACGACTTCATCCAGCGCTTGTACGCCGGCCGGACCAGCAATGGAAAGGTGAGCACGATGGCGGTTCTTCGTCGTATTCGAACGGTGCGACTTGACGAGGTTGTTTATCGTTCCCGCTAAACGTTTGTTGTCTGTTGCGCCTTGTCGAATCGACGGGGCATCCGCACATCACGCTTTCATCCGTAACCCGTCGAACGCTGCAGTTCTCTTCGTGCTCCCTATACCTCCCTCACGTTCGTCGCTGCTGTGGATGGGTATGCATCCCCCGCACAAAACACCGGACGGACGTGAACAACCATTCCCTGACCACCTTTGCCACCACCGCCACCGGACTCAAGATTCGAGACTACATTCCAGATGCCCTCGATGGATCCCTGTGAGCGAAAATGATTCCATTGAACGGTACTGTCGCCCCTACTGTACTAGTTAGTGTGACAATGGCGCCGTTCGTGCAACGTTCCACCCTCCGTCCGTCTTGGGGCCCCTTGTCATGAATGGGGTGGATTGCCAGCTCGCTGAAATGCGCGTATGAATGTGCATCTCTAGGTTTTATTGTTTTCTAAAACCCGACGTAAAAGAGAGATACTAAACTGGCAGAGAGCACGTTTCCCGCAGACACCTTTATGCGACCTTTCTATCGTGCTTGTGCCTCTCTCCCAATAAATGCTGCCTCTCTTCCCTCCAAACAGCAACCGAGGGTGCTCTTCCCTGCGGTGGAGGGAATCAATCTTACTTCCACAGTAGTCTCAGAAGACCAAGTCCCCAAAATGATACCCTACAATTTTCCTCGTCGCCCTTTTAGCTACAAGTGTACCGGACACATACTTGAGTCCTCCCCTCTCCCCCCACCTTCGAAACAAAAGGGGTAGGTGGGTGGGGAACGGGCTCAACTTGTTGTCAGCTCCTGAGGCTGACACATCACTACTGTAGAAACCTTTTACGTGTCCACCTCGCTCGTTGTCTCTGCGCTACTCTCTTTCTCTCTCTCTCTCTGGCGCGCAAGGGCTCTGCGAACACAACAAGGTGGTCATGCTCGACTCCTCTCGTCCAAGGGGGGCCCGTAGTACGCCATATGTTCCGGGTACCCCAGTACAAACAGTACAGCGTTTCGAACTGTTTCAATAAACCTCGGTTTGTTTTGTCTACTCAATTGTCTACGCCTTAAACGAATCTGCCCCTTCACGCCCGTCGCCGTACACAGGGCCGAGCCGTGCGACAGAATAAACGCTGCCGATGACATTTTCAACAGGTGTGCCAAATATATCCGAACAGCGCAGCGTCGTTACCGTAGGGTATCCCCCGAGCTTATCCCTCATGCTGGCGTATGCGGAAGAAATATCATGTTTTTTCTGCGGGTCTGTAATATATACCTTCTCTTCGTACTTAGTCGAGGTTTTCATTTTACTTCGTTCGGAACTGGTTTCGGGTTAGCTTTCTTTCGTGAACATGGAGGTTCGTGGGTTTGCTCGGAAGAGTAGGGAAGTAGAGGTACCGGGAAGAGGTTAGAACAAAGGCAAGCGCGGAAGACAACAAGCACAACCTTAGTCGCCTCTCTTTGTCACCCACGCCTCCCGGATTGTCTGTTACTCAGGGCGCTGGTGTCTCCGGACGGGATGTATCTCTATGTGAGTTCTAGGCGGAGTGGAATGGCGCCCCTTTTTTTCAAATTGAGGAGAATGACGTATCTCGCTGCACAGTTCACGAAGCCGGGTCCAAAGCATGGTCTCACGAAGTCCTGATTCACGGTTTGGCCATGACACAGGAGAGTAGCGAACATTGTTTCCGCTTCCTTGCCCCCGCTTCTCCCCCCGTCGATCGCAAGGTTGCCGCAGTGGACACGCAAATACTAAAGAGTAGTCTACACATGTAGGTTACGAGTCGATTTCCCGTTCTGTCATCAAAGCCAAACGATGTTTTAGGCCCTTGGACCAACTCAATCAAGCGTAGCGCGGATTCCAGACGTGAAACAGTTGTAGGTACTACACATTGGAGTGCTCACAGACACACCTGACAACTATGCACATACATGTAGTCCGATGCGACAGGTATTTTCGGCGAAATGGTGAAGCCGTGGTAGATGGGGCTTGGAGCATAAGATTCATGTCGTTTCAGCTTGACAACACCATCCAGTCCGATCACGTTCGGTGTACCCATCACTCGCCCACGTACACGCACTCATCGGCTCACTCGTGTGTGCTTTCTCCTGCAGGTGGTCGGAAACGCAAGCCTGGTGGCATACCGGACCCACACAGAGACACCAAGTACCCTGAGTCCAACACAGGCGCCTACCCCTGCCCCAACGGCAACTCCAGATCCTACACCTAGCCCAACGGTATCCCGGCTTGGAAATTCCAATGAGATATCTCCGCCAGAGTTGATCTCCGCAGAGCTTTCAGAAACTGAAAGCTTGTTCGCATTAAGCTTCAACCGGACCTGCTATTGCACAGCTGGCGCTGGAGTTGCGGAGCTTTCGGAGCTGTCGTTTCCGCCGGCCTTGTGCGGACACGACTTCGTAACCGGGGTCTATGATCAACGGTTCGTGGTCTAGAGCACGTTGAAAATGGACCTTAACGTGGTTGCCGTAAACGTTGGCCGCGTGCAGATGCGCGGTATGGTACGATCACGTCACTCAATTTTGCACGACGTTTCGAAGTCGACTTCGCATTCCATCAACACCAGGAACGCTAGCGCAGTACACATAGAAACATGTATATCTCGGTCAGAACAATGAGGAATGTCCTTGGTCTCTCCTGGCGGATGAAGGTTCTCGCTTGGGACGGGTCTCTCTCGCGGATGTCGAAACATTCATGCGAAAGTTCTTTCTTGAGCACGGTTCACGCTGTGTCTATTGTTGTCGAACAGGTGCGACATAACGAGTCTTCTCGACAAAAGCACGCGGGAATTTTTCGGCGAGAACACCACAACTTGCCTGTGGTCCAATGGCAGCATAGAAGCAGTTGTCAGCTTCAATGAATCGTCTGTTGTCATGTGGGACCCGGCACCGAATATCACGCTGGCCGGCGGGTGAGGCTACCCTACGCCTTGGAATATGTAGCGTTGGGAATTTACAGTAAACATGACGAGTGCAGAACCCTGCGCTTCACGAACATTTGATTGATTTGTTGGCACCGCCGTCTTCGTCGAGGTCACAACGTACGTTCTGGAATACATGCGAAATGATCGGCGCTAGATTGATCTCTGTTGTGGGAACATATAGTCTACTGTCGGCAAAAAATCGAGATTGGCTCTTCTTGTCCTTTCTGTGCGTGACGTAGTCCCTGTTGGTGTCTGCGTGGAGCGAAGCGGAAGAACCCGTGTGGCCGAACCGTCTTTAATGCAAGCTCACATCAAGGGTGCTTGAGCTGGGCAGCTGCGGAAATAGATTATTAGCAAGAGGGTGATATTCCTCTTCTTCGAACCTTTTACATCCCCTGCGCCAGGTACTTTTATGGACAAACGAATCTGTCCTTGTATGAAGAACCAGCTGTATTCGCCAGCGGAGCGGTTACACTTGGGTTGCGACAGGCGGCACCGGAGCTCTCAGAGGTATGTTGCGTTATGTCTCTCCTTCCGCCGTGCCCAGACGAAACATTTGCTGCACCATGTAGTCCGGGAGTACTGCAAGATTCAACGTTAGAGGTTTCATGCGATCACGCAGCTCACGATCGGGCAAATGGTCCCTCCGCATTGCAATCCATTTTGGACGGCGTGTTAGGTGCCTCAGAACCCCATTGGTTTGGGTTGGTCTAATCTCACCGACATAACTTCTCTTGTTAACCATGGCGATATACGCTTGGGTGCGATTCTTCACTGTGTTGATACAACGAACCGCAGGCAACGTTTACTAGCGACGGCTCTTCAATCGTGGTATCGTTCTCTGCTGCGGGCTCAGCATCGAGCGGCCTGGTGGACCCGAATGACACAGACTCGGGCAGCGCCGGGGCTTGCAATGCTCTTTTCCGCAGTACTACTCTAGTTGCGATCGGCGATGGCGCAATCTGTGAGTTTTCGACGACAACCAAATCGCACCCACGTTCTACGTGGTGCTGGCGTTGCATTCACGGCCAACAATAATCTCCAACGAGGTCCGAGCGGATTGTGTTCTGATTGACTGAAAGTGAAGTACGACGAAACCACGTTTATGACACGGTCTCCGCCAGGCGTGTTCTAACCACCTCCGTGGCCTGCCTTAAGAACTGCATCGAAAAACAACCAGGTGAATGGACAGGCCAAAGAGAACTCACGGTATTCCTTGGGTCGGATGCATCGGTAGTGGCAGAAAGTAGTGCCGCCACTACCACAATGGTTTCGACGTCCTCTTGCACGACGGACGAGTCTTGCATTGTCCTCAAGGATGGAGGGGTTCGTGCGGAGGCGTTTGCCGTACTCTCGTCAGAGGGATCAGTCCCTGTTTTCTCCCCTGACAATCCGACCACGGTGTCGGCCGTCCTGGTTGCACCTGAGGTAAGCCTTGTGCATGTGGTCGCCATTGTGTCGACAGGGAAGTTTCGCAAAACCAACACCATAAGAGGCGATGAAAACTCTCGAGCCGTCTACGAAGTGTGTGCTGATGTTTCTCCAAGCAAAATATCACCCGTAGAGGCTACAGATTGGCGCAAGAGAGGTACTTTGCACGTGCCGTCATCAGGAGAGTGATTCTTCCTTCTCTGATCAAAGACCTCCAATGTGCTTCCTTGTGTGTGAACTCCCAACAATTTTGTAGTCGGTGGGGCTCTGCGGCGAGTTTTCGCTCGATGGACGTCTGTCTTCCGGAGCTGCGTCAAGGTCGCTTTCTGCCGTGTGGAACGTTTCGACGACAACTGCAAGCAACAGCGCTGCCGTGGTGGCTGTGGCAGGGGCTCTTGAGCCGTTTCAGGGATCCCTGCATGCAACGCTAAACTCAACCTCGCTCGAGCCCCTTGTGGAATTCGAAATCTCGCTCATAGTGGAGAACTTCCTGGGTTCTTTTGACACGGCTGCAGTCACCGTCACCAGAGTGTAAGACCGTTGTTTGGTGTTTCGTGCATACCCCAGGGAAACATTTGAACAAAAGCCCAAATCCTTGGTTGCGTTATCGAGTGCAATCCCATATAAACATGAAATTCCACGAATTTACTCTCTCTGTGGAGAACTGTCATACGGAACGGACCTACAAGCGTCCATATCATGTCAATACCGATGATTCATCATGAGGGTTACAACTTGCTTGCCATTGCCTGCCTTGAACAAAGTACTTCAACTATTCAATAGCGTGCGCGCTGTTTCACAATCTCGGAAAAAAACGTTCGCTCTATCAACATTTGTCACTCCCGTATCACCAACTCCGGAACTCAGCAACGAAGACGTCCCGTCAGTGGTAGTGGTGGGTCCAGCGACAAAGACAGCGATAAGGAGTCGAGTAACCTCTCTGAGGATGGCTGCGACACCACCTGCCTGCGGTAAGAATCAAACCATCCCCTGTGCAGACCTTATCCCCGCAAATTGCAATATGCCCACCGGTACTTCTGAGTTCGCTGTTCTTTCTTGTGAGCTCACGGCTGCTGCGTGAAAGGCACCAAAGTCAGCACGTGCCCTTTCATACAGACATGACCCTGTTGTTTCCAAGATGGTTACATTTACATATTTTCCCGGCGTCTTGAATGCCACCTCTCCGTTGGCCTCGTATGTGCCCAACAATCCTCCGGCAGGTGATGCTTCGAGTTTGTCATTCTCCTGGACAGAGTCAGGCACGGACGGCTATGATGCCCTGGGCACAAGTGTAATGGAGGTACCGTGTGTACGAGGCCACATGTCTCAGACTTGGGCAGTATGCACCATGCCTGACCATGCCATCTGTGGTATTTTCGATATGGCAACGGCCGCCCCTTCTAGCTCTTCTCACTCACCGCAGAGTTAGACTAGGATTGACTTTGTGGCCCATTCTACAGTACCTTTCGCAACAACTTCTATGCTCTCACGACTTGAACCTGCGTTAAAAATCGACCAACTTGCTCTACATTGTGCCGCTTCCCTTTGAACAAGGATTTGGTGGGAAACGACCCCACGGCCCTCACAATACCAGCGTACACCCTCGGCTACCCCGGGCCCATGTACCGATTCCACGCAACGGTATCATCGGGAACGTTAACATCGGGGGCGGTCGTGGAGGTGAGTGGTCTTGTCCCGCGAGCGACAACCACCGCAATATATATGATGAGTATTGCAGAACTTTCGATTTCCGGGTACTGCAAACCAATCTGTAGGTCTGTAGGAGGCTGTTAGAGGTTGCTCACCGCGTGGTCACGGCGAAACGCTGAAACCACCCCGACATCATAGCATGTAACAACACCGTCAACGTAATAGCGAATGACAGCACCTGCTGATAAATATATGATCGATTGGAAAATGCCTGCCACGTTGCCCGCCACGATATACGTTTGCCTGAAAATGTCTTCTTTATTATTGTGTTCTTTCGAATTGCTTCATCATTCTTTCTCCGGTTTCTAGGAGACACGTGGGGGAGTGAGCCACACGAAACGGCCGTCGTCTCGCCAGCCACATTAACTACGAGGCGGGGCGTTGACTCTTTCAAACCTGTCTCACTCCCCGCAAATAATACCAGCCGGGTGACCACGACTGCAAACGTACGAGTCCCGAAACTGACCAAGCCCCAAATGGCACACACCATTCTACAGCACCCACATCTAGGTCATTTTCTGGACAACTACGGCAGAAGTCGACTAATTTTGATCTCCCGGCTGACTCGTTGCTGCTGCCGCCCGTAAGTTCCAACACATACGTCGCGAACACTCTACGATATTTTGATTGCACGGCTTGTACGCATCCGCCTCATTGTTCCTCTTCCTGATTTATATGTACTGCAATGTATCCGCCTGAACCTGAAGCCTTCGCTCCTCCAGTCTGCCAAAGGAATCCCACTTGAACCCTCGGTTCGAATCGTACCCCTAGCCGCACGGGGGCAGCGCTAAATTTCAGAACTCTTACTGCTCTACCTAGATAAACGGTCCGGGGCCAGGTAAACGTCGCATGACACGACAACGAGCCCACCACAAGAGCAACTGCACCGTTGTTTGCTCTCGCGCCTGACTGCGGTCCGTTGACTTCGTCTCTGCTTATAGATAGTAGCTCAACCTTGTCTGGCTCGGTCTTCTGGCGGTCCCGATGTCCGTGTCCTCTCTCGGCTACCCGAGGTACCTACGCAGACGGGCACCCCGTTCGCCGGTTCCATGAGTGAAGAAATCGGCAGCCTTGGGGCGTCGTACCGTCCGCTCCTGCCGAGCGCGTTCCGCCCTCGGCCCCATTTCCCGTTGCCGTATCCGGTGTATTTCTGTCTCCGGTGAAGACCCCCGCCTTCGCCTCCGCCCCCACCGATACCCGTGCTCGCACTTCCTTCTTCCGCCGTGGACCCGCGGGATCGCTTTTTGACGGCGATAGAAGCTGGTGCCCGCTCCATGATAGGCGGTGGTACACTGCCGTACCGACCCCCGCCCCTGCCAACGAAGCGAGACGTCTTCATCCGCTCGATGGTGAACTCCGGCGGGAAGTCCGCCGTGACGCGGAAGTGGGTGGGTTTTTGAAGCTGATAACGGCGTCGAACCACTTCGACGCGAAAGCTGTGCAGTTGTCGGTGATGAATGTCGCGGACCTGGATGTGCTCAAGTCGATCCGTACCTCGCCGAGGTGCTGACGACAGTACTTGCGAACCCTCACCAGCCCAGATCATCAATCGTCGCTCACACTTGTTGTCAATCGCCTACGGCCTCGTCGCGCGGCCGCTGCTGCTCGTCCTTCTGTCTATACTTCAGTCCGCGGAGAGAGGCTACCTCGGCCTCGTCGAGAGGGGCGCCACGGGTGTCTGTCGATCGCGCTCGCGTGACGATCTGCATCTAGCCATTGTAAAGAGGCTAGCGGATTGAGTCGCGTGCCGTCGGACTCGCCGCTGATCGTCCTGAAGCTCTCCTTGTACGTGGTGAGTCCACCCGGCCCTGCCACCCTTGCCTAGCCGCAGCCCTGCCGCTCCGCCAACGCGTGGAGATTCGTGCCGACATCCAATCACAGTCGGTTTTGTCAACAGCGAACCGGTGACGGGGAGGCGTACGAACGTCAGGACGGCGTAACGGGAACATCTTAAGCGTAGTCGGGGATAGGGCACACCTGTATCTGCAAGTAGAATTCCTGCACGCCTCTATCTCTGTGGCAGAATGGCCAGCATGGCAATGAGTCAGACATAACGTCGCTAGCGCTTTTTATGCTGTTATTTTGTCGTTGTCTACGCCTGCGTGAATGGAAAAGGCGCAGCGTTACTGCGCCGCAGGCACTTGTTGGTCCGTCGGGGCTGCGAGTGATTTCGTGGCACTGCTCGGGTGTTTTCGGGTAGCAAGGCACTGATATATTTCCAGATGTTGGCTTTGCATCAGCCCCTTGCGAACAGGGGACTATGAGCCACAAGACGAACAATTTGTTCTGTGTTTGAAAACATGTACTACACCCCGCTGCTCGAGATGCATCTCTTGTTTGAAAAGACACTGTAATTTGTTCTTTTCCGATGCGCATGCGCCGATCGTGCCTATAGTTTTTGGAGAGGAGTGGGAGGTCGGAAAGGTGACGCCTTTCCGGAGAGGCTGGCTTCCCCTTCATACAGTTTTCTTCTGGTGAGGGGTGTGGAATTTTCCCGGAGCTCGTGGACAGCCTTTTCGCCACGAGGAGCGACTACTGCGCGTGCCTCGAGCCGCTCGGATATACAATTTATTGCGAGACAACGGTTGATGTCTTCTGTGGTTTGAATCTTCTGTCTCGTCCTGGCAAATGCGGAAATCACGCATTCGCGCCTTGGGGCGAACAATGGGGACCGCAATGTAACCCGCGTAGAAACGGCATATTTTTATCCAGCCTATGTTTCGTTCGCACTGTCTATACTCTCGCTGCCGCGGGCGGTCTCCCCCGTTCATCCTGTGTCTCCCACATCGTTCACACTATGATTGATTCGCTTTTGGACGCGTGGGCATTGTTTTATAGGTACATTCGACTCTTCTTTTCTAAGAGCCACCACGCCGCGCACAATCTCTCTTCTCTCTCTCTTTCTTGCATTTTTATCGATCGATATCATGGGTAACTGGGCACTATTACACCTATCTCCCACCAGGCCTTCACCAGGCCCTCTCTATGTGATATCTCTCATCCTCACTGCCAGTCGGACGAAAGCTTAAGTGTGTCTTCGACTGCACACACTGCTGATCATGTTCTGCTCTCGTTGTCACCACCTACGTATATACATGGAAAGCGTTGATCCTCTCTTTGGAATATTTCGATTTAAGAGGATCGACAAGAAGACAAGTCGCTTCTCGTTCGGTGGCGGCGCAAAGCGCCAATGACCCCAAAATCTACCATGATCATGAAGGGACGGCGCACTGAAGGGCAAGGATAATCTGTGTGTTTGTCGTTGATAGCACTCAACCTTCAGGAGTATCAGACAAACGAGGCATTGTTGCGCCCGTCCTCGTTCCGGCCTGCGTCAGGTATGAGGCGGCAGATTTGCTCATCATGGCGGCGCGCGGCAAGCGCCCGAAACGTTTGGAAGTATTCGCAGAAACTGCAGATACTTGGTAGTCTCGATGCAATACGCGGCCTTCTCCTGATCCTTCAATCAAATGTATTTCTTTCAAGACAATGCAACCGGTGATATCGCGAATAGTACGCCTTCCCGCATACTGAGGACCCTGAGTAGTGCGTCTTGCCGCACTAGTCAGGCCCGAAATCATAAAGTGCGGGCGCCCGCTACAGTGCGGGTGAAATCGCTCGGCCCATGGCCGCACTATATAAGGGCCCCACTGTACATGTACGCATGGCTGCCGAAGGTCAGTGGCAGGTCATGACGCCCGAGTCATGTAACGGCAGCAGCCGCCGGTGGCGCTGCGTCGCGGACCGCGCCGCCGAACCTCCGAAGTGAGCAGGCAGAACAACGTCCTCTACTGCTTCCAGCAGCACACAGCCTTCTGACTGCAGGAGGCGGCCATGGCGGAGCGCGAGTTCCACAGTGCACTCGGCCAGGAGCTTCTTCGCCTCGGC
The DNA here is from genome assembly GCA_000310025.1 of Ectocarpus siliculosus. Taxonomy (NCBI): domain Eukaryota; class Phaeophyceae; order Ectocarpales; family Ectocarpaceae; genus Ectocarpus; species Ectocarpus siliculosus. The sequence goes on from FN649734.1 coordinate 1,114,500, forward strand.
CTGGCGATAGGCAACGGACTTGTCGCCCGCCCGCGAAGTGGCCACCTTCCTGGCGCGCGCCAAAACTGCCGTGTAGGTCTCCGCCCCGGCAAGGGGCGGCAGCCGAGTGACCACCTCACCCAAACGGAGGACCAACTCCTCCACAGTGCCCTGATCGCAACCGAGCCGGTTGCGGTCGAACACCCGCCCAAGGTCCAGCGTTGCCCCTGCTCCCGGCACGAGCGCCGTGTAGCACGGCAGAGCGTAGGCCGCCGTGGTCGCGTCCACAAACGCGGCCGTCTGGCGGTCGGGCCGGGGAGGCAGCCCAGGTGGAGGCGGGGAAAGCGGTCCCATCGGCGCGCTGGCAGCCGCTGGGGCCGCGGCAGCCGCCGCCGGGGCAGCAGCCGCTGAGGAAGCAGGCGCCGCCGCTGAGGAAGCCGTTGTAGGAGAAGCAGCCGCCGAAGCCGCCGCCGTGGAGCGCCGCGTGTTGCGAGGCGGCATGTTACGACTCTCAAATATATCCCTTCTCCTCGATAGCTCCGGCGTATTTCGGGAGAGAAAAGGGGGACTAAACTAGGTGGGGTCATTTTCCAACATCCTTTCTGGAATATCTGACTCTTCCCGATTTCGTTCCGAAATCTAGATGCGTCTCAAATCCGAGATTTACACCGATAAACGTCATTATTATCTGTCTGTTCGCCGACAAAACTTACCTATTTTCTCGCTGCGTCTCACATCTGTCACACAATAAGAAAACATCATTGTGTAACTGCTTAGCACATTCCTGAGATTCAATGAGAACATGTCGAAAGGTGAGATATTTTCTGATGTCCTTTTCGAAAAGATCGCTAAGATTGTTTCTGAGCCGCTAATACCCTCAACTTGGCTACCACCAACAACTCAATCTTGCAACAGAATATCATACCTCGGCCAACGTTGTTCACAGATTATCGTGGGACAAGGAGCTGTGAGGGCTGCTATCAGTGGCGGTCAATACCGGCAACACACCGTAGGTAAGTGAAAAGGTCGCACAGACCGTGCGAACGCGCCAATCGTGACACCATGTTATTCTGTAGTTGTGCTGAGGAATGCCTGGCACACTGGCCCTTCTCTCCGACGCCTCCGACCCGTCTTTGATGTTTCCGAACGGCTATGTTCGTGTGTAGGTGCCGACCTCGTTCTGGACGGCAGCGAATCACTTGACGAGGACGATATTCCGGAAGAGGAGTTTCCTCTCAGGTGTGTGACGTGCACACAAGAAAACCCGTGTTGGTTTGCTTGTCGGCGGGTGGTTGCACGCCGTGGCACCCGCCGACATTGCACTGTAGTTGGTACGCAGGGAAACTGCTACAGCAGGACGTACTACGACGTGTTGATATTGATATACCACCGACTGGCTGGAGTCTATGCCAGAAAAAGAGACTTAAACGGGAGCGGGACTTGATGAGGATGGAGCTCGCATACACCAACTTCCGGCCAGCGGACATCCAACACCTGGACGAGTAACAGGCCGACACCAGTTTGTCGCTTAGAGATGCTCCAACCTTGTGCTGAACTCTACTCGCTACGAGCCCCGCATGCACTGTAGCAAGCACGTTTCCACCGAACGCGGCGCTCAGAGGCAACGAAGCATTCGAACAAACGGTTGGCACTTCTCTCTGCTCATAGGAGGGGATGAGAGCATCACTCTGCGGTACACTTTGCCTCTTTGGTTACCGATTGAATTCAGAATGCATTTATATATATATGCGTAAGACTCCACTTCCTGTCAGCTCCAGAGGCTGGCACACCGCTAGAAGCCTTCTATGTGACCACCTCGCTAGTTGTCTCAGCGATACTCTCTCTCTGGCACGCTAAGACTCTGTGGACACAAGGCTTGAACAGAATGGTAACCTATGCGACTCCTCCTCTCGACCGAGGGGGCCCCGCAGTACGCAATGCGTTCCGGGTACCCCAATATAAACAGTATGGCAATTCGAGTTGTTTCAATAAACCTCGGTTTGTTTTGTCTACGCCTTTGTCTACGCCTTAAACAAACCTGCCCTTGATGCAGTCTCTCGTCGAGCTCCACATTGTGCCGAGAAGCTCGAACTTGGCGAACGTGGAGGTCGTATTCGAAACGCTGACACGGCCATCTCGGTGCCCAGTTACGTTACCCCGAGAGTATCGCTGGCATTTCTGTCAACCACGTTGCCCAGGTACTCCTGGTCCTGTTCCGAAAATTGCTCTGGAGTGGCGGATGGGTATTCTGGCTCGGACGAGGCAATCTTCACGATTCCCAGCGGGAGCTTGGAGGCAGGCTTGGTAGGTCAGACAGATCGTTGTGTGCCACACTCCGAGTAAAGAGGTCGCTCGAAAGCTGATATCCCCCAACGGATCTCAAGCCTAATGCCCCACCACCTGGATGTTCGCTCCCCGTCGCTGCATTGTGACAGGTGTACGAGTTCTCCCTGAACATTAGCAAGGGAACGGCAGAATCTGATGCTGTCTATGGCGTCTTTCGTTCAGACGTCGCGACCGTCCAAGTTCAAGTAAGTCGTGGCGATACATCTAGGGAGGGCCCCGTGTACCTATCGCAAGCGATTTGGCCCGGATTTCCAATGAAAGCGTCGCGCGTTCTCCGGGTGTGTGTGGTCTTGTGCGTTGTCAAGTCAAGAGCACGAGGACCAACTTTAGTACGTAATGCACTCCACTTCGTTTAAGCGGGATTCCACTTTTCACGGGAGTCTATTCACCGAGAAGGCAATGGCTTCGGCAGTGTACGTGCTCCCATCTCCTATTCTATTGTCTGGTGGCGTCTCAAGGTCGTTTCCTTCGAGGCTCCTGAGGTGGTCGTGGCTGCTAAAAGTGATGAAGGAAAGGTGGACCCCACGCAGAAGGTCGTCATATACGGCGGCGTGGTTGAGCAATCCACTGCAGTGGAATATTTTTGGACACAGGTGGGATGGAAGACGTTGCCGAAATCAGGGTGGTGCTTGAGCTAGCACTGGTGAACCAACTATGATCGTGTTCTTCGAAGTGTACTCTCATAGGCATCTTTTTTTGCTGGCGATCTACAAACATCACCAGTAAGTTGTCCTTGGATATATTTCTCGCTCATGCACAACTGCTGTAGTGCACTGCTTCTGGGTGCACAATCCACTTCATGGTTCTTGCCAAAGGGGTCAAAGCAGCACCTGCGAGACGAGTACGTTAGACCCCACAGTGATTCCGATGTCAAAACGTCCATCACGTAAGGCGTGCTGTCTCAAAGTTGTTGGAGCACTGTGGTTGTATTGGTTGGCGGGGGTGTCGTGCAAACCCTGTCCAGGTGAACGGTGACTTGGACCTCGCGACGGCGGATTGGGGTGATTTCTTCACCGGCACCAAGACTGGGTGAGATGCCATTACTCGCGAGAAAGCGTTCATCGAAGTGTGTGTGTTCTTCGTTTTTGGGGGATGCTTAGTGTACATCATTCTCACGCTGGGTAGCGTTAAAAATCAACCGTATTTGTTCGGTTTCCTGGTCGAACACAGTACTACGGCGTGACACCATCGGCCGTGTGTACCCAACTTTCGTAGGCCTGAAAATATGGATAGGATTTACAGCATGCATTTGTCGGTCCGGGATGAGGTTTAAGGCTCTTTTGAAAATGACCACCTTACAAACCCCACTATTTCATTCGCAGGGCCAATCTTGTGGTTAGACCGCACGTACTGACGGGTGGATCGTCTTACACGTTCCGGCTTTCAGCGGTGGACCCCGCTTCCGGAGAAACAGGTACGCAATCAAAGGTGGTGTTTGTCGGCCGTACTCCGCGTACTTATCGGGTATTGTTTGTGTAGTGTATTAACTTCAGACGGTGAGGCAACGCCCGTACCCAGGGCGCTGTCGTGCTCAGAAAGGAGGAGTGGCAGCAGGGCTGCTGCACACAACAAAAGGGGGCCCCGGTGCATCATCACCGTACCCCTACCTAAAAGGTTCTACACCATCTGCGTCACACTTGTACGTACGGCTAACATATCCAAACCATGTCCGTAGACCCACGAACACCCTCCCTGGTTCTTCACTCAAGTGACTAACCATCAGTGGGGCAAAAACACCCCGGATACATCAATAAAATGCCAATACGGTGGTCGAGGGGAAACCCGGCGCCCGGGCAAAACCCCTCGAAAATAAACCCCATCCAACACAAACCATTGCTATCACGGCGGATCACAACGGCCGCACTTATCAGGAAGGCCAAGGTGAAGACAAGAATGCGAGGCAAGCCTCCTACTCCTGCCAATGGGACACAGCCCGCGACAGTAATGCATCTTTCCCCGCATGGTATACATGACCTTCCCCAAGCGCTAAAAAATCCTACAGAAGCTCCGGCAAATTCATCAGCTTTTTCCGGTGGTACTGCAGGTTGCTCTTGCTAAGAGCCTTGGTGAGCATGTCTGCATGTTGCTCCGACGTCGACACAAGCTTGATCGAGATGTCACCCGACCTAAACAATCCACGAATGAAGTGGTACCGCACGTCGATGTGCTTGCTACGCGCTGAGCTAAGGGGGTTCTGCACCAAGGCCATGGCCCCCTGATTGTCCTCAAGGACCTGAATGCTACCGCCACTGGTCTCTGGGGCAATAAACGAGAGCACTGCACGCACAAACAAAGCTTCTTTCACACCCGACCCGGCAGGAATGTACTCTGCCTCCGTAGACGACAAAGATACGATAGCTTGCGTCTTGCTACCGTGGCTGATGACGGTTCCTCCAACCGTTGTTGCCAGCCCTGACACCGAACGTCTATCCTCAGCGTCGGCGTAGCAAGCGTCCACGTACACCGCCAGCCCCAGCCCCGATCCCCGTTTATAGGTGATCCCGAGGTCCCTCGTCTCTTTGAGGTAGGCGAGGATATTCCGTATCGCCTTCCAGTCCCTCTCGGCAGGGGCATGGGCGTGGCGCGCTACCGCACGCACAGCGAACGAGATGTCCGGGCGCGAGAACGTCGACACCCACATCATGCTGCCGATGGCCTCCCTCACCGGCCACTCCCCTCCACTTTCGTCATCTCGCTTCGGCCCTATGGGGGATTCTGTACTCAGCTCGGTCGACGCCAGGGCCCTCACGAAGGCGTCTGGAGAGTTGAGCACGAGGTCCTCCGCTCCCAGCAGGAAGTCCTCGGCCTCTTGGCGCGCGATGTTGGCCTCCTCCGCGCGCTCGCACAGCAGCGCTTGCACCGCCCTCGCCGCTAGCCCTTCCACCACGTCGACCACACATGCGAGCATCCAGTGGGTGTACTCCTCCGTGCTGTTGATGGGCAGGGTGGGCAGCCCGGCCGCCGATGCATGGCGGGCGAGCAGACCTTCGGCACTCGTTGACGACTCGTACCTCGTGTTCCGGCGAGGGTTCTCCCTGAGTCGGCGGCTGGTGAGTTCGGCCGGCTCGCCAAAGCGGGCGAGCCTCCGTTCCTCGGGCCCGCGGAGCGCCGGAATATCCGTGTCGCTGCCGCTGTCGCTGCCGCCACCGCTGCTGCTGCTGCTGCTGCTGCTGCTGCTGCTGCCGCCGCCACCGCGGCTGCTGCTGCTGCTGCTGCTGCGGCGGTCGTCCTCGCCGCCGCCCACATCGGCCATCCCGGTCGACGTGGTAGATGGGGCGACGCTCGCGCCCTCCCTGCTCGAGGGGGCGCCATCGCCAGCGTCGCCCGCGCCCGACTCCTGGGGCGCGGCCGGCGGCGGCGCCGGCGCATCGCGCGCGGGCGGCTCCGCGGGCCCCGGGTTTGCCGTCGTGTCAAGGTGGAAACCTCCATCCTCAGGTTCTCCCTCCGCCCTCCCTCCACCGTGGCATGACGCACCCCCCCCGCCCTCGTGCTCCCCAGTCGTGAACTCCTCGTCCTCCTCTGCAATGGGAGGCAGCGGCTGGGGGTGCGCGGTCGGGGCGGCGGGCACAGATTGCCAGGTGAAGTTGCGAGTGGTGATCGCTTGGCGTTTTTCGTTCAGGATGCGCACGCAATCACGGTTTGTGTTGATTCCAGGGCCGAGGTAAAAACACTTTTTTGCTTTCGGCTCTGACTTGTGCGTGCGCTTGACCTTGTATACGGCGGGTTTGAGGAACGGGTACGTCGCCTCTGGGGGAGGTGGGTGCCCGTGCCACATTTCGTACGGCGATTTCTTGTCCGGGTTGGATGTGGCAGAGGTGCAGTTCAGGGCGTTGCATGCCCAAGCTGTGGCTTCGGCCCAAAGGGAGGGGTAGCTTGGTGCTTCGGGGTAAAGAATCGGCGCTTGTATGCGGGCGGCTAGTGCTGCATCCTTTATCAGTCCCAGTGCTCTCTCAGCTACACCGTTGTATTCTGGGCTGTATGCGGGGGTGAACTCCTGCTTGATGCAATACTTGCGGCACAGCTTTCCGAACTCTCCCTCGAAAAACTCTCCTCCGTTGTCAGACCGCACGACCATGACCTCGGATGGGGCTCCGTCTGCCCTGTTTTCCGCTAGATATCTCCCGAATGCCTCTGCAGCGTCTGACTTGTTTTTCAAGAAGTAGACGCAGTTCCACCTCGTGCAGTCATCCCTTACAATGAGAGTGTACCACTTCCCCCCCGAGCTCTGCACCCTTGCCTTCCCACTCAAATCCACGAAAACTCTCTGCAGTTTCTTAACTGCTCGGGTTGACGTCCTGTTGGGGATGGGCTTGGATAGCCCCTTTGCCGTCGAGCACCCCATGCACTCCCGGAGCTGGCCCACCAGCGTCACCCCGTGCTGCTTCGCCGTGTTCTTCAGCAGCACCTCGTGGGAGTGGCCGTGCGCGCAGTGGAAGTCGTTGATGTCAACGGGGGTGCGGTTCGCTTTCGCGTTACCAGGAGCAATTATGGCACAGGCTAGTTCCCTACCCGACTCTATGAGGTGACCAGTCTGAACGAACAGGTCCCCCCATAGAGGGAAGTACACCGACTCCCCCCACCAAGGAACACCTCCAACTCGTGCTCGTCTGCGGCTAAGCGGCCCTTGGTTTGTTTCAAGAGGGCTGTGAGGGACACGAGGTTGTAGTTGAGCTCCGGCACATGAGCGACCCGTTTCAACAACAGGTCTGTGGTCCCAACGCGAGAACCGATGGTCACCCTCACGTCGCCATACCCTACGATGGCGAAGGCTTGCTTCCCTGCGGCGACACTCAAACGTCGATCGCACTCATGGTAGTTGTCGAACGCGTTAGCGCTCGGGAACATGTGGTTGGTTGCGCCGGTATCGGCCACAAACCTTTCCTGCCTGGCCTGCTCTACACCCCCTCGATCAACGACTCTGTTCCACTCGCCTGTGAAGTCGCGGACCACTAGCGCCTCCTCTGCCACGTCCAGTGCTGTGGCGTCCAAGACCGGCAGCTCCACCGCGAGCACCGCCTGCTCGGACGAGCACGTGCTCTTGTCGTGTCCGTAGCCCAGGCACTTCTCGCATCGCAGGGGCTCGGGCTTGGTACAGGCGGCCGCCTGGTGACCCTTCTCTCCGCACCGGAAGCAGCGGCCGTGCATGCTACTTGCACCGCCGCCGCCGCCTCCGCCGCTGTCCACCACCGCCCCCACCGCCCTTGCTGCCACCCCCTTTCCCCTTCTGGCCGCCACCACCGCCGCCGCCACCCTTGTTGCGGCCGCCGCTGCTGCGGCCGGGCGCTCCACCCCTGCTGTTACCGTCGCTCGCGAGGAAAGCATGCTCCGCCTTGTGCTGGCCCTTCGGGGCCTTCCCCCCCTCCGGGAGGCTCGCGTGCACCGTGCTTACGATCCTGACGATCTCGCCCCTGTCCAGCTTTGTCGCCGTCTCCAACAGGAACTTCGCTTGTTGGTACTCGGGTGGAAGCGAGTCGACGAAGTGTGCGAGGACAAATGGTGTGTCAGCGTTGAGCCCCTTTTCGCGTAGGCGCATGTATATCTGCTCGAGCTTGCTTAGGTGCTCGATTGGATTGCTGCTGCTGTGTGCCGGGATCGAGAAGCGGAACATCTCTTTCATCAGGGCTTGTTTGGATCCCTGCGACTCGGGGTCGTAAACTTTTTCAAGCTCCGTGAGGACCCCCTTCGCCGTCACACAACTACTGACGACCGCTTTGTCGGTTTCTTTCACCACGGCGGTAGTGATGAAGTGGAACGCGGCGAGCCCACGTGCGACCTCGCTCCTAGTGTAGCTCAAGTCGTTGTAAAGTGTGGAGGTGGGCATGTTCGGGTCGCCCACGGGGGCATGTCTTTCAGTACTCCCGATGAATTGACCGTCTAGTTCCACGGTCTTAGCGGCCTGGATGAAAGCTTTTCGCCACGTGCTAAATCCGCTGCTGCGGCCCCCCTCAAGGCGAGGGGCCACCACGTTCACTTTCTTCGAGTGATTGAAGCTATCGATGTAATCACCGCTACCACGAGTTGCGGGTATCTCACCTGGGGGGTTTAACCCCCTCGCTTCCCCGCGGTCAGCTCCTACGCCAGGCCCCACTCTCGCTGGAACCCCAGGATTCGCTCCCGGTATGTTGTCCCAGCGGCTTTCCCGCGGGTGATTTGGCCCATCACGGGCCGCTTCCCGGGAAAATGCCCCGCCGCCCTCTGACGGCAAGGACTCTCTCTGGCTTGGGACGGCAGCACCGCCGCCCCTACTGGCATCGCCCGCCACGGCGTCGCCAGGCTCCTTCCTCTTAAGCTCCATTACTATGCTCATCAGCTGCGATAACTGGCCCTCCAGTCTCGCAATCGCCGGGTCCTCGGCGTGTTGCTGTTGCATGGCTGAGGTCTCTTCCCCCAGCCCTTCGACCGAACCGCTGTCCGACACAGCCATCCCCCGATGCGGCTATCCCTCGAGGGACAAAGAATCTAAACTCTAGAGTGTTTGTCGGCCGTACTCCGCGTACTTATCGGGTATTGTTTGTGTAGTGTATTAACTTCAGACGGTGAGGCAACGCCCGCACCCAGGGCGCTGTCGTGCTCAGAAAGGAGGAGTGGCAGCAGGGCTGCTGCACACAACAAAAGGGGGCCCCGGTGCATCATCACCGTACCCCTACCTAAAAGGTTCTACACCATCTGCGTCACACTTGTACGTACGGCTAACATATCCAAACCATGTCCGTAGACCCACGAACAGGTGGTGCACGGGGTGGCGTTACCCTAACACGTTGTGGAGCTCAGCTGTTCATCGTATTACTTGAAACGAGTTGCAACGCACAAAACACTCGTCGTCACTGATCGGCTTTCGAATCGCACCGACATTGTTGCGCGTGCGGTGATATACACCTTTCAGGCTTTGCGGAGATATATTTCGATGTGAACGCACCTCCGTCGGGTGGATATGTCGAAGCGACCCCAAGGGCGGGGGTTGCAGCCATCGACATGTTTTCTCTGGAGGCTTTGCTATGGGAGGATGATCTGGAAGATCTTCCGTTGAAAGTCTCCTTCTTCTACGTTGCGGGTCAGGTCAGCCGAGCAAACACCCAAATATATTATACTCGGGAATCAATCCAATCTTTTGAAGGGACGATCGAAGAGGGCGTGCTATTTATCGCTTCCTCTGCCGCAAAACGATATTGGTGTTGGTCGTGCGTCAGCGTATTCCCGGAAAATCTTGTTGTGTTTTCGGGCGGTGCGTACGAACTCCATTCGTACGCGTCCGTGGGTGTGTCATGTTCATCAAAAACACACCACAGCCAAGAACGTTACGGCAACGTCTAAGGCATTGCACCACATGGTTGCCAGAATCGGAGGGGCGAGCACATGCAGATGCAATACGTATAGATGTACTACAATGCAACAGCACCAATGTGGCCCTATCCAGGACGAAACGGGAACACAGCGTAGCTTGTCGCTGTATGAGGTGGAGTCTGTCGAGTGGAACGGGCCCTTGCCTGTAGGTTCGGCAGCTGACAACTACACGATGACCATCATAGGTAAGAACAAGTCGGGCACTGAACGAGGACCATTTCGATCTGTATCTCATCACCAAATGAGGGGGATGTCATGCGATTTGAATACCCCAGCACCTTACGCCCGAACGCAAACTGCAACACGCACCGTTTCGGTCTGTAGTTTGTCGCCATTGAGTAGGTGGGACACCTGAATGGAGGACCCAGCACTCGTACATGCTCGAGCAAAGATTGTACGCGCCAAGTTCACCATGACATTGATTTCCCAGCGTGGCTTGGAACCGCCCCCCGGTTTGACGAGTCCGAGTAGAAGCTACTGTCAGTCTGTCTGGTGTTTGTATGAGCGCTTGCTTTATCGCACGGACGTTTCACTGACTGTTTCGCAATTGTTTTGTGTTCCAAATCCGCACACTCTATAGGTCACATTTCTGATAGTTACGGTGCCACAGAAACATCATTCTATGATGGGTCGGGACAACCACTCTTCGTGCGCGTGACAGCATGGGCGGGCTCTTCGAGCGGTCTGGTGAGACGAGCTGTGGGGGGGATTCATGGATGGGCAAAGGGTGTTTGAGGAGATGGGGGACCATCGTCTCTGAATTTTCAGAATATTTCGATGATGCTGGACTTTGAAGTATGCAATTGTATGCGGTGTCTGTTCGCAAGATACAATCAAGTTCCGAGTGTCATGACTTGTGTTTCCTCACTCATATCCCTGGTCAGTCGCTGATGGATGAATACACAGCCGTGGCCAGCGTCACGGAAGACATTCCAGGGGAAACAACATCGATTGTCAGAGCGTTTGCCTCCCTGCTCATCGTCGAGATCAACAACAGTGCCGCGGCCACACCCACTGAGGAACAAGAATTCCAGGTGTGGGCTACTCGGGAAAGATACGACGTGCATTCATATCCGCTGAGCTCTCGAATGCATGACATGGTGAGAACAAAATTGATTCTACCTTGTTGCGGTGCGGATAATTGTCTCGGCGCAGTTGCCAGATTTGTAGGAAACGAGCGTTTCTCGCATGCGTGACGGATTCGACGTCATGGGCGGACGAGTGAGCGCCTCGGCTATAGTCATTGTCACAGTAACTATCAGGGTCGACACTGTGGAGGAAATGTGAAGACGAAAAGCAGAACACCCTGTGTGGCCATCCTCTTGCGTGACCCCAAGTGGTGCATCCAGAAGCACCGCAATTTGTGAAGGATGGTGTCCAGGTGGGACGACACAGACACAGTCTCAGGAGACCATGATGGTATCGCACCTACACAGGCAACAACAAATTCTCACTTTCTCACCGACCATTCCACGGCGGCCCTTTCCGGGCAAAACAGAACCAGACAACTCCTTGTGCATTGCTGTGAACTTGATATCCGGGCTCCAACGCGATATTATATCGTGCGGAGTGTCAACCTTTACCGTTGTAGTTGTGTCGACCCAATTAAAGGAGGAACGTCTCGGCTGTGCAAGGACATCTCTTCTTCGGCACCAACATTTCCATTATACGCAGCCGTCGATAACTGCGTTGCTCAAGCGACTGGGTAAACACCAATATCTTGGGGTGGACATGATAACGAGTCTTTGCCTCCCAATGGGTCCCGCTGCTGAAGTGCGAATACATACGTCCTTGGCGCAGGCGTTTACTTTCCAATTCCTCAGAATGTTATTGTACAACCACTCAGATCCACGTTGTTGCTGCCCCAAATTCCCATGGCAGACCTTTGTGGCTACCATGATTGATGCAACCGTGCGCGAGTCCACCGTGTTGGACTACTCGACGACAATGGCCGGTGCAATACTAGACACGATGGTGGTTTTGTCGAGCAGCGAAAAGGCGTTGAACACGGATTCGCAGGTGCGCGGTATTGGATGTCGCGGGTGGTATTGCGGGTTTCAAGGGGTAACATGGGCTGGGCAGGTATATGGTTGTATGGCGATTCGCATCGGGAATCCATGTAGTGATTGATGTGAAGGGATAGCTTCATGGAGAGGTCGGTTATCATAACACTGAGATCGCTGAAATTGGTGCGTATCCTCAGGCGGCCATATTGGCGTCTTCAGCCTCCATCCTGAACACAGCAGCCGGGGAAGGCTACTGGGACTCGGGCATGTACACCCCTACGGTCCAGGTGTTGGACCAAGTGATAGGAGCGTACGACACGTCTTCAGACACCATTGTCGGGAGCGGCCTAATGGGCCAAGATGCCGCGTCCAAGTAAGCGTCGACGTTTGACTTCGACCGTCCTGTGAAAACGCCTGTAGGATCGTTGGCCGATACCTACAAAATCGAGAATACGGTGCGAAATAATTTGGCTGCAGACTGGTCACGGGATCATGACGATGCTGCGTTGTTTGTGTCGTCCGGTGCAACTCAAAGTTTGACGGCCATCGTGCAGTCGATAGTACTCCTCATGGAGGCCGGAATGGAAGACGGCGAAGGTGTGATGACGATCGAAAGTGAATACGTGCAAGCGAGCTGTCTCGTCACTTCAAGCACGGGGAGCCTGAGTTTCGACACCGGTGAGAGCCTGCAGTTGGCAACCATTGAGTTCCCACATGGAAGACTTGTTCGTTGAACACGAAGGGTCGAACCGCTTGGCCGTCGCTCTTCAATACCGATTTGTGTCGCTCGAGAGGAGAAAAATATGCAATTTAGATGTACCGTTTCAGCACATGCTTTCTTCTTCGCTACACCGTCATGAAAGGAACATCATCGGTGTCATTCGAAGACGGCGTTCTTGCTTCTCCATCATCGCCATCAACGAGGAGGCGGATGACCCATGAAATTGACGGGGGCTTGAAGTGCAAATCAGGCCGATGTGCTCGATCGACAAGACATATGCCAAAATCATCCTCTCGTCGACTGAATAGTGTGTCCTCGACATCTACGTCAACGGTGGTGGTCACCAACCAGCTCTTCAATGCCAATGACCGGCCGTCGGCTCTCGTCAACGGGGGTGTCACACAGATCAAAGTTTCGAGTACCAGTGACGGAGAGGTATGTTGAGTCAGTACATGGTACCATCGTAAGGTGTACTTGTCTGTCCGTGGTAGGGTGTTCTTTCAATGTCGTAGGCAGTTGACGTATCCGAATCTCCGCACGTCTCAGAGACGTAACGCCCGTTTCGTCGCGGGAGTACACAATGCTCGAATCAAGCTGGTATCGTTGCGTCCCGAGGTAAACAACGCACCCTTGAAGCACCCTAACCTCATGTCTCTGGGGCAGGACCCTCAGTTGGTTCCTTCAACAAGCTGAACTGTATACGGTATAGCCTACAGCACAAGTATGCATAACCGGTGACAATATATTCGGTGGTTAGCTACAGTAGATCCCAGCCATTGTGAGTTGCCTAGGTTTGCCATGCTTACAATTCCAAAGGGGACAGTATGTATCAAGAGGGTTTCACCGCCAATCACTCCTCTGGCTCGCATTCTTGGCCTGCCTGTCGATAATGTCCACACTTCAGGACATCGCGTTGGCAGGCCCGGTACAGCTGACAATGAGGGCCTCAATGACATCGAGTGCTCAGCTCCCGTCGTGCTCATACTACAACGAGGACACCGGCCTCTGGGATTCAGAGGGCCTCGCTATTGGCGCAGTTGCGGTGCTGACCGACGCGGCAGACAGCGCAGTGGATGTCCTCGTGTCCTGTGTGACGTTTCACCTGTCGGACTTCGGTGTGGCAACCACAGAAGTCGAGCCCGTCTTCCAACCGGTGACACTGGTGAGCTTCGCCTTGACGGTTAGCATTGTGCTCACGCTGGTGATTTTGATTCAAGTTTTTCCGCGTTGCCTCATAGAAAATGTTGGAGGTTGGCGTATTTGTATCGAGTACAACGTGTCGGAGCTAGTATTGGCCTTGTAGCACGGTCCATTCGGCACACCACGCATTCCCACCTTTCCCAGGAGAACGTACAGGATACAAACACATGGACCGCTCATCAGTGGCCCACCACGCAAACCGATCATAGACTATGCCCACAGTGATGCATCCCTCTACCCCTCGGCATGGTTCTGGTCAGGGGGCAGGCCTCAGTGTCGTCAGGGGAAGGGAGATCACCGCATGGGGACTTGTGCTGACGGTAGGCGCCTTGATCCTTTTGGGCATCGTCTGGAGCGTCTCCAGGATAGCAGATCATCGTTCGAAAACGGCCGAAAGGCTTCAGACAAGGGCCTACGACCACTACATCGAAACAGGACATGTGAGTGTTAGCATACTACAGTAGGTAGGCCTTTCAGCAGTACCACAACATGCCCGAAGTTGTCGGCCAAGTCTGGCCACAGCTGGCTCTGAACGCGACAGATGTCGACCGGAGTAGATTGTCCTCTTCCCGGTCTTGCATAGCATTGGTCACACATCCAGAAAATACAACTCAGCGGGGCGGGCGAAAACGTCAAGCCTGCACACACTCCGCTGTGACTATGCAACCCATTGAGGTGTGACCTCGTCCGTCACGGCGTTTGGGTTCAACTTATGCATAAGTGCGTTTCGCTCGACTGCTGTGTCCGCACCAGCCCCAGCGGCTACCGACTTTGGAAGACATCATGGACTTGAAACAGACGCTAGAGAAAAAGCACAAGACAAGACGGAAAAAACGGGACGAGTCATTTGCAAGATACCTCAGACGGAAGTTATTCCAACGGTGAGACTACGTTGTTCAACGGTGTGTCATGCTAGCTATGTGTTGCGGATGGCGTTCACGCCGCCTTGAGCTACTTCACGATCGGTAGAACGTGGGGCACGTGGGTCTCGATGACCTTTCCGGGGATGACCTTGCGTAGTTTTCATGCGTAACGGTACGGGTGATGCTAATAGAGTCAATTGGTCGTCGAATTATGCGGCGTCAAGAAAGTGTACTTACTTGTGTTCACTGGTGTGATTGACCTACAGTATGAACGAGGCCCGGATTACTTCCGGTGACGCGAATGACACTGTTTGGTAATTTTGCTTGGGAAAGGTTGGCGGCGAGATGTCGGCAATAGACGATCGTCCGCGCCGCCGGTGCTTCGCTAGTTGGGGTGCATGGATTGCAAGACGACGCAAGGCATCCCAGCCAAATGATACACGACTCATCAGTATTGTCGTTCTCTTCAAATCTTCTCAGATTTCAGTCTTGGCTTCAATTGATGAGGGCACTGCTTCAGCATGTGCTTTTCTTCCACCCTTGGGCTGGGATAATTGCGCCGTCTGGAACTCATTTAACTCTCACCAGGGCGCAGGTGGGAACAGCGGACGCAGCTGCTTTCCGCTCTGAATGCACCATTGAGTACTTCTGTGTGCTCATGGGTCTAGCAGTACCGTAGCGATCAGGGCCATAGTTGCGGCTGCTAGGAGGGGGCAATCATGGCCCCAGATATTCTTACCCGCCTTTGCAGCACGTACAAGGAAGATGAACTTCGAGTACTATACGCGACTTGTTTTCTGCGAAGGGTGCCACACCGTGTGCGGTACCGCACCGTATGCGGTACCATAATGGCACAACTGTCCTGAACGAGACCGACATCGTGAATGATGCTTCAGCACCTCACGCTCCCTCACGCCGTACATGCAGACCGGACGCTTAGGTTGCATCGATTCCATTCTTTTTTTTTATTTGCTTTGGCAGCTATCGTTATTGATATTCACACAAGTGATGGTCATCATGATGCTCTCCGCTGCCGTGTCTGGAAACGCCACAAGCCCAAAGGTTGAATACGCTCAAATTTTGGCAAGGTGAGACAGGGAAAAGCTACTTGCCGCGCACCATCTATTGTCGAAACCGTCTTCAATTACGTGCCGTGCCAATGGATGCCGTGACCTCGGGTGATACTATGTACGTAGTCCCGCTTGGGCTCCACTGTGTGTGTTCTAAACCTGCAGACTACTGTAGGGCCCATATCCTGTACAATATCATTGACACTGCTCTGCGGATCCTGCGTCCATGTCTCAAATGTTTCTGGAAAGAGTCCTCTTGTGTAATCAGGGATACAAACGAATTCTAATTCGGCACGAAAATGGATAGGCTAGAGGCGCCTAACCTTATAATATGTAAATGTTGAATTTGCATACAGCCGATCAATGTCCTTCTCCCTGCCGTGAATATGATATTAACATATCGGGGTTTCGGGTTAGGATAGAAATGTCGAGAGATGCCCGGAAACCACCGGCCTCAGAGCTGGAGGCCTCTTCAAAATATCCAATACATGTACTTGGATAAAGGATCCTAGGCCAAGAGCAACAATACAGCAGGAACAGGCTGGTCGCATCATGTCGACGTTACAGCAGCCGATGCAGATCGTGAGAACAATACGTCTTGCTTGTTTCACTGCTTTCTACTCAACAATTGGTTCTCCCAGCTTAGCGGCGACGCTACCGGCCTCAATCGTCGTTCCACGGGCGTTTGCTGCCTCAGCAACACCACCTCCTTCGGTCACCGCGAAACGCAATTGGTTGCAGGTGGGATAGCGTCGGCTACAGCTTTGTGTTGGAAGCGTGCGTTATTATCGGTCGGCTGCTGATAGTTTTCGACACGGGAAGCAAAAGCAAATTGAAATGAATTAATCTCAAACCAAATCTCATCGGAAATACTATCATCGTGAGCCCGCTTGTCTCACAACCACCCGTGACCATTCCTACACATACATACAGGTGGTGGCGGACATGAAAGGTAAATCCCAAGCTTCGAAGCTAACTCCATCATGGGAGTACGGCAGCAAGTCGAGGTATGTGACGATGATTCTGTTAAACATCAATAATGTGTCACGCAGTAATGGACCATGACGGAATTTGCAACTGCAGGCTCGTGGTGGCGGCAGATTTCAACTTTCAGGAAATGTGGATCTTGTCTAGTCTATGCCAGACTCGTTACCCCAACAGTTGGCCCGTTCGACCAAAACCCCTCACTCTAGCCCAACATCCTTGTCTCTCTTTTAACCACACAACCCGTTGTAATTGTCTGATGTTCGCTGTCAGAGATATTTCCGACGTCGTCGGGTACATGTACGTGGGTTCATGTTGCCAGTGTAGCGGGCAACCCTAGAGTGAGACCGTCGGTAACCGTTAGCATTTGCTTCAAATGTGCAACGTTTCTGCCAGAGAGCGCCTGATGATCTCACATATATAACATGTCTGCGGTCGAGAAGCGTGTACGGGGAATACTACGAAAGCCGTGTAGAAATCAGCAAACATTTTTCGCCTTTCACACACATTTTCTCATGATCTTCAACGTTCCACATCACACCAAAACTTATGTTTTCACGGTGTTTTTTCTTTACGGTTTCGTTCATGTGACGCTTGCTCTTTGCCATGATGTAGATGGGTGCGCGAGCCAAATTACTTTCTGGCGGCAGTATACTTGGTGGTCGCTCGAGTAAGGCAAAGCATTCCAGGCGGCGGGGCTTTTCCTCCTCGGGACTCTGATATCGGGGACGTCTTTGCTCGGGGAACGTGAGTCGAAAGCAGCATTCGGACACTTCACCCGCGGCTTAGATCAATTCTGATTTTCCAACTGCCCTTGGGGAAGGTGTTCAGTTGCGTGCTCTTTGTTTGCCTCGCTTTTGCCTCTCGCGGCCGGTTGAACATTGACCTGAAAAATGTTGCGACTCCTCGACACAGGGGTCATTCGAACTCTCTCAGCTGATGTTCACGCTGCCGACATGCTGACCGAGATCCCCGCCTCAGACCGATTCTGCAAAAGGGCAATGATGCACTGCCTGATGATGTGAAAACACGTGTCTGCCCCGCACTCTCCTGCAGTGGGATACTGCTGGCAGCACTGGTCCAGCTTGTGCTCAACATAGTGTGTGGATGTCTTTGCTTTGCACTCGGTGCGGACGACGCCCTGGAAAAAGCATTGAGTGCCGCCGTGGTCGGTAGCCATGTTCAGAGCTTTCTGTTTTTAGGTGAGGATGCGGGGCTCATTGATGACGAATGAGACCTGTTGTTGGACTTTAGGAATGTTACTTTCAGAATCTAGATGTCAGGGTCGTTGCTTGTGTTGAAACAATCTCTCTCGAAGGCGGCGAATGAGGAGGGTTGGTTTTATCCAGTTCTCAATCGAATATCCTCCTTGAAATGTTTTCGCAGATGCATTCTTCTCGAACAAGACGACGATGTTCACATTGTTGAGCTATAAGGCAGTCTCCAATCTCGTCTTCGTAAGCTTGGGGCTCACTACGCTGCAGCTGGTACTGGCATTTTATTGCATGCAGATGGAAGAGACAGGCTTTGGGCTGTACCTGTCGGTGTTCATCATCTCCCTGATCAAGCTCATAGTGTGCCAGATGGTGAGTATCGATGTAACCGTTGGTACATCAATGAGGCACATGATTTCCAACCAGAACAAATGGGTAGGATGGGATCAACCTCTCGTGATTCGGTAGGAGGCCTCATGTTGGATGAGGTGGGTAGTTTCATACATCATGACTGGTGGCTGGAATGTCGCACTTCTTAACATCTACATTTCCTTCCGAAACAGAATAAAGTAAACCGCGGGTGACTCTGCACCCTTGTTCACACATGTACTCTCTTTTCTTCCGGCGACCTTACACACATCATGTATGTACCTGGATTTCTTGACTTCCTCTGAACGTGTCCCCATGACCGCTTTCCCGCGACCGCTTCCGTCCGGTTTTGAAGGGTGAGCTGGTGCCTTCCATGGGTGCCATCAACGAACATACCATGACGCAGGTGCCCGTAATATCGTCTTGACGCTCTGCGGACTTGTAAACACATGTCGCTGTCATTGTAGCATGCTCTATGGGGCAGTGTGAGTGCGACATATGTCGCCTCGCCAAGGCGCTGAACTTTATTTTCGCAACCACGTCCTTGTTTCGCCGACGACCGAGGTAGTCGAGAGTAACCCGGAACACAGACAAGGTGGATGCCTGCCAGACATGTTACCCGCGCAATGGCCACGTGCGAGCAGATCATTCCCGATACTAGGCACCCCGTAGTGTGCAGCCGTCGACGGAGGGTTGTCGGTCGAAACGCCAATATTGATGAATCTACCGGTGAACGTAGCAGAGGATGTATTCGTTGTCCCGAGGGCATAATCTTACAGCACTGTTGCTACTTTTGGCCGCGTACATCCCACTCGATGTGTGTTTTCCATCTGAAGCACCGTGAATTTGTCGGTTTTCACCATATGACTTCCACTCACGGCGTTGGATTACCAAGCTCATTGTGGCCATATCCTTCATTGTCGGAAGTCGATGTCCCCCCGAAGCCCCCTGTCTATCGTAGTTTCGTTTGGTTTTCGTCGAAGCCGGCCTGTGCCCGCACACACCAGGTTCTTCCCGGTTGGGTTGCGAGTACGTCATGATGTGAACTTGATGATAGCCATCCACTAACACACCCGCCACCACAATGACAACAGTTTGCGCTTTTACGAAACCGCCCCTGTACGCAACATGACCTCTTCCACAAAAGCGTCGATTTAGGGTATTGGATAGCTCACGAGTCACATCGTCGACGTTGGCAGTGAAGATCCCAATAACGTATGATGTTTCACCACACGACTCCCATCCTCCCACTCCACGTTCCAACTCATGACGTGACTCTGCCGAAATGCATCGGCACAGTTATGAAACGTTCACGTCAAGAACCACCTCCCACACCCGCCCCTGACTGGAATAACACTGTTCGGTTTCTGCCACTCCAGATGTCCTTCAGGAAAAAGTACAACAGCCGGAATCAGCGACAGCGAAGCACTTCTTTCAACAACAGCACAGAAACACGCATGATCGCCCAGGAAGCAGCGGTGGTAGTCATCCAAGCTCGCGTTCGCGGAGTCCTCCACAGCAAGAGGTGTGTGTGTGTGTGCAAGACGATTACGCTTCTAGTCTCAATCTCACAGACATCGTGTCGACACACCGGCCGGTCTCTCGTCAGTGAGTTTGTTCGACCCCGCGATTCTACCCGAACGGCGGTGTCAGGGCCGACGTCAAAATAACTTCGTATTTGCTTCAATGTCAACAATGCCGGATGGCCGGCATGAGCATTGCTGTACATACCATGAAATGCAACGTTGGTGTGGTACACCTGGCGACAAGTCTTGAACGTTCGGTGGCGTCCCCCGCCCCTTCCGTCCCCGGTGCTTGGATTCTACGCGTAGATCGTTTCGCCGCAAAGAGGTCCTAGCCTGGCAAACATACCAAGTCCAAGGAATCAGGCGCAAGCTCACTGCCGGCACGTACATATTCTTGGCAACCTACACGGTCGTGGTGGTTTATATCAACCTTTGCTACGTGATGACGTACGACATCCGTACGGCCTGGTGAGTGCGATGATGCCTCGACTCTTGGCTTAATTAGATACGTGACACCTGTCGGGGACGTTCTGGGGTCTCCTAGATTCGAGGTTCATCAGTGTGAGATTTAAAGGATTCGACATTAGAAACAACAAAAAATGACCACAATTTCGTATAATAGTTTCGCGCCGTCAATATATCACGACATAATATGCACATGTTCTGGAATTCGTATTCTGATAGGGAGGCCATCAATTGGGCCGTAGACATGTGTTGTGCCGACCGCGGGACATATTTTAATCACCCGAGGATCCACAAGGAATGGAGGTTGTGGAACATGTGTGGTCCCGTCACGGATGCCCTAGAATGTGCTTGTGGGCATGCCGTTGAGTATCCACCTAACGTTCCTGGACAGGCAAAAATCAAAAGAGTCCGTGCCTGCAGGATGTCCACGGACAAGCCATCATTGGCAGAAATATTGTCCATGAGCCACAGAGTTGTGGCCGTGTTTTCTTGCTCGGATGCTAACGTTCTCTACCGCTCGCATGCCCTTCTGTCTTGCATGTGTTGGGGGATTGACTACCGTCTACAGGGCCCGATAGTGCCCGAAACGCGCGTGGCACTCGTCCCAGAGCATCTTTCTAAGGCCCCAACTGAAACCCAATGGACCAAGGCATGCACACAAACGCAAGGGACATAGTGTCAATGCACACTCCCGTATGGTGTGGCAAAATACGTAGGCAGCCTCGCTCTTCGACTCGACAATAATCGCCTTATCGCTTGCTTTCTTTCTCACGCAGGCGCTGGGCTGCCGCGAGCTTCCTGACGGTGTTCATTGACGTGCTTTTTCGGAAACCGCTTTCCGTTCTGGCGGCGTCCACTTTGCACACGATCCGTCGTTTGCTTAGTGCTCCGCACGGAGATTTCATTGACAAGAGAAGTTTATGACGTAGGAACCGTAGGTCTCCGCATATGCCCCGTAATCGGTTGGTGTGCTGTCGTGTTGCCGGCTTCGTGGACGTGTGGCAACATCGCATCTGTTGGACTTCGGTTCCTGGCCAATATGGAGGGTACAGCAACGACGGGGGCAACGAGACTGGCGTTATTGCTGGATATTTTGCTGTCGACTACTTAAACAGCTTTGAGAGGGCCGTACTGAGCTTTATGGGTGATAGAACGATTTACGACTCACGGTTCATGCTTCAGGGAATCAAGCTTGGCGGGAGGAAGTCAACAGTGCTGTTGAGCCCTGTTTCCTGCGCCAGTCCGACCGACGGTCTTACTCCAAACCGAACACGTGAAAGCGACTATGTACTGCCTGCTCAGTTTTTTGTCCTCAGGACGTTTCGTGCGCAAGTAACTGTAGAATGATGCGCCCCACGTGCAAGGTGTCTAACAACTAACTACGGAGGTGTCATTCCCGAACTCTTCACCAACCACATCTATCTGTCCTCGTCGATGTCACCAGCGCCAAACCCCGAACAAGTAAAAGCGCCAACCAAGCGATCAAAACACCTGGGTCCGCCCTCGGAGTGCGAGCTCAACCGTCCACAGATCTACGGTACCCCCTTACCGCTACGTTATCGACGTATTGCGGTCTTGGCAAAGGTACCAATCGGGTGGTCGTAGCCACTGCCGACCTTTCTGACCTACAAAGGAATTGTTGTGATGAGTCATCCTTTCTTCTCCTCGAGGCTTACAACACCAACAGGACAGAGACCGTTAACATATAGCTGCGAACTCGCGACGTCGTGAAACAGACGGCTTGGGATCGGCCAAATCCACCACACACAGCCAATTGGTTGGGGTTTCAGAAGTGCCGGCGAAAGGGAGGATGGTAGTGGTATGGGGGGAATGTTTGTAGTTGTAACGAAGGAGGAGGAAAGGGGCGAAAAGACAGGGATGGGGAAACGATGGAGTAGGAAGGGATGGATGGTCCTAGAAACAAGAGTTGTGAGCCTGGTGATGTTCCGCACAAGAAACGTCGGAGGAGGCGGACAAAAGTAGAGAGCTGTCCAACGGTATTATGTGTGTTCTCAACGACCGACGAGAGCACAGAACGGCTGTATCCTCGTCACTATAAAAAGTGAGGCAGGTACCGCAGAAAGGTAGAGAAAAACTCCTCCTGTAGCATTTCCTCCTCGTGTGACACCGGTTGGGACTGACGTTGGTTGGCGGGACAAGACATGTCCAGCGTGAGACGGCAATAGAAAAATAAAAAATGCTGCTGCTCTTGGCTGAACCAGGACTCCGAAAAATCCCCACAGGTACGAACAGACTCCTTTATGTGTGGTCGAAGAATGGACTGCGTTATGTACATGCGTTGTGTTGTACAACTTGGTGTGTTGTCAGGACGGTTAGAAAAATCAAAGGGGGCACCGTAGGTAAGAGAGAATTAATAGGTAGGCATGTGTAACGGAAATAAAAGAAAAAGAAAGAGATGCACCTTGCTCACAACAGAAGAAACATGTGAACGAAAGAGCAAGACAAACAAGCAAACAAGAGGAGGAGTGGAAGAGAGGCAGAGGAGGAAGAAGAAGGAAGCGAGTGTACGGAAGGGAGGAGACAGACAGAGAAAGAGAAAGAGAGCATCGTCGGTTCGTTTTTGTTTCAACGTCGGCCGACCCGGCGCTTGAGCGCGGGGGCCGGGATCCTGCTGCCGAGCGCGGGCTCCCATGCCGAATACGGTAAGGCTTGGAACGTTGACACCGATGCGGCGCCGCAACGAGGAGGAGGAAGAGCAAGGCGGATGGCGGGGCCAAGGAAGGGGAGAGGACGGGGGCTCGCCGCAGAGGGGCGGAGGTGAGAGGAGGAGGTCGTTGAACCAGGGTGAGCGACGGGTGACCAGTGTAGAAGGCATGGGGACTTTGAGGATTGAGTCACGCCTATCGCCGTCCGTGTATTCAGGGGGGAGAGCGCGCCACTCAAGACCTAGGCAGACGCGTTCCAATTCCCCAATGGTAGCTAGGTGCGACCAGTCTACTTACGTCAGTCGCCGGGGTCCGTCACGTACGCAGCATGTCCCGTCCTCACAAGGCCACCGCAACGATTCCCGCTCGCACGGCGGGAGTTCGTATGGTAGGGGGGCGGGGGGGAGGGGGGGGGATGGACACGTGGGGGGCGCCGGGATCGGCGCGGACGGACCAGCGCACTATGGGCCGCAAGGGGAAGAGATGGGAGCAGCGGGGGGAGGGCGCAGTAGGTCAGGTGGGGAGGTCGGGCAGCCGCAGCACTATCATCAACCAGAACAGCAGCAGCAGCACCTGCAGCACCAGCAACAGCAGCAGCACCAGCCGCAGCACCAGCAGCACCAGCAGCAGTGGCAGCAACAACAGCAGATGCCACAGCAGCAGCAACAGCACCAGCAGAGACCGCAATACCAGGGACAACAGCAGCAGCCGCAGCAGCAGCAACTGGAGACGCCGCCGCCCCCCCCACCACGGCGGCAGGCGCAAGGGGCCATGAGTCAGGAAGGCGTCGGCGGTGCGGTGGAAGCGCCGGCGGCCGGCGCGCCGGGGGGGTGGGGGGGCAACGGACAACAAGGGGGGGGGGGTTG
>FN649734.1:1140069-1173476 GCA_000310025.1 Ectocarpus siliculosus
GGGGGTGGGGGTGGGGGGGGTACTCATATTCGTGCATGCTGTAGTCGTTAGACCATTGACCTCGCATCCCTACAAAGCCGGGACGGAGCACGCCGGGTTCTCACCGGACCAGGCTCTCACATCACCAAGCGCGAAGCGCCGCGAGGTATTTGGCGAGTCGCATGAACGGTGAGCTGCATCCTGCTAAGGGTGTTCGGAATCTTGTGCTTACTTCCTTGCGTACGGATGACAGCTACGTATGACTTAATTTATTTTCTGGTGCTTTCACTTCCAGAGACAGTTGTAAGCACTGTGTAACTGCCTCGAGGATGCTTGACCATATTAACACAACGTGGTGCGATCATCCCCCTTGCGCGGAGTGATGTTTCTCGAC
Source organism: Ectocarpus siliculosus (assembly GCA_000310025.1). Classification (NCBI taxonomy): domain Eukaryota; class Phaeophyceae; order Ectocarpales; family Ectocarpaceae; genus Ectocarpus; species Ectocarpus siliculosus. The sequence goes on from FN649734.1 coordinate 1,140,443, forward strand.
CCCGCCCAACATGATCTACTCGACCACCATTATGGTTACCGCAAATAAAAAAACACAGAGGTAAAACAAAAAGCGGTGACCTGGTTGCCGAGTTCACAAAGTGAACTGGCTTGTTTTACAACGTCGTTGCCAAGCGACGAAACCCAATCCCGATGGCAAACACCGAGGGGGGGGCATGTTTTACAACGTCGTTGCCAAGCGACGAAAACCCAACCCCGATGACAAACACCGGGGGGGGCGGCATGTTTTACAACGTCGTTGCCAAGCGACGAAAACCCAACCCCGATGGCAAACACCGGGGACGGGGGGCCGGCGGTGGGGGGGGGCAAGAATGATCCGGCGTTTGTTCGGTTCTTCGTGGACGATGCGATTAGTAGTGGGAAGACAAGGGGGAGCGGTGTCTGGAGTTGACGAAGGGGCTTGCGTCCACCCACCATGTATTATTAGAGGGATGAGCAGGAAGAGTCAGTACTGCCCGCAAAGAAGATGACAGACTGGAGGACGGAACATGTGGTGTTCGGGTGGTTGGTGGATGCCGAAGCAGCGACGATTTCATTGCCGGAACAGAAAGTGCAGGATTTGAGAGAGAGGTTAGCGGAATGGCCAGAGCACTGGAAGCAGGCTACCGTGCGCGAGGTATTGGTGTTGGCAGGTAAGCTGCACCACGCGGCCTTCGGTACCAGGCCCGGCCGTTACTTCGTACACAGGCTTCTGCAACTTGCCGGGCTGCATCTAAATGGAGTGGAACGGGCCGGAGGGGGGGACGCGTGGGGCAGACATAGGAAGAAGGCGCAAGCACGCAAGGTAGTGAAGCTGACATGGGAGTTTAGGGCAGAGGTGGGGTGGTGGCGGTGGTATCTAGGGGGAGGGGCGGGGGAGGTGGGCAGTAAGATAACGGCGGCGTCGTTCAGCTTTGCCAAGCAAGTTCCTTCGAGGAGCTGGTTTTCGGATGCGTCAACGAGAGCGTTGGGGGGCGTTTGCATGGAAACGAGGGTGTTCTGGAGGTACGAGTTGCCGGAGGAGGTACAAGGAAGGACGATCAGGGCGAGGCAGAAGGGAGAAGGGGACTTTATATGCATAAACGTGCTAGAACTGATGGCGATGGTGATGACGGCGTATGTGATGGTGATTTCGAGGGGGGATAGGCCGGAGCGGGAAGGAGAGGCGGTGATGATGAGGGCGGACAACGAGAGCGCCGTGTCGTGGGTGAAAACGTGGGGGGGGGGGGGAGAAAAAAGCGAGGGTAAGGGCACTGATGAGGATGATGGGAGCTTTTGGAGACGATTGGGGGTTGGTGTTTTCAGGCGAGGCATGTACCGGGCGTGGAGAATAGGCTAGCAGATGGCATAACGAGATGGAAGGAAGAGGAGATCGCTGACAACTTGCAATCGGAATCGCCCGGAACACCTTGGCAGGTGCAGGAGCTGAAGGCCGAGGAGCAGCAGCTATGTGCAGAGATTTTGCGCGAAGCTACGCACTTGGAAGATTTGCAGCGTCGACAAGAAAAACTTACACGGGGGCTTGGAACATGTGGATAAAGTGGAGGGAACGAGTGCAGAAGAGCCCATAGATTGCGAATGGGTCGGAGGAAGGGGAGATAGTGGAGGAGCTGGCAGAGTACATGGCTTACTGTAGTGCGTTCCTAGGAAATAGGGATTCGACGATAATGGGGAAGCTCGTGGCGGAAAATTTCTATCATCAACAGTTTCAGAACATGTCTTTGCCGTTGAGTAACCCGTACATAAAAGGGGTAGCGCAAGGTATTAAGAGAGGGCACGTGGAGAAAGGGACACAAGCAAGAGTGAGGAGACCTCTGACATAGGGAATGTTGAGTGCAATGAAGCAGAGTGTTGGCGGTGAGGGTGCAGGAGGAAGAGTGCTATGGATCGGATTGGCCTTGACATATCTGCTGACGTTGAGGGCGTCAGAGTTGTTTGCGGAAAAGGATGGAAAAATCCACGAAGTGTACAGCCTGTGGAGGGGGGACGTGGCATTCTTCGAGGGCGATAAGCAGCTGGAAGGACCGGAGAGGTTAAGGGCAGATAAGATAGAAGTGCAGGTTAGAGACTCGAAGGGAGACCAAGGGAGGAAGGGAGCGGTGATGGTCGGGGAGAGGTGGGGAGGGCGAATGGAGCGGTGGAATTGATGCTGGAACTATTCGGGATTTATGGAAGTGAAGGATTAAGTGCAACGGCACCATTGATGGTACACAGAAGGGAGTTATGCAACGGTAGGGATAGCACATTATGGCCCAGAACCTTCGGTTATTCAGATGAATAACCAACCAATAATCTTCGAATATCAACTCCGATTTCTAATTTCAATCGTGTTTCATCTAGCCCATCGGCTTACCTGTCACGTCATATTTTCGTGTTGTGTCAATTTCCATTTCAGGCTGAGATATAGAGTTTCTCACGTTTGAGACTCAGAAGGGATTCGTGCACCCCTACCGTTGCATGAGTCAAGGGAAGGGAAGTGGGAGGTATTGCAGATAGGGAAGGCGACAGACCAGATGAGGAAGAGGATAAGAGCGGTGTCAAAGATGATGTGGTCGAAGGAAGGAAAAGAGGCAGGGGCGAAGCTAAAACCGGAAGAGTTCGCGTTACATTCGGGAAGGATAGGTGGGGCGACGAGGCTGGCCGCGAAAGCGGTACCGGAGGCTGTTATAAAGAAGGAAGGGAGGTGGTCGTCGAACGCATTCATGGCATACGTGAGGGCGAATATGCAAGACCCAGCATGGGTGTCGGCGGTGTTGGAAGAAGGGGAAGGGTATTGGAGAGACAGCCGGGGCAAGGGGCGGAATGGGGAAGACATCGGGAAGAGGGATCCAGAAGTAAGAAGAACAAGACTTCGTGATGGGGAGGTTTGTGTCCAAGCTGGGCGACCAGCGGAATGTGGTCAGCCCGGTTCTTATTACTTAATGAAGCGTGTGGATTCTAGTACGCTTAAGGGCCGGGAGGGAGGGAGAGAGTTCCACCTCCAAGACCCGGCCTTTGCGCGGTGACACAACAATAAAAATGGCATTTTTCGGGAAGTGAGAGACGAAAGTGTCCGCACATATGCATAGTCTACTCCGTACATACGCGTACCACACTGAAAACACGTTTGAAAACTCAGGGAGATTGCATGCCCTACGACTAACAGGGTGCCACACACAAAACGCCCGACTACCCAACAGTACCCAACACCTTTCTTCTGCATCTTCCCAACATAACATGTATGAGACACACACAAGACAGCTACCAAACTGTTTTGTTGAGCCTGTTACCCGCAGGGAGGGGAGATCTGATGTCCCTATATGCTGTCTGGGAAATCGCAGACAAACAGGTAATAGCTTTTTTCTGACACTATGAATTCATTGCTAATCTGTCTCTGACTCTTTTCTCATAGATAGAGATTGATTCGTTGTGTAAAAAAAAAAAAAAGAACATGTGCAAAAAAAAAACAAGCACATCATCCCCGCAAATCCCCGGCATGTCGCCGCAAAGAGTGTTTTTCATACAGTAGTGCGTCCCCAAACCAAACAATACCCAGCACATCGCATGGAAAACTACATGCACTAAGCGCACAGAGGGGTATTGCAGAGTAAGGTCCGAGTCTACACCACTGGCTGCCCACAGAATAGAACAGTCTTCTACAGTGGCCAGGTTGGTTTTCCTCCACTCACTGAAAGAAAAGACTCCTCCACATCCCGACGTACGACAGTATGTAGTACCGTGGGTATATCTCGAATGGGTAATCTTCTTTCTGTGTGTGTATTTGTGTTCCCTAATGAGTAGTACGTAGTCTAGGGGATAAGGACGTGTGCAGGCTGTAGGAATCTTGCTCGTGTAACTCTTAGACTCTGAGAAAACGCGGCTGGAACCCTGCCGATTGGCTTCCCCCGTCGAACAGTCCCGCACAGAGAGTCGACCAGTCATCGTACACACGTACACATATGATCGTGGTATTTCGGAGATCTTGCACTTCACTTGTCATCATGCAATCCACGGATCGTTCGCGCAAAGGCGCATCTTCCTCAGCCATTCGCAGTATAATCGAGAACACAAAAGGCAAGGGTACAGTGACTCTACAAATATGTATGCGACTGATGCGACTCGTGGCTGCAGTGTAACCGTGTGCGGCATAACTCCTGCCGCTTGACTCCCGTGTCGACCAATGACGTACCGTATGCAGTGATTGCAGCATTTTACTGTATGTAAATGGTGATTCGGGAAAGCGCGTCTATATCCTCAGCGGTACACAATGGGATCAAGAACACCGAGGCGAGAGAGGGTGGTTTAATCTGGACTACATAGTCTACCAACCCCCCCCATTTCCTAAACACCAAAGCAGCGAGGTGGGTGAAGGCAACATGTTGTAACTCTTCACGGCCGGTGCGTATTGACAAAGCTTAGCTCCGATTTGCAGGGTTATGGGATGAGCAGTCTTACATTTTACGTACTGTACAGTACAATGTACATGTAGTTCCAGATGTAGCATTATGTAGACTTTTGGCAGAGTCCTTCTCAGGTTCACGAGGAATAGTCCATATGGGTGTCTTGACTTCAACGGCAGTTGGCCTCCTTCGTACCGTTCACCCAGGTACTATTACGTGAGCTCCGGATCATCCCGCTGGCCGCAAAATATGAACGGATAACTTCATGTTCAATAACACAGTGCTATGTAGTCCCACTGTCTGGCTCCAAACTACACGTAACTCTCGGAATATAGCACCAGCATGCTTTTAAGATATGGTGTGCGGGTCTGGACAGTTCGAATACATGCACTGCGTGGAACGTCAGGTTGAGACACGCCAAGAAGAAGGGACAAGGTTTCCTTGTAGGAAAACTAACATTGGGCTGAACGATACCACCTTTGTTCCTGTTCCAACGTGACTTTTGACGAATACGATGCTCGGAGCACAATATGAATATTTCACAACTGACTGGCATTTGCTAGGGGCCTTGACTCTATCAGCACCAACCTCTAATGCAGGATGTGTTCATTCTCGTCGTACCGAAGTACTGCTGCGGTCACGTTAACCAGTAGACTCATAACCTACCTTACCAAGAGCGACCCCGCAACCACGAACACTTTCATTGCCTTTCAGGAGCACGCGTAGTCCTCTCCACCAGCACCTTGGGTGCAAGTGCAAGACCAGGAATGAGGTCAACAGCGGGGCTGCTCCTGGCAGTACGCATTTCGGCCTGGGTGCATCCCTTGACGGCTGTTGAATATTGCATGTGAGACTTGACGAAAAACTATAGGGCTTACACCGTCGGTTATATTTTTGAGATTTGACGTGAAAGATTGACATCTCGGGAAAGTTTGACACCAGAATGTTCCGCCGCGTTTCTGGAGACAATATTCTCACGACGATATTTTTTCAGACCGTGTCAACAAAAAAAGGACGTGAAAGGATTGATGCAATTCTCCAGGCGGCACACACACACATGTTCTCTCTGCTACCGTCACCGAAAAGGAGCGACGCCAGCAGCAAACACATCCACCACCCTACTGAAACGTCCTACGCGGTCCTGTAGACACGTCTTGGCGAATTTGCGCGGCATCGCGTTGCCCTGAGTCGCGTGTTCGGCGCGGCGCGCGTTCGATGTGTGTGTGTGCTTGCACAGCAGCAGCACCTTGACTGCAGTGATCGGGGTTGTCTTGCCCCCGAAGGGAGAACGGAGAGAGGCAATAGGGAGGGTACACGGACATGGCCGGTCAACTTGGTGCATCTCACCCAACCCCGGCCCCAAGCACGGGGTTGGGGTTTGCGCTGGGGTGTATCAACAGTGGACCGCGAAAGTGGCGTCCGGGCACCAGGGGCGCCTGGTGCTGCCAGCAGCTTGCCCGCCTCTCTTTTTCGTTTAGGGGATTCCTAATGTAGAGTCAACGGGCACAAGCGGAGCATTTTTTTCGCGTCAATATCTCAACCGTGAATTCGGACTGGCGGCAATCCTCCAACGTCAGAGCTTTACGTCAAAACAAGGTGTAAACCCTCTACTAGATTTCAATCGCGCACTACTTGCATGAGGTAGGCGTCGGACGTGCTGAGTACGAAAATAGGTTTCCAGATCCTTCCCACCCGCTTGTCCATCGCTCACAACGCGTGCGTTCCAGAGAGCACGACTCAACGCCTCTGCAGGCCTTCACAGCGGGCGATGAACCTTACAACAGGATGGCATCGACGTCTGACAGCCGTTTGGTGAGCACAATTAGGAATGTACAGACTCTTTGAAGCAGTGGAGTCGAGACTTTCTGGGCGAACTCACAGAGTGCATGAACGCAACGACCGAACAGGAAGTGGTGTTGGGTATACCGCGTCGCCTATGGCTGTGAGGTGTTTTGTTTCATCCACTACATGAATGTGCGGATTCGAGCTGTTGCTCGTGCTCGTCATACGAGTTGATGGCGTGAAACATGTGTATCACGATGCGGAAGACCTGGGCAAGGCCAGCCCTCACGAGACGTTCCACTTGAAGACCGAGAGGCCGTAAGATGCTTCGGATATTTGTTGGGTGGATGACTCGGATGCGAACAATACGACGGCCAGATGCCACCAAGCCAGGAAACCGCGCGTTTGGGTTTCGCAGCTTGTCGGTGGTAGTTTCCCCAACTGAGCATGGCAGGGCACCTTCTATCTCAATGGAGAATACATCGTTACTTGGGTTCAATTTTTTTTCCATATAGCCAGCGGTACATAACCTAAGCCCTGTAGTTTACGGGGGTATCCACACCAAATGTTGGGGTACATTTTCCAGGGCCTTAAGCCTACTGTTGTTGCTTGCGAAAACATCATGCGAACTGTCACAAATACTGGTGATTTCATCGGCCCGCTTCGAGAGCGTCATGGTGCACTCTTAATTCCTAATAATCACGCCCGATAGTCTTTAAACTGGTCTCAACTATTGTAGGCTGGCCGTTTTTCAACGTTTCCTGCTGCTGTTCTTAGCTGGCAGTTTCATCCATCATCTTCAACGACCCGATATATGAATACGAGATCAAGCTTTTCGACATCTCTAACAACTCCGACGGGACAATGGAGGATGTTGCAACGACAACGGTAACCTTGCTCGACACACCGAGCGAACTGCATCCCGCGACTGTTTCCTTCAGCAGGGACAACACATTTCTCGATGTGTGAGTACAGCGTTGGTCGTCGGTAATGCTTTGATCCACACTGGCTAAAAAGGAGGTTACGTATTTCGTGCCTGCTGATGATGAAGAAGGCAAGGGTCTATCGGAACAAGTTCAGATTGACCGTGACGAGCCTCGGCCATGATCATTGAATAGCAACGACGATCTATTCAAAGCTAAGTATCATTGACGTCCCATTCTACAGTTTGTATATTTTCTCCACACATTAACGAATACATGAAGCACGGACACACCGACACCGCGACGGCAGACGAAACGGGATGGGAAAGGTACTTGGACCTAGTTGCGTACCCCTGATCGCACGGCCGGAGAGGGAGTTCGCTATTTGGGTGGTGGTGGCGGAGTACGGACAGCAGGAGTTGGCAACAAGCTCAAGATCGACCCGGTGACGGGTTGGACATATTTTGGACGCGCGCATCCCTTACCGTTTCTTCTTGCTGTGCTTCGGTGGAGTTTGCTGAAAATGACACCCCTCTTCCGAGAAAAATGCATACTTCCTCCGCCTCGTCTAATAATTCCGATTCGGAAAACCCACCTCATAGCTCCAAGTCGCAGTACAATACCAAGCACAATGTTTTTCGACCAATAGACCGCTCTAGTGAATTGTACACATGGTTAGCATCATATTCGAAAACAAAAAACAAATTGGACAAGGAGATGACATGATACCGCCCCCGGGGATATTTTTTAATGTACTACGGAGGATAAGCCGGTTTTTGAGAAAAACATGGTGTAGCGCGATCCAGAATTCGAACATTTCCGATCGTTTTTTCCGTTTTTCTTTCTGGGTCCTAGAGCAGAGCCCAGTACCGAGGTCTTTTGTTAACCCCCAATGTAGCACCACCTACGCATATCCCTCTGGAGCCCTGTTTGCTGTGACTGCTGCAGGTGCTGTGTTGAGCCAAACATCGGTTGAGATTCTCCGAAACGCCTCGATAACCATGACGAAAACGTTTTCAACTTGATGATAGTACGCCGTTCAACCGGTGGACTTCCGTCATTCAAAAATACTTCCTCGTGTCGCCGTGGGTGTAGGTTGTGCTGTTTTGATAGGGGTCTCACGAAAGACCTCGGTTATATGCCTCGCCTCAGCTCATTGCGACAACAACGAGAAGAAACGTTTGAAAAAAATCTAGGTAGCAAGGGGGCACGAGCTACACCACTTTCCCTCGAATCGTTACTATTCGCGGGTCGGAGGAAGAAATAAAGTTTGTTTGGCGACGGGGGCCCACTGCGTAGAGCTTCCACACACTAATTGAGACCGCATATCCTCACCACGTTGTTATCGGTTGCTTCACTTGTCCATTCTCTGTCGGTCGCACCCAACATGTTGTGATGACGGCACCACCGCTCACATGGACGGGACGGTGTGTCGACGGATTCACCCTACTGTAGATACTTGCCGGAAACAACCGTGAGTTCGGGATCCAGAGTGTTTTTCTCGGACGGTTAGCGACTTCGTTCTCGGACGCCATGTACGCCCGATGGCGGGTACAGTTAGCGCCCGCACTTATGAACCTGGGAGTTAAGCAGTTTGGGAAATAAATAATAATTTGGAGTTGACTAGGATCCGGCACTAACACTAAAACCTACATAGTTGTTGTTCGGTTCCCTCTCAGAAAAAATGGAAATGAGCCTCCGCCAAAGAAATAGGTTCCTAAGTGCGGGCGCTAACTGCATACTCCGTATTGTTTGGAGAGCGAGCCCACCGCCGGTGCAGCCGGTTGATTGACAAGCATGAACGCGACGATCTTTGCATGTTTCTCAAGCCACCTCGACGTTTCGTGTGCTGCCTTGTGTCGCGAGAGCTATCTCGTCGAACAAGAGTAATGATGGAAAACGCCCCGTTTCTGATTGCTGTTTCGCGAATGCCCGATTGGACCCGCAACTCTGTGGTTCTTGGTTCTCCACGTTTTGGGGGGGCGTTTTGGCTACGTTTCGCTGTCTTCTAGACCATTGGGACATACAACGTGGACTTCATATACACGTGAGTGGCGTAGCGTAGATGTGATAGAGGTGGACGTGCTTACAAATGATGTCCCGTGCGTCGGTTTGGAATCGGAGATCGGCTTGAAGGGGCCAGACAGATCCAGCGGAAATTTCTGAGATCAATCGTGGCCATCCACGTTGTTGACCAACCAATTCTATTCTTCGGCTTCTCCATATTACTATAATACGTGGCCCAAACTCGAACGTGGCCCAGGATATCCCACAAAACTGTAATTTGCAGCTCGTGCCCGAAAACGTATTCTGACTTAATAATGATCCGTCTATCAACGGAAAATCGCTCTGACCAATACCCAATGACGAATCTCACCAATATCATCAGCTGCATCGCTCACTTGGACCAGAACAATGAATGCTACAATACAAGGTTCTGAGCACGAACCCGGAAAACTTGTTTTTAGACGACAGTAGCTTCCCAACCCCCATACCCATAGCACAACGGCATTCGAAGAGAAAGGGTTGTTGCTGTGTAGCTGCACACCAACAAAGGCAAGAAGAAAGGCAGCGCAAGAAGAAATGCGGCCGCCTCGTGTCGCTGCGGCGACATGATATTTGTCCACGGCTTCGGGCACGGATTCAGTGCCGTCAATAGTTGTTTCCCACAAGCACCTGCTTTGCTGCTAACCTGGGGCGACACCTCCACCCAAGCCATAGACTCACGAAAAGACCAGAACAGTTCTGTACGCAAGGAGCACGAGGTGGTGGTCTTGCCGGATCCTGACGGTTACATGTAAGACAACGTTCGCACGGCACGGGTAGGGCCCTGCATAACAACGTCGGGACCTGCTTGTGTCGCAGTGCTTCAAAAGTACACTAGGGGCACCGTGGCAGGAAATATCCTTTCCCGACTTACGTCAAGGATGGGACCAGGTTGGCGTTTGGCTGGGGGAGAGTGTTTCCAAGATGTTGGCCGGCCGATTCGGGACTCGCCCTTGGGGTTAGACTAGTAAGTCTCACGCATGAATATTGCCTGCCTTGTGTGATACAAACTATGTCTCCGCTGTTCTAGTGGTGTGCGGGTGGGAACACAACAAGAACGGATTCACTTGTAGCATATATTGCTGTGTACGTTCACATCAATAGAAAGAGAAAATAGGAATCGGAGACAAGCCGATCTCAACGGGAACGTGTGGTGCCGCACATATGCTGGCTATCTGGATGAATGTTTTTGCGGATTCTGCTAGAGTTCGCTTGATACGGGCTACTTTCTATTGCTGCACTCGGCCGATCAGCCTTCTCACGCAGTGGGGCTGGCGAAAAGCTTCTGTAGGTTGCACAATAAATTGCTTTCGTATGTAGTGCGACGATTGAGTTATAACAATATATGGCGGGTCCAGGACGGCAAGGGGTGGAAGGTGCAGCGCAGGATGTAACTTGCGACGCTGCCGCCCATTAGCGGTGCCGCCAACACGTCGTACCCCCCTGACAGCGGTGTGTTCGAGCTTGGATCGTGTACCAAGCACTGCAGGCGTCAGGGAAGACGCGGTGCTTTGGCGAGCGCCCCTTTTGGCTGGGTAAACAACAACATGCTCCCAAACACAAAAAGCCACGCTTAGCAGGCCATTGAAAGAACGTTGCAAGGAAGGCATGGGCAGGTCAGGAAGAACTCAAGATGAGAGTCGCGTGGGGAAATTTTCTGTTGCCTTCAACTTGGGCATGCCGATGCCCGATTGCATAGTCGCTCCTTGCTCTTTTGTGCACTGTGAAATCTTCCCGATGCGAATGATGTGTAGTGTTTTCTCGTTCCAATGGTGCCCACACTAAAGAGTACGATCCTCTCCGCGATTCCCCAGATGGCTGCCTGAGTCACCGACAATATCGAATTCGTTCGCCTCACCGTACCTGGGATTGCTTCTTCAGGGGCTCGACGTCTGTCGCCACTGGAGGTACAACAAATAATCCTTGCCTTTACATGGGGGTCACAAGCAACGACATCTTGGTGGGTTGAACCTCACCATTTCCAAAGAAAATTGTTGCATCGTTCGTGAGCGTATGCTACACACCGCTGGTGATGTTACAGTCGTCACGACCTCACCATATTCAATTATGAATGTACATACCAGGTGCAGCTATCTCTATGTTGATATCATTTTCCGGTAGGCTACGTGCCGTAGCAGGGTCGTCGTTAGGTCTCGGGTGTTAGACTCCGAAGCTCAAAGCATGATGGTATTGGTCCTGAAAATCATGTATGGCCCTACCTTTTCCTGCCATATGTCTAACTCCTTGCAGCACAATCGTCTTTTCACACCATCGCAGATTGTGGTAGACTTGGCAACACTATACAGGTATGAGAGGACCGCCGAGGGTGCTCTACTGGCCTTCGACAATGTGACAATCGAACAAGGGACGACTTCGGCTTCGTCTGCCACGGCCGACGTGACCGGAGATTGGGTGGTGAGCCTGGTGGTATTGTCGTCGTCAGCAGATCAGGGCATCACACGCCGCGTTTGGCTGCTTGCTTGTTGACTATGTCACCTGAAACGATCGTGCGAAATGCCTGGCACACGTGTCGTACAGGATTCCAAAGGTCCACACGGAATCTACAACACCGCAACCGTGCTGTTTGTGATAAAACTCTCAACGGGAGGATACGGGCGGTGCCCACCTACTATCTTGCGTATGTACCTCCACCCTAGAAGACAATTAGAGATACTCACCAGCCATGTGTAAGCAAAACGTGCCAAAAATCACACAGATAGCCATCCCTTCACCTAGCCTCGAGAGGTGCGTCGAATCAGTACCCTACCCTTGCTTTGTTGGACATCGACGCTTGATATACTGCCGAAGGGTTGGTTTCTCGGGCCGTGTCTTGCTCGCCTTCCCTTCCTGGGACTCAGTCACTCTTGTACAGATGGTATTACCCCGAGCCAATACTGATTCCTGCCTTGCAAATTTAGGCCTGTGCGTGAGCTTGTTTGTGGTGACAACATCTCGAACACGGTCCAGCCGGATGTAAATGTACTCCTGGCGAAACCACATGTGTTTGCATGTAGTCTAGCCACAATGACCGTGTCTCAATGTCTGTATCCTCAAAGGGATTGGGGAGAAACCTATGTACGGTACAGTAGCACCTACGACACATCCGCCTTCTCGCTCATGTGGCGCTCATTCAAGGTTTGAATCTTGATCTCTATCAATCTTTACCCCTCCTCGCCGTCATGTGTGCCGGTCGCGCGCTGCCTCAAGCTGATCGTGGTGAACCAAACGCTGTACTCATACTATGTGGGAAATGAGACGATCGAGTTATCTCAGACTGTCGTAGGAGACGATACAATCGAGGATTCCATGTTCATCGAGGTCATGCCGGATTCGGAATCGGTGAGGGTGTGACATGAGCACCGTATTGCAGGCTGGGAACGGTACGCATCGTTGGCTAACATTACCCGCAACAGGATAGGGATTCATCAGTACAAATGGGGCATGGAACACCACAACAGCTCCCAGTCGCGAGAAACATTGTTGTTACGATACCACGTACATCATCAATAAACCAATAAGCAAAATATGGAAAGAATCGTGTGACACACTCTGTTGCAACCTCATAGCGTGGGTTGTTCCCCCGACAAACACAAGAAGGGACAATGCCTTAGATTTTGGTTTCTATGGTAGTTTCGGTACAATGTTTTCAACTTCGGAAAGACGTCAGTTTTGCAACTTCGAGGGCTGTCCAAGTCCTGTATCACATTGTTGCTACGACTGATTCACACCCCAGGAAAAGGGGAACGAGGTGTAACGATATTTTTGCACATCAACGCAGAGAAGAGGAAGTCAAGAAAATGAACACGTTGGGACATTTCTTTGGAGATAGACGGCGTTTGACGGTTTCTTCAAATATCTGAACAATCCCCTCTACCCTGAGCAAAGTGAAGTACAAGGAGGAGAATGCGTCGTTGTTTTGGACGGGCCACAAGGGGTGACATTCGTTGCAAGTACAGCAACCTTCTCAATGGATGAATACCGTAAGAAAGTGTAAGCAAAATACTTGTAGTCCGTACTATTCACGGTCATCTACTGGATCAACTACGACCGGGTGTCGACATGAAAAAAAACGAGCACGAGAAGAACGTTGCAGGCGGTCGAAGTGCTGAGGTGATCCAACCACAGAGGGTCGAAGGATTGAAGTTGTGTCACAAAGATGGAACCTGTAGGTAACAAACCCGCGCCCCTCTGGGAAAATCTGGTGCGTCTGACTCAGTCGTTTGCTCGTTGTGCAACTGTTTGCGCTGACGTCGGGTGAGTGCATCCGGATAGCAGTTCCTTGAACAGATTTCACGACCGAGGGCGTGTTGGACATCCCCCACACGCGATATGGTGGCCAGACGTTCGCCGGGACACTAGACCTTGTGGTAACGAGTCGGGTCAGAAACTTACAATCACCACGGTATGGGCGGTGGCACATTGTTTACTGAAAGATGCTTATCGACATGTCTTCTACTATATCCAAAATGGTACCCGTGTTGCATCGTCAAGTGCATGCCGCATGTCTACACGTAGGAACGCCGTACACCGGGCGGTAGGCGACGACATCCCTGGACAAAAAAGATTACCACATTCCTCCCAGGCAGTATCACACTCTTCCTGACCTATCCGGAACACGTGTTCAGGTGTACCTGGCAAGGAGAGCAAATGCGGGCTTGGCTTATCTTAGTGCCACTGCCAACCCTTCCACTGGTCTGTTCAAACTCGGGAGCACCTTCACTGTGCAAACATCGTGGGGTTCCGATTTTATCGCGGCCCATCCTGACGGGACGGTAAGCGTTCTGTTATTGCTAGCGCGCTGACACACGCCGTTCCAACGACCGGTACATGCCGTTGAGGACTTCCGACGGAACCACTCGAACTCTCGTTATCGCTGAGGTGGCACCTTGCTGCCGGAAACCAAGGGTGTTATCCTCGCGTAGAATGCGCCTCAGTGTTGGGCGGGTGCATTTCCACACTCTTGGAGTGGATATTTACAGCATGTAGCACTCATCCGTGTCGCGTTCACTCTTCTTTCGTTCGAAACCCCACAGAAAATTGCAATGCTCCGTCGGCAAACCACTCACGTATTGGTCGTAACCCTGCATTTTCCATAACACCCCCCGCCCCTTGTCCCCCAATGCACACGCCTTCATCCAGCGCTTGTACGCCGGAAGGACAGCCAACGGAATGGTGAGCATAATGGTGATTTTTGGTCGTATTCGAACGGTGCGACTTGAAGAGGGTGCTTGTCTTGTTCCCGCTAAACGTTTGTTGTCTGTTGTGTCTTGTCGAATCGACGGGGCATCCGCACATGACACTTTAATCCATAACCCTTCGAAAGCTGCAGTTCTCTTCCCGCTCCTTTACCTCTCTGACGTTCGTCGCTTCTCTTAATGGGTATGCATCCTCCACATCAAACATCCGCCGCGACAAACACCGGACGGACGCGAACAACCATTCCCTGACTACCTCTGCCACCACCGCCACCGGACTCAAGATTGGAGAATACATTCCAGATGCCCTCGATGGATCCCTGTGAGCGAAAACGATTCCGTTGAACGGTACTGTCGCCCCTACTGTACTGGTTGGTGTCACAATGGCGCCGTTCGTGCAACGTTCCACCCTCCGTCCGGCTTGGGGCCCCTTGTCAAGAATAGCGTGGATTGCCAGCTCGCCGAAACGTGTGTATGAGTGTACATATCTAGGTTTTCAATACCCCTTCACGCCCGTCGCCGTACACAGGGCCGAGCCGTGCACCGATGTAGATGCTGAGGATAGCATTTTCAACAGGTATGACACACGTTTCCGAATACAGAACAGCGTCGTTACGGTAGGGTATCCGGGCCTCGCACACTTTCTGAAGTTTTGCTTAACCGCCCATGAGGCACCCATAGGTAGCCATCGGGCACCCATCGGCTGCCCATGGGCATCACGTTGCGCCCATGGGCTGTCGATGGGGCACCCATGGCCATGGTCAGCGAAGTGCCCACGGGTGCATTGGTGCCGATGGGCTGCCCATGGGGAATGCCCACGGGGAAGTCCATGGGCAGCCCATGGGCGGCCCATGGACCGTCAATGAGTGCCCTTCAACCGGAACCAGCGTACTCCTAAACAGTAAATTATCTGTTTTGGAAGGGGCTTTACTATCGGCTAAAAACCTTAACGCTATCCCCAACCCTAATCCCCAGTCCATACGATACGTGCTAGGTGGATGCTGGGTGGTTAAGTTCTGGGTTGATATTTCGCCGGTGGCGAAGATCTTGGTTGAAGTGCCCACGGTGGGCACTGTGTGGGGAGTTCATGGGCTGCGCGTGGACCCACCTATGAGCAGCTCATGAACAACCCATGACCGCCCCATGGGCAGTCCGTGGCGGCCCATGGGCTGCTCATGGGGCACCCATGGGTGCATTAGCAGAAACTGCCCGTAGCGTGGGAGATTGGGTTATTCCCCGGGCTCATCCCTCATGCTGGCATATGCGGAAGAAAAATCGTACTTTTCCCGCGGGTCTAGGGTCTACCTTCTCTTCGTACTTGTGGGGACTTTCATTTTTTCGATCGGAACTGATTTCAGGTTAGATTTCGTGGACATGGAAGTTCGTGGGTTTGCTTGGAAGAGTAGGGAAGTAGAGGAACCGGGAAGAGGTCAGAAATAGAGTAGGCGAGGAACACAGCAAGCAAATCTTCATCGTCTCTCCTTGTCACCCACGCCTCCCGGTTTGTCTGTTATTCAGGGCGCTCGTGTCTCCGGACTGGACGTATCTCTATGTGAGTTCTAGGCGTTGGGAAGTGATACCTCTTGCTCAAATTGAGTAGAATGACGTATCTCGTTAGACAGAGCATGAAGCCGGGCCCAAAGCAGGGTCTCATGAGGGCCTGGTCACGGCACAAGAGCGCAGCAAAGGTTGTTTCCCCTTCCGTGCCCCCGCTTCTCCACGCGTCCATCGAAAGGTTGCTGCAGTGGACATGAAAATACTATAGAGCGACATCGATGGTCTAGGTTACGAGTCAAATACCCTTTCTGTCATCAAAGAATGCCAAACGAGATGTGTTGGGCCCTTGGACCGACTCAATCAAGCGTAGCGCGGATTCCCGAAGCGTCATCGCTGACAACTAGTCCGATGCGACAGGTGTGGGTAAAAATGCTAAATAGCGAAGCCGTGGTAGATGGGGCTTGGAATATACGATTCATGCCCTTCCAGCTTGACAACACCATACAGTTCGATCATGCTCGGTGTATTCACCCACGTACACGCACTCACTCGTGCGTGCTCTTTCCTACAGGTGATTGGAGAAGCAAGACTTGTCGCATACCGGACCCACACAGAGACACCGAATACGCTGAGTCCAACAGAGGCGCCTACCCCTGCCCCAACGGCAACTCCAGATCCTACACCTAGCCCAACTGTATCCCCGATTGGAGATTCCAATGAGATTTCTCCGCCAGAGTTGACCTCCGCAGAGCTTTCAGAAACTGAAAGCTTGTTCGTGTTAAGTTTCAACCGGACCTGCTATTGCACAGCTGGCGCTGAGGCTTCGGAGCTTTCGGAGCTGTCGTTTCCGCCGGCCTTGTGCGGACACGACTTTGTAACCGGGGTATTTGACCAACGGTACGTCGTCTAGAGCACGTTGAATAAGAAAATTAAAGTGGTTGTCATAATACTGTAGTTGGCCGCGTGAAGAGCGTCTCCCAGTTTTGGAAAACCACCCATGGGTCACCCATGGGTCACCCATGTGTGGCCGATGGGCAGCCCAATGGGCGGCCATTGAGTGCCCTTCAACCTGAACCAGCGTACTTCTTAACATAGACCATCCTCTCTGGAACGGGTAGTATAACGACTAATACCTCTAACGCTAACCCAAACCCTAAACGCAAGCCTACACGATACGCGCTAAATAGGTTGGCGCTGGGTGGCAAAGTTTTTGGATATGTGCTGATGGCTAAGCTCCAGGTTGATACGCCGGTGGCGAGTTCTGTAGGTTGAAGTTCCCACGGTAGGCACTTTGTGGGCAGCCTATGGGCGGCCCATGAAGTGCCAATGGGTGGTCCATGGGTGGCTCACGAGTGACCCATGTGCTGTTTAACACAACTGCCATTAGTGCGGGAGATTGCGGGCAGATGCGCGGTCGTGTAACTGAAAATTACGCGACGGTTCAAAGTCGACTTCTCATTCCATCAACCCCGGGAACGCCAGAGTAGAACACATATGAACATACCTCGGTCAGGACAACGAGAATGTCCTTGGTCTCTCCTGGCTGATAAAGGTTCAATTGTGACGGTCTCTCCCGCGGATTTTGGAACATTCGAATGTTTTGTCCTTCGAATCTGGTCTATTGACCTTGTTTGAGCACGGTTCACGCTGTGTCTATTGTTGTCGAACAGGTGCGACATAACGAGTCTTCTCGACGAAACCACGCGAGAGTTTTTCGGCGAGAACACAACAACTTGCCAGTGGTCCAATGGCAGCATAGAAGCAGTTGTCAGCTTCAATGAATCGTCTGTTGTCATGTGGGACCCGGCACCGAATATCACGCTGGCCGGCGGGTGAGACTACCCTTCGCCTTGGCATAACGTTGGAATTGATGGCACGCATGACGAGTGCGGAACCCTGCGCTTCAAGAAAACATTCGATTGATGTGTTGGCACAGCGGTCCTGGTGGAGTTCACCACGTGTCTCCTGAAATACCTGTAAAACGGAATACGTTAGATTGATCTCTGTTATGGAAGTATTTGGTGCTCTCGGTTTGTTTTCGACTCTGGCGCTTATCCTTTCCGTGCATATCGTAGTCCCTGTTGGTGTCTGCGTGAAGCGAAAGAACCCGTGGCCGAACCGCCTTTACTGCAAACTCACATCAAGGATGCTTGAGCTGGGCAGCTGCGGAAATAGAATATTAGCAAGAGGGTGATATTCCTCTCCTTCGAACCTTTTACATCCCCTGGGCCAGGTACATTTATGGACAAACGAATTTGTCCTTGTATGAAGAACCAGCTGTATTCGCCAGCGGTGCGGTTACACTTGGGTTGCGACAGGCGGCACCGGAGCTCGCAGAGGTACGTTGCGTCACGTCTCTCCTTCCGCCGTGCCCAGACGCAACTATTTCCTGCAAACTGTAGTCCGGGAGCACTGCGAGATTCGATGTTAGAGGTTTCATGCAATCACGCAGCGCACAGGCACATGGTGTCCCTTGTTGCAAATCATTTTGGACGTCGTGTTCGGCGCCTCAGAACCCCATTGGTTTGGGTTGGTGTAATCTCACCGACATAACTTCTCCTGTTAACCATGGCGATATACGCTTGGGTGCGATTCTTCACGGTGCTGATACAACCAACCGCAGGCAACGTTTACTAGCGACGGCTCATCAATCGTGGTATCGTTCTCTGCCGCGGGCTCAGCATCGAGCGGCCTGGTGGACCCGAATGACACAGACTCGGGCAGCGCCGGGGCTTGCGATGCTCTCTTCCGCAGCACTACTCTAGTTGCGATCGGCGATGGCGCGACCTGTGAGTTTTCGATGACAACCAAATCGCACCCACGTTCTACGTGGCGCTGGTGCTGCATTCACGGCCAATATAATCTTCAACGAGGTCCAAGCGTTGTGGTGTTGTGCTCTGAATGGCTGAAAGTGAAGTACGACGCAACGACGTATGTGTATAAGACGGTCTCCACCAGAGGTTTTCTGAAGACCTAGCATGTCGAAATACTGAAGTCACAGCCTACGTGGCCTGCCTTCCGAACTGCATCGAAAAACAACCAGGTGAATGGACAGGCCAAAGAGAACTCACGGTATTCCTTGGGTCGGATGCATCGGTAGTGGCAGAAAGTAGTGCCGCCACTACCACAATGGTTTCGACATCCTCTTGCACGACGGACGAGTCTTGCATTGTCCTCAAGGATGGAGGGGTTCGTGCGGAGGCGTTTGCCGTACTCTCGTCTAAGGGATCAGTCCCTGTTTTGCCCCCTGACAACCCGTCCACGGTGTCGGCCGTTCTGGTTGCGCCTCAGGTGAATACTGTGCGGGTAGGCACCACTGCTGTCTCCCCAGGGAAGTACATATATGCAAAAAACTGCAGAGGTAGCTGAGGAGGCGATGAAATCAAGACTATCGAGCTGTCTAGGAGTTGGTATGCTGTGGTTTCTCCGAGCAATTATCCGCCTGTAAGGTAGAGGCAGCAGATGGCGCAAGAGAGGCACTTAGCGCTTCATGTCATCCGGAGAGATTTTCTTCCCGCTCTGATCAAGGAGCCTCCTGTGCGCCTGCCTTGTGTGTGAACTCCCAATACAGTGGGTGGGTCTCTGCGGCGAGTTTTCGCTCGACGGGCGTCTGTCTTCGGGAGCTGCGTCAAGGCCGCTATCCGCCGTCTGGAACGTTTCAACGACGATTGCAAGCAACAGCGCTGCCGTAGCGGCTGTGGCAGGAGCTCTTCAACCGTTTCAGGGATCCCTGTATGCCACCCTGAACTCAACCTCGCTCGAGCCCCTGGTGGAATTCAAAATCTCGCTAATAGTGGAGAACTTCCTGGGTGCTGTCGACGCGGCTGCAGTCACCGTCACCAGAGTGTGAGACCGTGTTTGGTGTTTCATGCATACCCCAGCCAAACACTTCAAGAGTAATCCACATGCTTGGTTGCGTTCTCGAAAAGAGGGAGAGGGGACGAAGTATGTGATTCTGTGGAGATTAGGCGGAACAGAACCGACCCACAAGCATGTCAATAATGTGAACGGTGAATCGAGAGGGTAATAACTTGCTTGCCATTTCCTGCCTTGAACTATGTATTAACTGGCGTGCGGGATGTTTCACAATGTCGGGAAAAAACGTTCGCTGTTCAACCTTTGTCACTGCCAATCGCCAATTCCGGGTACAGCAACGAAGACGCTCCGTCGGTGGTAGTGGTGGGTCCAGCGACAAAGACGGCGATAAGGAGTCGACCAACCTCTCTGAGGATGGCTGCGACACCACCTGCCTGCGGTAAGAAACAAACAACCATCCCCTGCGCAGACCTTATCCCTGCAAATTACAATATACCCACCGGTACTTCTGAGTTCGCTGTTCTTTCTTGTGAGCTCACGGCTACTGCGTGAAAGGCACCAACATCAGCACATACCCTCTCATACAGACATGACCCTTGTTTCCAAGATGGCTACATTCACATGTTTTCCCGGCGTCTTGAACGTCACCACTCCGTTGGCCTCGTATGTGTCCATTGAACCTCCGCCAGGTGATGCTTCGAGTTTATCATTCACCTGGACAGAGTCGGGCATCGACGGCTATGATATCCTGGACACAAGTGTAATCGAGGTACCGTGTGTACGAGGTCACACGTCTCAGACTTGGGCCGTACGTACCATGCCTGACCATGCCATCAATGATCCTTTCATGCTGTAGTTTGTTTGGGGCAAATATCACCCCTTCTAGCTCTTCTCATTCAACGCAGGGTTAGGCTAAGATCGATAGGACTTGTGGCCCATTCCACCTCTCGCAACAATTTCTATGCTCTCAAGACATGAACTTGCGTTAAATCAACCAGCTTGCGCCACATAATGCCGCTTCCCTTTGAACAAGGATATGGTGGGAAACGATCCCACGGCCCTCACAATACCAGCGTACACCCTCGGCTACCCCGGGTCCATGTACCGATTTGTCGCAACGGTATCATCAGGAACGTCAACATCGGGGGCGGTCGTGGAGGTGAGGGTTCTTGTCCCTCGAGCGACAACCACCGCAATATATTATGTAAATGACGAGCATTCATTGTAGAACATACAAATTCCGGGTGCTACAAACAATATCTGTAGGTCTGTAGGAGGCTGTTGACGGTCGCCCACGGCATAATCACGGCGAATAGCTGCAAACACCCCGACATCATAGCATGAAAGCAGCAGGGTTACCGAAATAGCGAATGGCAGCACCTACTGATAAGTATATCAACGATTGGACAAAGCCTGCCACGTTGCCCGTCGTGATATACTGTACGTTTGCCTGAAAATATCTTCATTCTCGCGCTACTTCTCACAACTGTCCCACAACAAGAAAACATCATTGTGTAACTGCTTACCATACTCCCGAGATTTCGTGAGAACATGTCGAAAGGTGATACGTTCCGATGTCCTTTTCGAAAAGGTCGTTCAGCTTGTTCCTGAGTGGTTGATTCCCCTCAATTTGGAAAAACCCAGGGGATTTCACGGAGCGTTTTTTTCCACGAGCGGATACTTTCCCTTTAGAAAAACCGCCCGCTCCGCTCCGTGACATGATAGAAAACTCCGCTCCGCTCCGTGAGAATTTTGCCCTCGGATAAACCGCTCCGATCCGCTCCATGGAGCTTCCAAAACATCCGTACAAGCGGTTTTTCCACGGAGCGGTTTGAGCTACTCCGTCACACAAGCACAGATAAAACCGCAAGGCAGTCACGGTAAAAATCAAGTCACGGGTTTCCCACGGAGTCACACCATGTTTTGGTGTTTTCCTTTCCTTCCATTCTAGTTTCACAGCAGGTATTAGACCAGTTTCAACGAGAGGAAAGTGAGGAATCATCTGCCGTTGTATGTGTTGCAGGAACGTAAGAGTCGAGGATGTACTAGGTATTAGTACTGACAAGTTTCAAAGAGAGGCAAGAGAGGAATCATCTGCTGTTATACGTCTTGCAGGAAGTAGGAGTCGAGGAGGTATCGATGCGGGGAACGGTCCCTTTCTGAATAATTTAATAATTGGACTGTCCTAGCGGCGAGGACGCATACGGTGTCACCGGTGGCCTCCAACCACAGCACACCGTGCGGAAAATCAGTTTTCGGTGTACCAAACCCAACGTTTTTCACGAAATTGAGGTGCTCCGTCGATTTTGTACGGATATCCGTGAGGTTTGACGTTTTTTTCTCTGTCAACGTTGTTCACAGATTATCGTGGGACAAGGCACTCTGAGGGCTGCTATCAGTGGCGGTCAATACCGGCAACACACCGTAGGTAAGTGACAGCGTCGCACAGATCGTGAACGCGCCAATCGGGACGACCCCGTGCTTACTGTAGTTTTGCTGAGGCATACCTGGCTGGCCCTTCTCTCCGACGCCTCCGACCCGTCTTTGATGTTTCCGAACGGCTATGTTCGCCTGTAGGTGCCGACCTCGTTCTGGACGGCAGCGAATCACTTGACGAGGACGATATTCCGGAAGAGGAGTTTCCTCTCAGGTGTGTGACGTGACACACAAGAAAACCCGTGTTGGTCTCCTTGTCGGCGGGTGGTTGCACGCGCTGGCAACTGCCGACATACGCACTGTAGTTGACCCGGAGGGAAACTGCTAAAGAGGACATACTACGACATGTTGATGTTGATATACCACCGATTGGCTGGAATCTATGCCAGAAAAGATAAATATTAAGAGACTTCAACGGGGGCGGGACTTGTTGAGGATGGAGCCTACATACACCAACCTCTGGCCAGCGGACATCCAACACCTGGACGAGTAACAGGCCGACACCAGGTTGTCACCTAGAGATGCTCCAACCTTGTTCTGAACTCTACTCGCCAGGAGCCCCGCAACCAATGTAGCAAGAACGCTTCCACCCAACGCGGCGCTCAGAGGCAACGAGATACTCGAAGAAACGATTGACACTTCCCTCTACTCAAAACAAGGAACAAGAGCATGACTCTCTGGTCAAGGTTGCCTCTTTAGTTACCGCTTGCATTCAGAATGCATATATATACGTGTGATGCCGTCTCTCGTCGAGCTCCACATTTTGCCGAGAAGCTCGCACTTGACAAACGTGGAGGTAGCATTTGAAAGGTTCCACGTTGACACGGCCCCCTTCCGTCTCGGTGCCCAGTTTCGTTAACCCCAGAGTGTCGCTGGCAACTCTGTGCATCGCGATGTCCAGGTACTCCTGGTCTTGCTCCAAAAATTGCTCTGGAGTGGCGGATGGGTATACTGGCTCGGACGAGGCAATCTTCACGATTCCGAGCGGGAGCTTGGAAGCAGGCTTGGTATGTCAGACAGATGGCTGTGTTGCCACCGCCCTCAGCAGAGAAGTAGCTCGAACGTCCCCCAACGGATCTCAAGCCTACCGCCCCACCACCTGGATGTTCGTACCCCATCGACGATGACAGGTGTACGAGTTCTCCCTGAACATTAGCAAGGGAACGGCAGAATCTGATGTGGTCTACGGCGTCTTTCGTTCAGACTCCGCGACCGTCCAAGTTCGAGTAAGTCGTGGTGATTCATCTAGGGGGGGTCACCTTCACCTCTTGCAAGCGATTCGGATCGAATGATTGCTGTCGCACGTTCGAATGTGCGTGATCTTGTGCGTTTTCAAGTCAATAGCCCGAGGATCAACAACTTAAATCACTTCACTTCGTTTAAGCGGGATTCCACTTTTCACGGGAGTCTACGCCGAGAAGGCAATGGCTTCGTCAGTGTACGTGCTCCCATCTCCTATTCTTTTGTCTGGTGGCGTCTCAAGGTCGTTTCCTTCGAGGCTCCTGAGGTGGTCGTGGCTGCTAAAAATGATGCAGAAAAGGTGGACCCCACGCAGAAGGTCGTCATATACGGCGGCGTGGTTGAGCAGTCCACAGCAGTGGAATATTTTTGGACACAGGTGGGATGCAAGACGTTATCGAAGTCAGGGTGGTGCTTGCGCTGGCACTGGCGACCCAGCTCTGATCGTATTCCTTCGTAAATTTACTTTCATAGCATCACGTTTTGCTCGCGATCGAGCAACAACAAGAATCACCAGCAAATTGTGTTTTTTTCTTTCTCGTGCAACTAATAGCTGCTTGCGGTGCAAAATCCCTTCATGGTTGTTGTCAGAGGGGTTAACGGAGCACCTGCGGGGTGAGTACGCTGAACCACACAGTGATGCCGATGTCAAGACGTCAATCACTCAAGGCGTGCTGTCATAAAATTGTTGGACTCGTGGGATTGCGTTGGTTGTCGGGACGTGTCTGCAAACCCTGTCCAGGTGAACGGTGACTTGGACCTCGCGACGGCGGATTGGAGTGATTTCTTCACCAGCACCCAGACTGGGTGAGATGTCATCGAAGTATGTGTGCTGTTTGATTGAGTGCTTGATGGACATCATTCTCACGCTGATTGGCGGTGTAAATCATCGGAATTCGTTCGGATTCCTGCTCAAACGCAGTGCCTCGGTGTGATGCCACCGGCCGTGTGTATCCAACGTTCGTAGGCCTGACAACAGGCAAAGGATTTTCAGGATGCATTCGTCGGTCCTGGGTGAGGTTTGGGGCTCTCTTGAAAATGACAACCCTCGCAAAACCCCACCATATCAATTGCAGGGCCATTCTTGTGGCCAGGCCGCACGTACTGACGGGTGGGTCGTCTTACACGTTCCGTCTTTCAGCGGTGGACACCGCTTCCGGAGAAACAGGTACGCAATCGAAGGTGGTGTACGGGGATGCGTCACCCTAACACGAGCTCAGCTGTTCATCGTAATGCTGGAGGCGAGTTGCAACGCAAAAAACACTCGCCGTCACTGATCGGCCTTCGAAGTCGCACCGATATTGTTGCGCGTGCGGTGATATACACCTTTCAGGCTTTGCGGAGATGTATTTCGATGTGAACGCACCCCCGTCGGGTGGATACGTCGAAGCGACCCCAAGGGCAGGGGTTGCAGCCATCGACATGTTTTCTCTGGAGGCTTTGCTATGGGAAGATGACATCGGAGATCTTCCGTTGAAAGTCTCCTTCTTCTACGTCGCGGGTCAGGTCAGCCGAGCAATAACCGAAAAGAGTCATACTGGGGAACCATTCCAAT
This sequence comes from Ectocarpus siliculosus, assembly GCA_000310025.1. Classification (NCBI taxonomy): domain Eukaryota; class Phaeophyceae; order Ectocarpales; family Ectocarpaceae; genus Ectocarpus; species Ectocarpus siliculosus. The sequence goes on from FN649734.1 coordinate 1,165,310, forward strand.
CGTTTGAAGGGACGATCTCAAATGGTGTGTAATTCATCGTTTCGTCGGTTTCTGCACATTTTTTTGGTCATGCGCCAGTCTATTCCTGGAAACTATTGTTGCACTTTCGGGCGCAAAAAACAGCGGCGTAACGAGCCCCATTCGTACGCGTCCGTGGGTGTGTCATGTTCATCACAACACGGCCAAGCACAATACGGCAACGTCTAAGGCGTTGCGCCACATGGTTACCAGAATCCGAGGGGCAAACACATGCAGAAAAAATACGCATAGACCCACAATACTGCCAATTTGATCCCCTCCAGGACGAAACGGGAAGACAGCGCAGCTTGTCGCTGTATGAGGTGGAGTCTGTCGAGTGGAACGGGCCCCTACCTGTAGGTTCGGCAGCTGACAACTACACGATGACCATCATAGGTAAGAACAATTCGGGGATTGAACGAGGACCATTTCGATCTGTATCTCATCACCAAATGAGGGGGATGGGACCCGAATCCAATATCCAGCACTTTACTCCCGAATGCGGGCTGTAACACGCACCGTTTCGGTTTGTAATTCGCCGCAATCGAGGAGGTGGGACACCCGAAAAAAACACCTAGCACTCGTACATGCTCGAGCTCAAACTGTACGCCCCAAGTTCACCATGACTGTGTTTTGGGTTGCCATCGCGGCTTGCAACCTCGTCCCGGCTTGACGAATCCGAGTAGAACCTAGTGCCAGTGATTCTTGTTTTCGTTTGAGCGCTTGCTATTTACACGGACGTTTCACGGTTGTTTCGCAATCATTGGTGCTCCGAACTCATACCCTCTAAAGGTCACATTTCTGATAAATACGGTGCCACAGAAACATCATTCTATGATGGGTCGGGGCAGCCACTCTTCGTGCATGTGACAGCATGGACAGCCTCTTCGAACGGTTTGGTGAGACGATCTGTGGAGGGGATTGACCCTTGAGGTTGCAGAGCATACGACGTGCAGCATGTGGTGGACTGAAAACGGGTCTTGACTGCTCTGATGGACGGGACAAGGCTGTTTGAGGGGGTGGGGATCGGTCGTCTTAAAAGTTTCAAAATATTTCGATGATGCTTGACTCTGAATAATGCAACTGCATGCAGTGTCTGTTCGCAAGACACAATCAAGTTCGGAGTGCCATGACTCGTGTTTCCTGACGCAAACCCCTGGTCAGTCGCTGATGGATGAATATACGGCCGCGGCTAGCGTGACGGAAGACGTTCCAGGGGAAGCAACGTCAATTGTCAGAGCGTTTGCCTCCCTGCTCATGGTCGAGATCAACAACAGTGCCGCGGCTTCACCTACTGAAGCACAAGACTTTCAGGTGAGGGTTACGGTGCGTCAATATGATAATGTGCCTCAAACACATAGCTTCCCCAAACAACCGTGGCTATATCCAGTTCCAAACCTGGAACTTCTGATGAATGCGATGTGGGCCCAAGTTATCGGCGCAGTTACACGATTATTTGGAAAACGCCTAGTTGTGTATGCGAAACATCCTCAACTCAACGGACGGACTAGTGAAAACGTTGGCTCTATCCCTGTCTCCCGGTTACTATCAAGGCCAACGCCGCAGACGGAAAATAAAGATTGAAGAATATACTGCTCCTGGGTGGCCATCCTCCTGTCGCACCCCGACTGATACGACACATTTACCGCTGGCAACTAGACCAAAAGAACGACAAGCACGCATAGGCACCATCATCATGAAGGTGCAGCACACAAAACAAATAACTCACCGAGTGTCCAGCGGCGGTGCTTTCCGGGCTAAGGGTAAAGCTGGGCATAGATCGTGCGGCTTACCCTACACCAATATTCTGAGCTCGAAGGAGACGTAAATATATTCTGCTTTTCCACACCTTTTATCTGATGCGAGACTATGTACTCGAAGGGACATTTCTACTGCACCAAGAATACTCTTCTTTGGCAGCCGTTGGCATTAACCAGGAGGTTCGTGCGGGTGGGCGTAATGCACGATTGGCAGTGTTTTGGGGGCGACTCCAGGAGCCCCTTGCAAGGCGATGTACCCGTTCTAACATTGGCCCAGAGGTTTTTTTTGCAATGTCGTTTGGCACGAGGTTTCATCTACAATCAAACAGATCGATGCCGTTGCTGTTCTCACTTCCCGCCGCAGACCTTCGTGGCCACCATGATTGATGCAACCGTGCACGAATCCACTGTGTTGGACTACTCGACTACAACGGCGGGGGCTATTCTAGACACAATGGCCATTCTGTCGAGCAGCGAAAAGGCATTGAACACGGATTCGCAGGTAGGTGTGCGTTATTTGGTGTGGAATTTTGGCCTCGAGGGCGAACGTGGGTTGGACCGGTTGGGACATGGTTGTACAGAGCCGTGGCGATTCTTATCTCACTTGTACGTAGTCGTGGAGGATGTAGGTGACATTGCGATGAACACATGATTACGCTGAGATCGCTGACGGTGTTGCATGCGCTCAGGCAGCCATATTGGCGTCTTCAGCCTCCATTCTGGACACAGCAGTCGGGGAAGGCTACTGGAGCTCCGGCATGTCCACCTCTTCTCTGCAGGTGTTGGACCAGGTGATCGGGGCGTACGACACGTCTTTGGACACCATCGTCGGAAGCGACCTAATGGGCCAAGACGCCGCCAATAAGTGAGCATCGAAGCGTGCTACAGTGCACCACGGTGCTTTCTTGTGATCTCTGCCGGCTAGTCCCTGATCCTGCTGGCGTTGTTTCAATTGATATGAACGTTTCCATGAATGCGTGTGTTGCGTGACGCCCGGTGCCGCATAAACAAGTTTGACGGCCATCGTTCAGTCCATGGGGCTCCTAATGGAGGCCGGAATGGAAGATGGCGAAGATGTGATGACAATCGAGAGTGACCACGTACAAGCTAGCTGCCTCATCACTTCAAGGACGGGGAGCTTGAGTTTCGACGCTGGTGAGAGCTTACACTCGCACAACTTCCTTGAACAACGAATACTTCCTTGTGGAGTGTGAAGGATCCAACCGATTGGACGATTCTCTTCGATACCGGTGAAAAACAGAAAATGCAAAAAAATAAGTACGCGCTTGTTGTCCTGTATTTCCGTAATGAAAGGAACATCATCGGTGTCGTTCGAGAACGGCGTCATTGGTTCTCCATCGCCGCCATCCACGAGGAGACGAATGACTCCTGAAATGGACGAGGGGTCGAAGTGCAAAGCAGGCGGATGTGGTTCATCGACAAATCGCAGGCGAAGGCCATCCTCTCGTCGCCTAAGTACTGTTTCCCCGGCATCTACATCAACCGTGCTCGTCACAAACCAGCTCTTCAATGCTGTTAGCCGGCCGTCGGCCCTCGTCAACGGGGGGATCACACAAATCAGGGTTTCAAGTACCGATGACGGAGAGGTGTGTCAAGTCAGTCATCGAGAGAACATGTAGTCTGTGCCTGCTTGCAACATGCTTTCAATGTCAGGTCAGAGGCAGTTCGGCCCAACCGGATCTCCGCAGAGTCAGACAAGCAACACACGTTGATCGTGGTAGCAACGACAGCCGAACGTGCTAGCATTAGGGATCATTTCGTTCATTTTCCCTTCTAGGCCGATGTTTCTACCTTATCAGCAAAACTGCGACTTACCATGCACGTTTAGCCTTTGCGTATGCAGCCATCCTGTGTGGAGTTGCGTGGGGGTGCCGTGTCTTCTGCCACCCTACTACTTGATCTGAACATGGTTTTTCGTACTCGGTGTTAGCGGAAAAGACGATTAGCGAAATGTGTGGGTTTCTGTCGGGGGTGTTGCTTCTTTCGTGGGTGTGGTATACGGAGTGTTTGCCACGCAACCACCAACATCATAAGGTGTCACGCGTTGTGAAGTCAGGTTGCCGGGCATTGCTAGTTGTCTTCCGTTTGCCATGCATACCATTAGAAGAGGACCGCATGTACCACCTGGGTTTCACCACGCAACCAGTTACTTCGCTGGCCCTCATGTCTTGCCTGCCTGCTTGCCGATCATCTCCACCCTTCAGGACATCGCGTTGGCAGGCCCGGTGCAGCTGACAATGAGGGCGTCAATGACATCGAGTGCTCTACTCCCGTCGTGTTCATACTACAACGAGGAAACCGGCCTCTGGGATTCAGAGGGTCTCGCTATTGGCGCAGTTGCTGTCCCGATCGACGCGGGCGACAGCGCACTGGATGTCCTCGTGTCCTGCGTGACGTTTCACCTGTCGGACTTCGGTGTGGCAACCACAGAAATCGAGACCGTCTTCCAACCGGTGACGTTGGTGAGCTTTGGTGTTGATTTGTGACATTGTGAACGTTTGTGATCTCGATTCAAGTTTTCCACGTTGTCTTGTACCATGCCCAAGAAAACGTCGGTGCCTCCCATGATTGAGCCGGGAACGGCGTGCCGCAGCTAGCGTTGGCCCTGCAGCATCGTCTATTCGGCACCCCAAGCGTAGTGTGCCTTGCCTGAGCTCGCACCTTTCCCAGGAGCACGTGTAGGATACAAGTACATCTGCTCATCTGTAGCGGGCAAAACAATCATAGACTATTCCCACAATGATGCATCCCTACCCCCCCGCATGGTTTTGGTCAGGGGGCAGGCCTCAGTGTCGTCAGTGGAAGGGACATGACCGTGTGGGGACTTGTGCTGACGGTAGGCGCCTTGATCCTTTTGGGCATCGTCTGGAGCGTCTCCAGGATAGCAGATCATCGTTCGAAAACGGCCGAAAAGCTTCAGACAAGGGCCTACGACCACTACATCGAAACAGGACATGTGAGTGTTAAGTATACCACCCTCTCAGCAGTACCACAACATACCCGAAGTTGGTGGCCAAGTCTGGCCACAGCTGTCTCTGATTGCGACTGATGTGTGCCGGGGTAGATTATCCTCTCCCCAGCCTTGCGTGTACATACGTACATACACACGGGTGACGCATTGGTCACACGTCCAGAGAACACAGAACACAACTCAGCGGGGCGGGCGAACACGTCAAGCCTGCACACACTCCGCCGTGTTTTATTGTAACCCGTTGAGGTGTAACCTCGCCCGTCACACTGTTTGGGTCCAATTTGGGCATACGTTCGTTTCCCTCGACTGCTCTGTCCGCACCAGCCCCAGCGGCTACCGACTTTGGAAGATATCAAGGACTTGAAACAGACGCTAGAGAGGAAGCACAAGAGAAGACGGAAAAGACGGGATGAGTCATTTGCAGGATACCTTCGACGGAAGTTGTTCCAACGGTGAGACTACTTTGTTCAACGGTGTGTCATGATAGCTATGTGTTGCGGATGACGTTAACGCCGCCTTGCGCTACTTCACGATCGGTAGAACGTGGGGAAGGTGTGTCTCGATGACCTTTCTAGGTATGGCCTTGTTGGGGTTTCATGCGTAACGGTATGGGTGATGCTAATAGAGTCAGTTGGTCGTCGATTTGAGCGGCATGAAGAAAGTGTACCCGTCCCTTCCTCACCCTTGTGCACGAGGGCCGAGATACTTCCGGTGACGCAAACGACACTGTTTAGCATTTCGCTGGGAGGGGTTAGCGGCGAGACATCGGCCATAGACGGTCGTCCGTGCCGGTGCTTCTAGTTAGGGTTCATGGGTAGGGAGACACAAGCCACCCGAGCCAAATGATACACTACTCATCGAATGTTCCGCATGCCTTTCTCCTCAAATCGTATCAGAACTCGGTCCTGGCTTCAGTTGATCTGGGCACTGCTTAAGCATGTGCTTTTCTTCCACCCTTGGGCTGGGATAATTGCGCCATCTGGAACTCATTTAACTCTCACCAGGGCACAGGTAGGAACAGTGACCTGGAGCGAAAAAAGACTGCGTCACGATCCGAGTGCGCCATTAAGTACTTCTGCGTCCTCATGGGACTAGGGGTACCGTAGCGGTCACGGCCTAGATCCGGATGCTAGGAGGGGGTAATCATGGCCCCAGATATTATCATCCACCTTTGAGTGCTAAACGCGACTTGTTGCTCAGCGAAGGCGACACAATGAATCGCTTAACAAGATCGACATCCAGAAGATACTTTATCACTACACGCCCCCTCATGCCCCGCACTCAGACCGGATGCTTACGTTGCATCGATCTCATACCCTTTGCTTGCTTTGGCAGCTTTCATTGTTGATATTTACACAAGTGATGGTCATCATGATGCTTTCCGCTGCCGTATCTGGAAACGCCACCAGCCCAGAGGTTGAATACGTGCAGGTCTTGGTCAGGTGAGATGGAGGAATTCTACTTGCCGCCCATCATATATTGCCGAAAACGGCCGATGGATGCCGTGGCCGCGAGAGATACTAATCCCGCTTTCGGTGTGTCATGTGTTGCTAGATGGTCCAGATGCTACACAATATCGTAAGCAGCTGCGCACCAGATCCTGCGTGCGTGCTTCAATCTGCAAAGATTCCTGTTGGAACAGGTCCACGGTCGCACCATGTCGATATTACCGCAGCCGATGCAAATCGATGGGACATAATGCCTTCCTTTGTCACTGCTTTCTGCCCAACCATTTGCTCTTCCAGCTTAGCGGCGACGCTACCGGCCTCAATTATCGTTCCACGGGCGTTTGCTGCCTCGGCTACACCACCTCCTTCGGTCACCGCGAAACGCAATTGGTTGCAGGTGGGTACGTCACATGGTTGACGGTCGGTTCTATCAGTCTGCAACACTCGAAGCTATTAACATCGTAAACTCAAGATATGTCTTCTCGTTAAACCCTGTCCCTAATGCCACCTGTCTCACAACACCCCGACATAGGTCGTCGCGGACGCAAAAGGAAAATACCAAGCTTCGAAGCCAATTCTATCAGCGGAATACGGCAGCAAGTCAAGGTGTGTGATGATGATTTACCTAAAGATCAAAAATGTGTCACGCAGTAATGGACCATGGCCGGTTTCGCAACTATGTAGGCTAGTAGTGGCGGCAGATTTCAACTTTCAGGAAATATGGAAATATGGATCTTGTCTAGTTTATGCCAGACTCGTCACCAGCAGTTGGTCAGTTCGACCAAAACCCCTCGCTCTAGCCCAACATCTTGTCTCTCGTTTAACCACACAACCCGTTGTAATTGTCTGATGGTCGCTGTCGGATTTATTTCCGACGTCGTCGGGTACAAGTACGTGGGTTCACGTTCCCTGTATCGCGGGCAACCCTAGAGTGAGACCGGCGGTAACCGTTAGGCTTTGCTTCAAATGTGCAACGTTTCTGCCAGAGAGCGCCTGATGATCTCACATATCAAACATGTCTGCGGTCGAGAACCGTGTACGGGGAATATGTGTAGAAATCAGCAAACATTTTTCGCCTTCCGTATACATTTTCTCATTATCTTCGACGCCCCACATCACACCAAAACATTTGTTTTCATTTTATTTTTTGTTCATTGCGGTTTCGTTCATGTGACGCTTGCTCTTTGCTACTGTCCCTTGCATGTCGCAATGATACGATGTAGATGGGTGCGCGAGCCAAATTACTTTCTGGCGGCAGTATACTTGGTGGTCGCTCGAGTAAGGCAAAGCATTCCACGCGACGGGGCTTTTCCTCCTCGGGACCCTGATATCGGGGACGTCCTTAGTCGGGGAACGTGAGTCAAACGCAGCATTCGGACACTTCATCCGCGGCTTAGATCAATGCATATTGTCCAACTGCCCTTCGGGAAGGTGATCAGTTGCGTGCTCCTTGTTTGCCTCGCTTTTGCCTCTCACGGCCGGTTGAACATTGACCTGAAAATGTTGCGACTCCTCGACAGGGGTCATTCGAACTCTCTCAGCTAATGTTCACGCTGCTGACATGCTGACCGAGACCCCGCCTCAGACCGACTCTGCAAAAGGGCAATGATGCACTGCCTGACGATGTGAAAACACGTGTTTGCTCCGTACTCTCCTGCAGTGGGATACTGCTGGCAGCACTGGTCCAGCTTGTGCTCAACATAGTGTGTGGATGTCTTTGCTTTGCACTCGGTGCGGACCACGCCCTGAACAAAGCATTGGGCGCCGCCGTGGTCGGTAGTCATCTGCAGAGCTTTCTGTTTTTAGGTGAGGATGCGGGGTTCATTGATGACGAATGAGACCTGTTGTTGGACTTATGTAGAAATCTTGATTTCAGAATCCATGTAGATGTCAGGGTCGTTGCTTGTGTTGAAATAGTCTGGCTATCTCTCTCACAGACAAGGCCGTGA
>FN649734.1:1181290-1194491 GCA_000310025.1 Ectocarpus siliculosus
AGTTGATCCACTGGAAGGCTGCACTTGGCATCTTAGGATATGCAGTTAGGACTAGTTCTTTCGGGATTTCTTTTCAGAAGGGGACAATTTCAGGGTTTTCTTTGATCACGTTCGTCGACGCGGATTACGCCTCGCGTGCGGCGGATCGTAGGTCGGTTTCAGGGGGAGTAGTAATGTGTGCGGGGGGAGCGATAGCATGGTTTTCCAAGACTCAGAAGTGTGTGACTTTGTCCACCACGCAGGCAGAGTACGTGGCGATGGCGGACATGGGGAAGGAGATTCTTTTTTTGAGGCAGGTTTGGCGCTTTATGTTGCCGAAGGAGTTGCGGCCGTGCATTCCACTGTACGAGGATAACGAGGGTGCTCTCCAGATCGCAAAACACCCGATCTCGAATTCCAACTCGAAGCACATCGACGTGCGGCATCACTTCCTCAGACAACTGGTAGATGAGAAGGAGGTAGAGATCATTCATGTAGCGTCGCAGTACCAGCATGCTGACTTCCTCACGAAGGCGCTACCTGAGAGGGATTTTGTGTTCCACAGGGACTACGTGATGAACTTAAATTGAGCAGTCCCGGAGTTTTTTGTGTTGTGTTTTTGTTTGTGTGATTCTTTCGATTTGAGTATATGAGGAGTTGATTTTCTACGAGTTTGAATTCAAGAATGGCCGATTGACATTATATTTGGTATTTCTGTTTTAATGGTTGGTTGGGAATACTTTCTATCCGATTGAAATTCTAAATGAGCAGTCCTGGAGTCTTTATTTTTGTTTTGTTTTTTTGCGTTTGTGCGATTCTATTGAATTGCTATTTCTGAGGATTTTCTACGATGTTGAATTCCAGGGTGACCGATGGATAATCTCTGCAGTGTTTCTGGTTTAATGGTTAGGAGAAGAGTTTCAAACCGGTTGGAGTTCTAACGAGTTTTGTTTCGGGTTTAATGGTCATGGTGTTTTGGCGAAGACGAAGCATGAGATGGATGGAATGTTAATCACTAAGCCTTGCGTTCAGGTATTTGGTATAAGAGGGTATGCATGTGTAAGGTAGTTAAATGAGTCCGGGTGTAATCTTGCCAATGCAGCGAGTAGGGGGGCTGTTGGATGTACTCACAGCATCAACAGATTATTGCGAGCAAGAATTTCCCGAGCAGATGGAGCGGGGAGTTTGGGGGTTCAATGGTTGCTATGGATTAGATTTGGTGGTACCAACTTTATCACATATTGCAGGTTTGAGGGTATGGGTGTCTACAACGGAATTTGTGTGCGTGGCTTGTGGTTCCTCACTTCCTTTTTCTGTGTATAATCAAGTCCTTTTTCCGGCTCTCACGCCAACCCCGGCTTCCACGCCCATACTCCGGCTATCACGCCAACCCGGCTTCCACGCCTTCAGGACTCCCACGTCCCTAAATATACCTTTACATCAGGGCCACCACGCCACCCGGCTTCCACGCCACAACTATATTATACACGAGCTTCCACGCTCCACCACGTAGAAGGGCTTTCACGCCCGCGGATAGTTTCTACATTTTGACCGTTGGCAGTACCCAGCTGCTGGCACCTTTTGTTTCCCACTACGGGACCCCGCGCCGAGGCACCCACGCACAAAGCTACTCAACTAAGCAACCCACGCAGACTCAACGCGGCATGACCGCGGCCGCGCTGGGCACCAGACGCGGCGGGCCGTGTATTTTGTGCGTCGGTCTCCCTCGACGCGAAAGGAAAAAGCAATGGATTGATTGGTTAGGGTTAGGTTTCTATAGCAGATAGACCACCGCAGCTAGCTGTGCCCACAGCAGCTGCCCCCCCAATAAACGATTTGATTTACCTATACTTTATGTAGCGCAGACGGTAGCGCGGCGCCGCGCCGCCACCTCCGCACGCACACTGCGCCACCGTCGCGGCCGCGCTGTGGGCTGTGCGCGAGACACGGCGCGCAGCACCTTGTGTGCATTAGTCTGCCTCCTCTTCTCCAGAGCCGGAGGCTGAAACATCGAACAGCGCGTTTTGAAAAGGGACGACAAAAACAACAACAACAACGACGACGACGACGGCGACGACAACAAAGGCCTATAAACATTTGTTTTATACTTACCTGATACCTGACTAGAACAGTTAAACGTCACGATTATCATCCTCCGAGTGTATTTGTAACATAATGTAACGCCTACGAGGAAAGACTCTTATATGCATGTGCGCCGACAGGTTCAAACAAAGTTGCGCATGGGTACCAACACGTACAACCATGGTCACGCTCTTGCCATGGTCAACCATGGTTAACCATTCACCATGGTTAACCATGGTGGATGACCATGGATGACCATGGATGACCATGGCTAACCATGGTTAACCATGGTGGTAAACCATGGTTAACCATGGTGAAAATGCCGATAATGTAACCCCCTCCCTTGCCTGTCATTATCCCATTGACCCAGAAGATGCGATGACAACGGTGCTAGTCATGCGTTTGTGTCTGTGTTTGATTTTGCTTTCTCCGGTGGAGTGACCTCAGAATCACCCGCTCGCATATGTATTGGGTGTACGTGCTTGGCCAGCGGCGAATACACCCCGGCCTGAAATAAGGGATACCATCAATGAAGATTCAGGCGACTTCCAGTAATTATTGTTTTGCATGGTTATCTTTGATTCGTATTGTTGTCTTTTTTTTGTTTGCTCGGCATCACGTACCGAGCGGGAGAGATAGGCTCTATTAGATTGACACTCTACAACAAGTGGATGGTACTGAATGTTCCCCTGGAATGAGGTAGAGCGGAATACCGGGTAGTTTGTGTGGTTCGTAGAATGGATTTCCGGGGATGGATGTGCTAGGTACCCCTGTTGTATGGCGTCACCCCCTCATCGGGGCATGCATGTGTGTGAAGAGACTATTATTCATACCAAACTTTCTCCAACGCGCGAGCCCGCCGAGTTGCTGACCCCCTATTCAACACAAGTCTTGCGACAAGCAACCCCCGGTTCGGATCATCTTTAACACTCTTCTTGCTGTTTGTCTGGATGGGGCCTGCCTGTCGTCCTTCTTATCTATTTACCTATTTCGGGTTTGATCGCGATCGGTTGTAAATAAATGTGATCTGCAATGGAGCACGTTTGGTGCGGGGATATTCTGAGCCTAGTATTCGTTCCCGTTTGAATTCTAGCGTTTGGTTAAGTTCTTTTTCTCTTTTGGGGCAGTTGGCATGTGACCCCGGAAGGTAACCGCGTCAGTTATACCAGGGTACAGTACTGATGATGTATAAGACACTGAGCAAAGACAAGGAAAAATTCAAGGTGGGTGTGAGAACCTGGCGCGTGGGGCTGAGGCTCTACTATTGTAGTTCCTACAGTGCTCTGTAAGATGTCCACCCAGCGCCCGCTTTTGTTGGGGTGTTGGGCTAGCTACTGCTGTAGCGCGAGTTGTGAGTGCTGCGTTGTACTCTTCGGAGAAATCACCCCACCCACAGACAGATGAAGACTAGACTATACAGTCTTATAGTCTACATACATACAGTCGTATACATATTGCAGGTACATCAGACTGATGCACCCGTCCCATACAGGGCACCCGCCCTGTATGGAATCTGGCCTGAACGGGGCACAATAGCGCCCTATTCAGGGTTTTGGAGTGCCCTATGCAGGGATATGATATACATTTGACGAGATAAGGGAGGAAAGGAACGTCTCTGTCTGCACCTGAGTGGAAGAAGAGAGGGTAGCCCAACTTGTGACAATGATGTGTCTCGGTATGATGCGCTCGTCAGAAGAACGACCCTCTCGCTGTAGTGAAAGGTACACACACACACATGGCTGTAAACACTGTAGCCACACCGTATTCTACAGAGGCTCATAGAGTGACCGTCAAGTACACGTGTGTTGCAGACCAGATGATGTGGTGGTGTTGGCGCTTAGTTGGCCGAAAATAGAGAAGGTGAAAGAGATTGAAGTAAAGAGAGTGAGCGAGTGGGGGCGAACACCACGGGGGCGAACACCACGGGGGCGAACACCACGGGGGCGAGCCATCCACTGTCATCACGGAAAGGAAACACACACTGGCCATTGCAACGTACCGATCACGGTAGTAGACGGTTAAACCGACCTAGGGCAACGTTACTAGAATATCCTATTGGACAACAGTCCCATGTACCATACTTCTATGGTTCAATGTATAACCCGTAGGTGTGTACAATGATCCGATTACTGAATCAACATACCGAACACTAGTCTATTCTGGTAATACTCCTTAGGTGAACCCACTACTTACTTTTGTGTACAGCAGTAAACCCGAGTGACTGACATAGAATACTCCAACACTTTGTAGGGGTATGCTGTGCTGTAGGGGTAGGCTGTGCTGCCGCTGCTGCTGCTGCTGCTGCCGCTGCTGTGAGGTGTTTGTGTTTGCCCAATTACAGGGCAGGGTGGGACTGTGTGAAGCCCTACTTCCGAGGTCTCCGGAAGGTTGAAACCCGCCCTGTATAGGGCCTACGTACGCCGGCAATCTTTAGTCTAACCAGGTTGCTTCTGAGGAAACAAAACCCACCCTGCCCAATAGCGGGTCCTGTCTTTGCCAAGAGATTTCATCCGCCCAATAGGGGGCACCCGCCTTATACGTATAACCCGCCTTATAAAGTGTACGACTGCATCCTTACTCAGCGTGCCTCGGAAGAAATATAATCCGTCCCGCCCAATATCGGGTCCTGTCTTTGCCAAGAGCTTCATCCGCCCAATAGTCTAGGAGGCACCCACCTCATAAACCTGTGTATGCATAGATAGTCTATTTGGCCTATGCATTTATTGGACCTACGACTGAACTTCATTTACCAGGTTGCTTTTGAAGAAATATGCCCTTGTAGGGGGAGCAGCATCTCTCCTACGGTATTTGTGCAAACTCCGACCGTCAACGAACTGTTCTCTGCTGTACACTCGTGAACACACCAGCCGTCTGTTTCCTCAACACTGGAAGTACTCCTCTCCTCCCCTATTGTCCGTCCTACCGCAAATAACCGGTGGCCCCGGTGGTCTAGCTGGCATCCTCGAAACCTTCTTATTGGTCAGGTCAGGGGTTCGAATCCCGGCGTACGCGAGCTTTTCTTGCAGAGTGAGTTTTTCTCTCGCTTCCGCTCCTGGCCTAGGGAACCCGGTCGCCCCGGTGGTCTAGTTGGTATCCGCGAAACCTTCTAGAGGTCAGGTCAGGGGTTCGAATCCCGGCGAAGCGAGCTTTTCTTGCAAAGTGAGTTTTTCTCTCGCTTCCGCTCCTGGTCTAGTGGATAGCGCTCGTTCGTGTGTACACAGAGGGAAGAGAGTGCTGAACTCTTCTCGCATTAAAAATCGAAGGCAAAGTACCACAGGAGGGGAGGGTAGCGAGGGGTCCTTCTGTGTGGCCACGGGTTGGAGTAAACGGCACTAGTGCTGTGAGCGCTAATTTGAAGTGAAGACAAAATGATTAAAAAAAAATGAACCGCCGGAATTTTATTTGTGGTGTTCGAAGAAAAAAAAACACCGACACCGACCAAGACTACAATATCAGCCAAGTTACTGTGCATATCCTTGTACCAGGGGGAGCGGCATCTGTCCGTCTCCTACGGTGGTTGTGCAAACTCTCCGATCCTCAACGAACGGTATTATTCACGTAAGCACAGCAGCAGCGAGCACCCTAACCCTACACGTACAGCAACTCCTTGTTGTTCCTCGCTACCGATATGGTTTGTCACACCTTGGGGTCTCCACATCCTTTCTTTGCTAAAGATCAGGGATCCACATCGGCACGTTGGGGGATCGGGAAATAGAAGTACCGCACATTTTCCGCATATCAACTGTAGCTACTGCCGCTGCTGTATGTCGGACCTTGCCGTTGTGTACATCTCTCCGGCAGGACCTGGGGGGCTCGATGAAGTCGCGCGGTGCGCGATTGTGATGCCAGTACTTGCCTTTGGAGAAGAGATTGCAGCAAGTTGCCCAGAGAAAGAAGAAAACGACGAGCGGTTCAGCACGACACGACACCTGCCCACGGAACTCTTCATTCAGCCGATGAGACGCGCTGTGGGCGGATTTTGATGATTGTTTCCGAGAAGAGATTGCAGCAAGAACTTGCGGAGAGATCTGACGTGCCAACTGCCAAAACTGCCAATCAATTTTCTGTACCAGAGGTACATTGTCAGTCACGCTTTCTTGCGACCAGTTGGCCACACCCACTGCCATCACCCCCTCTCATCACACTCCTCTCCTCTTCTTCCTGCTTCTCCTCCTCTCACTTGGCAACGGCAGCACTTGGCAACGGCAGCAGAAACAAGAACGCAGATACTTTATTCCACAGGAACGATCCACTCATCGCGGAAGGAGCGTGAGTATCAGCTACCGTGTGTAGTCTACATCTACCTAAGCAGTTTTCGACTGAATAACCCTCTACATGTAGCCAGAAAGTATTGTGCGCTTGTTGTTCTTTTTGGTTCGGTTCCCGTGAAACGGATAGGACCTTTTTTGGTTTTCGGTAGCTGGTGGCCACGGGCGTTGTTCATGGAGGGAGTAGATGGCACCAGAAATAGTTCGGGTTGGAGGGGAGGGGTAAGGCCCACCGATCATGCCAGAAAAGAGCCGACATGGTCTGCAGCGCCGTGTGATGTGCCCATGCCGCTCCTGGGAATTGTGTCGATCTTCATCTTGACGAATCACGAATGAGCTGTTGTTTGTATGTATGTACATTAGTAATCTCGGATTTGAGACGCATCTAGATTTCGGAACGAAATCGAGAAGAGTCAGATATTCCAGAAAGGATGTTGGAAAATGACCCCACCTAGTTCAGTCCCCCTTTTCTCTCCCGAAATACGCCGGAGCAGAGGAGAAGGGGTATATTTGAGACGAGTGCAGCAGGCGGCAGTACGGTCTTTGCTGATTTCCCCGCCTAATGCGGGGGGATATTTCCAGTGGCCCTGCCCAGATGGGTCCCTGAAAGAGTGGAAGTACCCGAGGTGGTCCATGGTAGCTTACGAGGTTGATTTTGGTTCTTGTTCTTAGGTGGCCGCCGCTCTTCAAAAAAAAAAAAAAAAAAAAAAAAAAAAAAAAAAAAAAATCTCTTTGATTGACACCGGTACCTTGTAATGCAGCATGCGACTCTCGTCCATCTTGCCCAGTTCCCTCCCTTTGGCTTGTGGATGGCTTGTGCTTCGTCTCACAGGTCCCCACCCTGCCTCCGGGCGGCTGTGTCCAGTTTGTCGCGTGTTCGTCGTGCCAGACGAAAACGTGGGACATTACAACTATTGTTGGTCCTGCGGTGTTCAGCCTGCCCGCGGGCGTCCGGTACCGCGTGACCCCCAAGCGGCTCGGGTGTTGATCGATTTCGACGCGCTGCGCGCTCGGGGTGATCAGGTCCTCTCGGCCGCGTCTAACCGTCGTGCTCAACAGCGTAAGTGCGCCGTAGCGGACGGGTTCGACGCTTTCATACTTTCGGCGACTCAACAACGTCGGGGTTGGAAGCAGGCGTCGGACCGAGACGTGTTTGACTATCTCTGCTTCTTGGACACACAAGGTAGTGGTACCAAGTGGGTGCACGACAGGGCATGCCCTGGTGTCGGTACGACTCACGGCCGCGATTGCCTTCCAAACTCGCCATGTGCTAAGCGGTATGCTGCCGCGTCCATGCAGAAAGGGATCGTGTCCAAGCTGAAGATGGCGATGCAAGAACAGTTGGGAAAAGACAGCAGCTGGGACCCTGCCACGCGCTCGGGCAACCCCTGTTGTAGTCCTCTCGTCGACTCCTACCTCGTCTTCACGGGGGAGGAACAAAAACGTGTGGGTGTCGCTGTCAACCAGGCAGAGGCTATGTTACCGCACGTCCTCATCGATCTGTTGAGGGACATGCGCTCTCGCGCGCAGACTGCGTCCTCTTTGGCGGAACGTATTGAGCTCACCAGGGACGTCGCTTTGTTTTCGCTGGCGTTCGCCTCCATGCGGCGAGGCCATGATCTCTCCTTCACTATGGGATCGCAAGTTCTGCGGTTGCCCGCGGGGCAGGGTCTGATTTTCAACTTCCAATTCGGCAAGACCCTCCGCGACTCCGTTGATGCCGTGGTCGTGCGTCCGGACGTCGCTTGCCCGTCTATTTGTGCTGTAAGCAATGTTACGGCCTACATCAGTGCGGCGGAGGGTATTGGCTGGGATTTGTCCCAAGGACATCTGTTTCCTATCGTTCTGCTGGATGGAACTCGGGGCTGTGCTCCGCTTACGGCGGTTCAGATGACGGCTGCCCTACAAGGGCATCTGCGAGCGGCGGGACTGCCGCACCGCTACACTATGCATTCGTTCCGCGTTGGAGGTTCGGTAGCGCAGTCGCTTGACGGAACGGCGATGGACGCTATCATGAAAATTGCCGGGTGGCGTACGGAGAGTGTAGCGAAGCGATATGTTGGCGCCACTACTAGTGTGGGGGCAACGGGTTCCAAGAGGATCCGGAGCGAGCTGTACGCAGACTCAAACGTGTTGCCGTTGTCGGCTGACTTCACATGCGATTTCTCTGCGTGTGCTCGCCGCGAAAAATAAGAAAGTTTGGGTGGGCGAGACCTAGCTTAGAGGCGTGAGTGGTCAATAAATAAGATGTGACAGATCGGATAATTAACAAGAAAGTAATGGGCGGGACCACAGACCGGCGCAGGAGGCCTCACCCAACCAAATCCAATACTTACAATTGAATGATCTGGGTAAGGGATAAGAATACAACAGTAATCTCGGATTTGAGACGCATCTAGATTTCGGAACGAAATCGAGAAGAGTCAGATATTCCAGAAAGGATGTTGGAAAAATGACCCCACCTAGTTCAGTCCCCCTTTTCTCTCCCGAAATACGCCGGAGCTATATAGGAGAAGGGATATATTCGAGAGTCGTAACATGCCGCCTCGCAACACGCGGCGCGCCACGGCGGCGGCTTCGGCGGCTGCTTCTCCTACAACGGCTTCCTCAGCGGCGGCGCCTTCTTCCTCAGCGGCTGCTGCCCCGGCGGCGGCTGCCGCGGCCCCAGCGGCTGCCAGCGCGCCGATGGGACCGCTTTCCCCGCCTCCACCTGGGCTGCCTCCCCGGCCCGACCGCCAGACGGCCGCGTTTGTGGACGCGACCACGGCGGCCTACGCTCTGCCGTGCTACACGGCGCTGGTGCCGGGAGCCGGGGCAACGCTGGACCTTGGGCGGGTGTTCGACCGCAACCGGCTCGGTTGCGATCAGGGCACTGTGGAGGAGTTGGTCCTCCGTTTGGGTGAGGTGGCCACTCGGCTGCCGCCCCTTGCCGGGGCGGAGACCTACACGGCAGTTTTGGCGCGCGCCAGGAAGGTGGCCACTTCGCGGGCGGGCGACAAGTCCGTTGCCTATCGCCAGGCCGAGGCGAAGAAGCTCTTGGCCGAGTACACGGTGGAACTCGCGCTCCGCCATGGCCGCCTCTTGCAGTCAGAAGGCTGTGTGCTGCTGGAAGCAGTAGAGGACGTTGTTCTGCCTGCTCACTTCGGAGGTTCGGCGGCGCGGTCCGCGACGGCAGCGCCACCGGCGGCTGCTGTCGCCCCGGCCGCCGCCCCGGCGACGTACTTATCTGATGCGGAGCTGGCGCAGCGAATGCAAGCACAGATTGACCTGAGTGGGGGGCCGAGCGACAGCAGCGGGAGGGCGGAGAGCCCGCACGAGAGGGACGACCGCGAGCTGATCGCTCTGCTGACTCGAGCGCACGCAAAACCAGAGGTGCGCTGCTCAATATTCAATATTCTATAAAATATGCCAAGTGTTGAAAGTGATGAAAGTGTTCAAAAAAAAAAAAAAAAAAAAAAAAGGGGGCACATTTCTGTTGTTGTTGTTGTTGTTGTTGTTGTTGTTAGGTTGTGCGAATCCTCACGCCCTCTCGTGCATCTGAGGACGAGCTACACGCGCTTCTCTTTAGAAGACTACGATGAAGGTCTGGTCGTACCATACTGGTGGTTCACACTTCGATGTCGGGGGTGCATGTGTACTGTATGCACGTCGAAAAAGAAAAAAAAAAAAAAAAAAAATCGAAGCCCTTCTTGGCACGGATCTACATGTGTACATATATACTGAAGTATGTATTCTGCGGACACTAACAGAATGCGTGCCCACAACAACCAACCATGGCTATCTGGTGTTTCATGTTGCCGCTCTATTGATAAAGGCCTGCCGCTGTTGCCCGGTCCTCACATCGTACGTCATACCTTACGAAACATCATGAATGATTGGTGGCATACATATGTACGTAGCCCGTCCATAGTTCCCTCCATCTGTAGTGGCAGCTGCGGCAACACACACGCACAGCTTGTTGTGGTCCGTGACTACGGTTACACCTTCTGGCTGTTACCGCGGTGTGGTCATTTCACCGATGCCCGCTGCACACTCACATACAGTTGAAGGGTTGTCTACTGCATATTTTCCCACAATACCCTCACTAATACTGAAGCCTTTGAGAAAATACTTCGGATGTACTCCCACACGCACCGATGAGGTTGTTAGTCTATGCCTCACCGCTCCGCTGTTGGCTGTTACATTCTGGTGTCGGACCGTCGGTAGATTTGTTTGTCACAAATGTTGGCTGTTACACGCCATTGTGTAGCCATCATTGCACAAGCAGTTGCCTCATGACGAAATCCCTGCGAGACACGCCGATGTTTTGCCCGCAGCAGATTCTGCCTTTAGCATACGCCGATATGCTTGCGACCGTCAGTAGATTTGTTTGTCACAAATGTTGGCTGTTACACGTCTTTGTATAGCCATCATTTCACAAGCAGTTGCATCATGACGAAATCCCTGCGAGACACGCCGATGTTTTGCCCGCAGCAGACTCTCTCTGCCTTTAGCATACGCCGATATGCTTGCGACGTCGGTAGATTTGTTTGTCACAAATGTTGGCTGTTACACGCTATTGTGTAGCCATCATGCACAAGCAGTTGCCTCATGACGAAATTCCTGCAAGACACGCCGATGTTTTGCCCGCAGCAGACTCTGCCTTTAGCATACGCCGATATGCTTGCGACCGTCGGTAGATTTGTTTGTCACAAATGTTGGCTGTTACACGTCTTTGTATAGCCATCATTGCACAAGCAGTTGCCTCATGACGAAATCCCTGCGAGACACGCCGATGTTTTGCCCGCAGCAGACTCTGCCTATAGCATACGCCGATATGCTCGCGACCGTCAGTAGATTTGTTTGTCACAAATGTTGGCTGTTACACGTCTTTGTATAGCCATCATTGCACAAGCAGTTGGCCTCATGACGAAATCCCTGCGAGACACGCCGATGTTTTGCCCGCAGCAGACTCTGCCTTTAGCATACGCCGATATGCTTGCGACCGTCAGTAGATTTGTTTGTCACAAATGTTGGCTGTTACACGTCTTTGTATAGCCATCATTTCACAAGCAGTTGCCTCATGACGAAATCCCTGCGAGACACGCCGATGTTTTGCCCGCAGCAGACTCTGCCTATAGCATACGCCGATATGCTTGCGACCGTCAGTAGATTTGTTTGTCACAAATGTTGGCTGTTACACGCCTTTGTATAGCCATCATTGCACAAGCAGTTGCCTCATGACGAAATCCCTGCGAGACACGCCGATGTTTTGCCCGCAGCAGACTCTGCCTTTAGCATACGCCGATATGCTTGCGACCGTCGGTAGATTTGTTTGTCACAAATGTTGGCTGTTACACGCTATTGTGTAGCCATCATTTCACAAGCAGTTGCCTCATGACGAAATCCCTGCGAGACACGCCGATGTTTTGCCCGCAGCAGACTCTGCCTATAGCATACGCCGATATGCTTGCGACCGTCAGTAGATTTGTTTGTCACAAATGTTGGCTGTTACACGCCTTTGTATAGCCATCATTGCACAAGCAGTTGCCTCATGACGAAATCCCTGCGAGACACGCCGATGTTTTGCCCGCAGCAGACTCTGCCTTTAGCATACGCCGATATGCTTGCGACCGTCGGTAGATTTGTTTGTCACAAATGTTGGCTGTTACACGCTATTGTGTAGCCATCATTTCACAAGCAGTTGCCTCATGACGAAATCCCTGCGAGACACGCCGATGTTTTGCCCGCAGCAGACTCTGCCTATAGCATACGCCGATATGCTTGCGACCGTCAGTAGATTTGTTTGTCACAAATGTTGGCTGTTACACGCCTTTGTATAGCCATCATTGCACAAGCAGTTGCCTCATGACGAAATCCCTGCGAGACACGCCGATGTTTTGCCCGCAGCAGACTCTGCCTTTAGCATACGCCGATATGCTTGCGACCGTCGGTAGATTTGTTTGTCACAAATGTTGGCTGTTACACGCTATTGTGTAGCCATCATTTCACAAGCAGTTGCCTCATGACGAAATCCCTGCGAGACACGCCGATGTTTTGCCCGCAGCAGACTCTGCCTATAGCATACGCCGATATGCTTGCGACCGTCAGTAGATTTGTTTGTCACAAATGTTGGCTGTTACACGCCTTTGTATAGCCATCATTGCACAAGCAGTTGCCTCATGACGAAATCCCTGCGAGACACGCCGATGTTTTGCCCGCAGCAGACTCTGCCTTTAGCATACGCCGATATGCTTGCGACCGTCAGTAGATTTGTTTGTCACAAATGTTGGCTGTTACACGTCTTTGTATAGCCATCATTTCACAAGCCGTTGCATCATGACGAAATCCCTGCGAGACACGCCGATGTTTTGCCCGCAGCAGACTCTGCCTATAGCATACGCCGATATGCTTGCGACCGTCGGTAGATTTGTTTGTCACAAATGTTGGCTGTTACACGCCTTTGTGTCGCCATCGTGCACAAGCAGTTGCTTCATGACGAAATCCCTGCAAGACACGCCGATGTTTTGCCCGCAGCAGACTCTGCCTTTAGCACACGCCGATATGCTTGGCGACCGTCGGTAGATTTGTTTGTCACAAATGTTGGCTGTTACACCGCCTTTGTATCGCCATCATTGCACAAAGCAGTGCCTCATGACGAACTCCCTGCGAGACACGCTGGTGTGGTTTCTTTAGTTAGAGTCCCCCCCCCCCCCCCCTTGGTGGCTGTTACCCACCGTTAGAGGTGACGGCTGCACGGATGTGGTTATTCATCGTCTCACAGCTGCTGTTGCTGTGATGAATTGGTGTCGTTGCGGCACGCCGCTGCGGATGTCCTGCCGCTACGTCCCATTGGGTGTACACGCGTTGTACCACTACGCCAGTACAATTAC
>FN649734.1:1208536-1222202 GCA_000310025.1 Ectocarpus siliculosus
CTCCCCCACAGACGTAGCTTGTTGAGTAGCTTTGTGCGTGGGTGCCTCGGCTTTTGTTTCCCGTAGTGGGAAACAAAAGGTGCCAGCAGCTGGGTACTGCCAACGGTCAAAATGTAGAAACTATCCGCGGGCGTGAAAGCCCTTCTACGTGGTGGAGCGTGGAAGCTCGTGTATAATATAGTTGTGGCGTGGAAGCCGGGTGGCGTGGTGGCCCTGATGTAAAGGTATATTTAGGGACGTGGGAGTCCTGAAGGCGTGGAAGCCGGGTTGGCGTGATAGCCGGAGTATGGGCGTGGAAGCCGGGGTTGGCGTGAGAGCCGGAAAAAGGACTTGATTATACACAGAAAAAGGAAGTGAGGAACCACAAGCCACGCACACAAATTCCGTTGTAGACACCCATACCCTCAAACCTGCAATATGTGATAAAGTTGGTACCACCAAATCTAATCCATAGCAACCATTGAACCCCCAAACTCCCCGCTCCATCTGCTCGGGAAATTCTTGCTCGCAATAATCTGTTGATGCTGTGAGTACATCCAACATAACTTATGTTATGAAACGAACTGCTTGGTATGAATTTACTTTTCAATGACTATAATATGATGTTTCGAGTTGTTTGCAGAAGATAGATGATGTTGATGCATTTTTGTTTCTTCCTGGATCAAATTTGTACACACGGGGGACGAAAATGACGCGTCCCCATGTTTTTTCGGCATTCTTTGGCGGAAAATATCCCTGAACACAGGTAGGTGCACCATAACAACCACACGCAACCGATTGTTGTTTATTTACATTGTTCGCAAGGTCAAGCACCCTCCGAATAGGCGGTATGCAATTATTTTGGGGTATTGGTGGCCATTGAGCCACTCTGCTCGCGTACGACTGTTTTTCTGCCCGATTTTCGGTGCACGGCAAACTTTACAGTCTTGAATCGAGCGACAGGACTTGTAAACGCGTCGTTCTCCATCCGAAACCGATTGCCGTCACCCTTTCCTAGAAAACGGCGGTTGCCAAACCGATTTTGTTTTATACCCTTCTGAATATGGACCATTCGCAAATATGTATGGTGAGATGCGAAAAGGTGGTAAATATCAAAATAAAATGCTGTAAGTACATGATGAGTACCTCGCCGATCCGAACAAATTTAGGCTTAAACGAAGAAGAGTGAGTCTTATCAACACCATGAACCTTTCTTTTTATGGTGATATCTACTTCGCCCACCACATATCGCTAGTGAGTGGGGCCTAATTGGCTCTGGGGTTTAGTAGGTACATCTACGTCTGGAACTACTGCTGTAGCATGTAGTGAATCGGATGGATTGTCTACCGCGGAGCACACAAATATGTTGTAGTTGTGCCCCGCGTGCAGGCCCACCTTGCTTGTTGGTTTGCAAAGAATGCCCACGGGCGCACTAGTTCGAAGGTGTACCGATTCTGGTAAAAGCCAATCGACGGATGAATACCCTACGAATCGGGTCCTCATTAACACTCTCACCCACAGAATATACCCTCAACTGGCAGCCTTCCACACTACTGACAGTCTTCCCAAACGACCCATGGGACCCCCATGGGTCACCCATGGGCTCTTCAAGGGCTCTTCACGGGCTCTTCATGGCCCGTCCATTGGCCGCCCATGGGCGGCCCATGAAGTTCCCACCGTGGGCACTTCCTCAACCTAGAACGTCGCCACCGGCATATCAGCCTAGAACCTAGCCACCTGCGCATCAAACTAGAACTTAGCCACCAGCGCCAACTTAGCGCGTATCGTGTGGGCTTGGGGTTAGGGATAGATAGGGTTAGCGTCAGGGTTATTTGCCGTTATTGTGCTCGTTCTTCAAGAAGATAGTCTATTGTTTAGGTACACTGGTTCGGTCGAAGGGCTCTCATTGGCCGACCATGGGCTTTCCATGGGCTGCCTGTGGGCCTAACGGAGTGCCCATGGGTAACCCATGGGTGACCCATGGGTGACCCGTTGGTGATCCGGTGGTGACCCATGGGAGTGCCATGGGAGTCCCATGGGTCGTTTGGTAAAACTGTAGAAAGTGGGAACCTCTTGTGGCCAGGACGGGTAATTCGATGGAAGTGTGACTAGGTTCTTCGTAGAATCGAACCCAAGAAGTGTTGTCAGGACTGACATACATTTTGTCCATGGGAAAATGTCCAAGGCAGGAGAAAAATGTGCGCACAAGGAGATTCGAACAAGTATGTATCCTGCTGGCGTCGTATGCGAAGGTGTACCGATTCTGGTAAATGTATATCGACGGATACCCCGCGAATCGGGTCCTCCTTAACACTAGGGGGCGATTCTGCATGTCGGCATGTGGACCCTCGCCTCACACAAAAAATATTCCACGAAGAGGCCAACGGCGTGTTTCCCGGCACGCATACAGTATGTCGAAATCCGTCCATGGTGGGAACGTGGTTTCGAATTTTGGTGTTGTCATCACATTGACCACGAATTGTTTTTTTCTCTCGCGAAAAGCTGTTGCCCCGTCCTGCCAAGACGCTTCATAATAAACTCTTTCTGTCGCGTACAGCTTGTTTGTTATCTGGGCGATGTCGCAGGTTGACAAAGGACGGTTGTGGCTCTCACTGCTCTTGTGTTGGCAACCAATCGTTGGCGATGAGAAGGTCGGTCGGAAATATACACTTTCCTCCTCCGCGGAAGAACGTGACTCGCACTTGCTCGCATGCATGACGGCTGTGAAATCTCGCTCCCCGAAAATTTCACGCTGATGCCGCGGCCTTCCCACTGTCCCGTATGTATACCATCCCATTTCATCGTTTTGTTGTCGATGTGCTACATTCACAGGAACCCAAACAACCTTCGCCAAGATGAAGACGTCATCGACGTTTGCGCTGCTCCTACCTCTGCTATACATCGCCCACGCCAACCCTCAGGGTGGAGGTAACAGCGAAAATCACCCTAGCATGTTTCGACATTACGAATCAATTTCATAGGTGGGTACACCAAGACCTTGGGGAAATTTGGTATCATCGAATGCACTGAGTTCACCGCGTGATATACTACGCGCCGGACGTCGGAGAGGAACTGTCGATTAAAGACAAACACCCGAACCCTTCGGATCACAACAGAAAGCCTATAGCGGTTGTCCGAAGTAGTCCGCCTTGAGGAGTTTCCCACCATTCCACTTTCTTAACTCCACCACCCCATGCACCTGCCCGTCCTCTGGCGAACATTTCTACGCACTTTCGGACCTCCAAGGCAACAGCTGTGGTGGAAGTGGCCTGGGTCTGAATTGCCCGTGCAATCCGATGGACGACAAGTGTTT
This sequence comes from Ectocarpus siliculosus, assembly GCA_000310025.1. Lineage (NCBI taxonomy): Eukaryota > Phaeophyceae > Ectocarpales > Ectocarpaceae > Ectocarpus > Ectocarpus siliculosus. The sequence goes on from FN649734.1 coordinate 1,211,829, forward strand.
AGGTCGCTCTGGAAAGCTGAAGTGTTGCACTGAAGTATTCCCCCACGTGTGCAGGAATCCGGATCCAGGCGCTCCCGCGGCACGCGCCTGCGGTGAGTTTATTCGATCCGATATCGTGCGGAACCTGTGTTGCAAGATCGTGCTGCTACTTGTTCCGTAATTTTTACGACATACATACATTCGTGGCTGACTCGCTCTGTGTTCTGGTCCGGGGAAGTTTCACCTGGCGCTCTAATGTGCAGCTATTATTGTTAGGTCTATTCTGGATTCCGAATCACCACTACTGTACTGCTGTAAGTCCTTGGTCCCGAGCGAGTTCTGGTCGTGTCAGCGCGTTGCCTGGGCCGTCAGCATCGTAAATGCAATGCACCGTGTGAACCTTACGTAGGCTATAGCTAAAGTCTGTAACGGTTTGAAGGGCTCGCAGCTGGCTTATACTTCGCCGACTGCAGTCACTCATCGATCCAATGAACGTTGGAAACTCGCAAGACTTGAACACAACAAGGGGCCTTGTACGTGTACCCCCGTCTGACGGAATTGTCTGTGTAGGGGACCCGCACATGACGGGCTTCCTTGGCCAAAAATTCGATTTCACGGGAGAGGACGGCGGCTACTACGCGGTCATCAGTGACTTCCCGAACTTGCACATGAACATGGTGAGCCTCGATATATCCTCGTGTGAATTGAGGCGAGTGACATAGTGAGCCGAGGCCTTGATGCCCGAGAAGATATGGGGCGGGCTAGTGAAGCTGCTGAGGACCATGACGGATGCTCGTGTAATCCTGCGAGGCATAGTGGGGAGGGGTGGCGCAAATTTGAACATTCGATCCGGTGTGTAGACCATGTCGTCGATGATTGGTGCCCGCTATGCGATTGATGTGCATGCCGTGGTGAAGCCCCCGTGATGCGACGTGTTGTAGCCTCATGGCACGATGGCCGCATAGTTTGACTTTTCTCAACAGAAACTGCTGTGAGTCCTGATGCGAGATGTCGTTGGTCCATGGCGCGATGACCGTAATGTTTGACTTTTCTCACCAGGAACTGGGACGAGACAATGAGGCGTTGCCGCAACCAACCCCGAACGGCCCGAAAAACTATTTCGTGTTGCCCCGCTATTGCTCGCCCGCCAGCGCGTCACGAGTCCGGTCCCCTCTTTGCCGGAGATCACGTACATCACCGGTCTATCTCTTCTTACCACCGACGCGGACGGACAAATCCACAGCGTCGTCATCGAGGTCAAGAACCCGCACGACATCGAGAGCTCCTGCCCCGCCGGGGTGTCCCCCTGCCTCGCCGACGGGTCCCTGAGGGTGATCCTCGACGGGAAGGAGGAGCTGTCTGCCCCGGCGTCCGTCGCTCTGTCCGATGACGTCATCGTGACGGCGGCCAACCTCCCGGGGGAATGCCGTTCGTTCGGGTTTGAAACGTACTGGGAGCGCAAGAAGCTCGAGAATGCCCTCCACGGCCGTCACCTGGGCGAGCAGAGCATGGGGGCGTGGGTACTCGGGGTGAGAAACCGGAGTTTTCGTATCCTCCACAGTGCGTTTGGACGCGTTGCGGGTGGGGGCGTAGACTACACGTCGTGCTGGCACGCAATCCCCCTTTTCTTTGTTCCCGTCATTGGAGTGTAGCACACAATTGTTTTTGAAGTGTCATGTTACACAGCACGAAGGCTTTACACCTCATGCAGCGACTCTGAGGGTCGTCTTTGGAGATGTACATGCCATTGATGAATTCTCTTATTTTTGCCGTTGGTCGTTCGTTTGTCAGGACCCAACGGCTACGAACATGAACGAGTGCATCGAGTACGTTGCGCGCGCCGAGGCACAGGCAGGGGGCCTCTTCGCCCACCAGTCCGAGCACGCCTCGTTCCAGATCGTGACCCCCACGGCCACGGTTCGCCTGAGCCACGGTCGTCTCCACCAGATTGCGACCCGCGACCCCACTGACCGGTTCGACCTTCCCGACCACACCACTTGGCAGATGAACTTGGGTATCGACCACATCGACGTAAGCTCCACACACGCCTCGAAAACGCAATAGTCGGATCGAATGGCTTCTAAACTTAAAAAAGTCGTGTTTCCCTTAACGACACCAAAATCATGGAAACTCCCTCGGCTAAGGACAGCTGAGTTTTCACGGGCATGATGGCACGCAGAATGTACAACATCAGGAGGAGCGCTTCCCCGGCATAAGGACACTTGTATTAAAGACAAAAAAACGGGTGTGTGTGTCCTTGACCGAATGCTACCCTCTGCCTCCTCCTCCGGTCCGTCGTCCTCTCTCGCACGGGAAAAACGCATCTTCTTGTATCCGTCCATCTTCGCAGGTGAGCGACTCCGCTACCGGGATCCTCGGTGAGACTCCACCCCGACCAAGGACGCCTATGGCCAGGACATAATGACCGGCATGGACGCCATCCGCGGGTCCGAGGAAGACTGTGAGTCGCGGATAGCACGCATAGTCGGAGATTTGGGTAGCGTGATATGTGCTTCGGCGACGGCGTAGGCTAATCCTTGCCCCTCGGGATATTGGTATGCCCGAACCCTGTAGAATCTCGAGGATTGTCATCCGCTCTGCCCCAGACTCCGATATGTATCCCCCATGAGGCACCTTGTGTTGTCGGCTGTTAAGCATATTTTGACCGAGGTTGCATGAGTCACACTTTCACACACTCAAGGTTCCACACCCGTGTGTGGTAGTTGATCATGGCATCAAAATCGCCACTATTATCGGACAGTGTTAAGATATACCGCACCCGTTGAAGTTTGAGCGGAATTCTATGGACGGAGCCCCCGCTCTCATCGCAGGGTGCAATATCTCGTGGCCACAAACACACAAGCGCAAGTAGCCTGTGTACCACAGGCATAGAGGGTGGGGTGCAGGTTTAATGACCCGGGAATATTTTCGTATCCGATACCGGCGTCACTATCCCAAATCCGGTACTACACTCCCATGTTCGTGTTCACATGTTCGCATGCGAGGCAATTCCAAAAAGGTAGGTGTGAGAACCGAAGCGATGAAGCTGGTTTGTGATTCGCCATTTTCCTACATGTGGTACCAACCTCTCTGTACGCTGTGAAGAGTGTCTCTGGAGAAACTAGCCGTATTTCGTTCGTTGTCAAACAACACAGTTGTAAGAATAGAGACCTCACGACTCAACAACCCGAACCGTCCTCCCACCCCTCCGCCTAACACGAATCACTCTTTCTCCATGTGGACATTTGTTCAAATGTCGGGCAGACCGCGTCACGGGCCCCCTCGATGTTACCTTCGCCATGGACACAATCGAGCTCTAGCTTCACGGCCAGGATCCACCATGCACTCAGGGGTGCACGTGGGTCCCCTTCGTTGAACTCACTGTTAGGCCCACAACCGTGGATCCCAAACCTTTTGGTCAGTAGGATTCCCGTATCCATGCTTTGCCAGGCTGATCCGGCGATGTATGATCTACAGGTTTCGTACGTAGGAGGCGTTAGGCAGAGGTGTCTAGAAACGTGTTTGTAGGCTTCTCAAGCGCTCCACATAGCAACTTGTTGGACAATCGAACGTCATTGACGGCGATCTTTGCCCCCGCCCACTCAAAAAGGGCTCTTTTCCTCTCTCTCTCGGTAGAACGCTTGTCGGCAGTTGAGGTGGAAGTGGTAGAACTACATGGGGGCGTGGCCTGAAGTGCACGTCACGGCGCCCCTTGCCGGACTTTGATGACATTCTGCAGGTTCAAGGCCGTATGTAATATCCATGGGCTACATGTTGTTGACTAGTTTTTGCGTCAACGTAGGTGTCCAATCATCATATCGTTATGTCCATTGCTCCCATTGAGCCCATGGGCGTACATTGCTGTTTCCTGAGTTGGTTTGCAGGGGGTAATTTCTTCAGGCGGGACTTCGATGTTCCTGGCTCTTCTCGTCCTGCCAGTATGTAGAGAGAGGTACTTTTTCATATGGGTTCGAAGCGAGGTCAGTGTGTCAAATAGCCTGTTGTAAGATGATGGTTGTATGTCTAAGCCGTAGATTGAGAGACAACAGGAAACTGCGGGCTGGTTTCCTCGGATGAATCTTGGTGTTGTTGGAGATGTGATATTCTCCAGTAGTAGTGACATGGAATTGCGTGACGGATGGATGTGGTGGATGCTATCGTGCGATGACTCTCTCTCGCGGTCTGCACCATTTTTATGTACTGTAATACAACACCTTCCTTCCGATCTCGGTCCACACTGGCCGAGTTGCCTTGTTCCACACACACACACAAGCTTCGGCCTACCCGATTCACCTATAGCACAGGGGAGATTGGATAGAGCCAGCTGCAGCGTGAGTATCACAGCTGCACCCCCGCCGCGCCTACCGGAATCGCTATAATAGCCCGCTCGGAGATTCGACTAGTGATTTTTAGGCCTGACGGACGGATGTCGTGATGTATTCCTCCTTTTGCGTGGTGCTTCTCTTGCGGTTTCCACACCACCCTCTGGTACCACTTGCCGAGCCACCTTTCTCAATACTGTGTCACAATGGCATCGTTAACTCGGTGTCAAGTGTCCATCCTAGGCTGAGACATCGCGCTTCTTACTTTGGAGAGCCGATTTACTCATTCGATATTTGATTGCGCAGCTCATATCCTAAAAAAATGGCGATGGGAAGAGAACGCCCACCCAAGCCGTGCAATGATGTAACGCGCTCGCAAACCCGCACGGGCGCAAGGTGCAATGAATCCACCATGGTTTTGTCGGGCGTTGGTTCGGCAGTCGATTCCTCTTCAGCACCCTCTCGCCGTTCAGCGACAGCCGCGTTCTCGCCCAGTCCCAGCCGCTAGGCCGTGCGGGAAATGGTGCTGCGTGTGTACAATCGGTAACGTAGTCGTCATCCATTTTCTGAAACAGCGATGGCGACAAAGAAAGTGAACAACGAGATTCCATATCCCTCATGCCCATTTTCCCACTCGTGTGGGCTCAACATCGGAGGAATACATATCCACCAAAAATTACTGTAAGTGTTTCAATTGGTTGTTTCCGAGCATGACGTATGATTAATGAAGAAACGATGAACTTTTTAGCATCATCATTAGCGAAAAAATTCGACCGAAGGTGAAGAATTCCCACATCCACATGTATGAGTTACGCAATGCTTCTCGTCGCGAGGCCATCGCGTCGCCCCCGCCCGTAAAAACGACTTTGCCGCGTGCAAACTACGAAACCGATCATGCGCGCTCGTATGTGGGCGGGGCTCCTCCGTTTGCGGGTCTTCCTTCATCCTTGCGGGCACAGTCAAACATCGCACAACATCACAATCAAGACATTTCTCAGACCATTCACAAAATATGATCTGGAGCCATTGCTCCGATATCCTAGGTCCTGGAGGGTACGTACATGACAAGTTTCATTCTGCGCGAACTACTACATACTATACGCCCAACGCCTTTCCTTGGTGTTCGGCGTAGGCGCCACCGGCAATGACGCCGGACCCCAGCCATTTGATAGATCTCCCCGATAGGACTGGCTGGCTGGTAGCCTCTGAGACGCGCGTTGGCTTTCAACGGGGCGCGGACCTGATTGTGAATGTGCAACGATTCCGCACCGACACTGCTGCCTTGTTTACCTGTCAGCCGGGGGAGAGGCAAGATCGACCGCGCCAAGTTTTTCCACGACAGCGTAGTACTGCAACCACTCGAGGGTGGGCGTGAGAACATGGAAACCCCTTGAACGCAGTTTGAATACTGTCCGGGCGTGTGTGATGGGTCTTTAAACGATCGGCCTGACCTTTGCTTCCTCTCTTGCGCCCAGCACGAAATCCATCACGCGGTTAACTCAGTGATGCATTTGACGAGTAGAGACGACCTTGAAAATACTGGGTCTTGGTTTTCCAGGTGTCAAACTTGCTTCGCATCCTCGAGCCCTTCAACGGTTTCACTCATCTTTCCCCTCGAAGGTGCGGCGCTAGCGGCATAGACAGCAAGGGCACGCGCAGCGCGAGTAGTACAGATCGCATCTTCATCGTGGCGAAGGCGAGAATGTTTCTGTCAAGATGCGAAGCATGTCGACATCCAAAGGATGATGAGGTGGAGAATTTAAGGGCCATAGACGGTGCGACATGGGCAACGCCGCTGGGTAGTGAGCAACGTATGCCGGTCATTTTCATCCGCGGACGAGGGAATGTATTTTGATCAAGCTTCTCGTGGTCAATAAGTACAGATCGCGTCTTCATTGTGGCGAACGTTTGAACGTTTCCGTGAAGATATGAAGCACATCCATATCGAAACGATGATAAGGGACGGTATTCACGGGCGAAAGAGAAGGGGGGGAGATATGGGCGAAAACACCTGGGAGTGATGTTTGACAGCAGCAACGCATGCCGGGCACGTTCGCCCGCCGGTGCGAAAAGAGGTTGTTGTCGAGCTTCTCAACTCGACAAGAAACAATTGTTTACAACAGTATGACGCAAACAACGACAAACATCATTAAGGCAACGATGGTACAAGTGGGGAAACAGAGGCCACCGCCACAGTTTTGCACACTTGGAAGAATGGGTAAGGCGTTCGGAACGAGACGTGTCTGGTGCTTGAAAGGCTGGACGTGCTCTCCTGCATAGAGGACAACACACCGAACCAACAAGAAGAGCCTATATTTTATCAAACCCGAACTGAAACTGATTCCAACAGGATGAGATTCTTCTCGGAAAATATCGCCAAACCATGCTCTGACACGCAATTCATGACTCGGAGGGGAGAAATAGGCCCCTCACCGGCTTTGCCGCCCCCTCCCCGAGGGAAGCCGGGCCAGATCATGGCTAAGACAAGGGTCAGATTCGACCTGCTTTGAAATAGGGTACCAGAGCGCGGCTTCAAATATAGATGCTTTCCCCGTGGGCCACACAGCCGATATATCCCCAAATTGCGTCCGTACTTCATATGTACAGTATTATCTTTTCTCTCGAATGGGCAGAAAGTCCTTGTTTGCAGAACCTTTTGACAGTCGTCGATAGGATGGTCCGTAATAACTTCTCTCTTCGTCAATTCATAGGTTAATCCAGCAACAGCCACGCCAGCCATGCCACACTCATTTCTCACGGTTGGTTTCGCATGATTAAGAAGCAAGCAAGGGGGCTGGAAGTTTTGCCGGTCTCGCCCGTCCCCTCCTCTCTCACATCTCTGTACTTACACCTTCCGATTGGGTCACGCCGCCCACTGGGGGTAGGTTCTTTCAATGCCCTACACTACATGTAGTTTTATTCTCAGGTGATAGCGCCGCCTTTCTGTGCACTTCTACCCGTTCCGTTCGTGTATGTACAAGTGGTTGGTGCAGCTCGGTTGGTGCATATTCAAGTGATCGCGCGCGGAAGCCGCGGTGTGTTGGATCCAGAGAGAGGAAGTACTATGCCTGAAGGCGGCCTTATTTTTTTCTGCGTTTCTTTATTTCACTGATTTTAATGGGAGCATATAGTTACAAGAATAGAACAAGTATGGAAACGTTTCTCGCATCGTTTCCCATGTGCGATCTTCATGGGAGCAAAAAGCTGCGAACGTTTCTCGCGACAAGAGTGTCGCACAAAAGACTCGCGGCGAGACTTCCGCCAATCCAGGGCCAAGCACCTACGACTACCACACACACACGTAGACCCCCTCTCCAGCTTCGATTGGAAGGCACCTTGTTCACCGATACTTCGACGAATACTAAACGAGTTGCCTTATGAATGGTATCTGGAAGGAGGTGTTGTCATGGGCTGTTGGGCAACGCCAAGCTTGGCGCCGTGAGATGCCGAATGCGCCTGGAAAAAGGTTTGTGTGGACGCACGACTGTCAACGGTCGGGAGCGGTTAGTTCAAGTTCGGTGTCTTTGACCGCGACGGGTTTGGTTTTCCACCGATGACTTTCCGAAGGAGGAAGCAACAGCTGCAGCAATGCCACTCCGAGGGAGGTAGCTCCACCCGGCACATTTCTGGTACCAGGTTAGATGCCATGAGTGTGAAGAACAAAGGTCGCAACTACCCTCTCCCACACTCCCTGTCCGGTTTCTTCGCCGTGTGGTATTCATGAATAATTAAAAAAAGAAATCACGCCTCCGCATTCTACCGGTCCCGTGAAGGAACTCCCTTCGCCCCACAGCGAACGTGCAACAGAAGTGTTACTGACAAAAGTTGTCGACCAAAAGTTGCAAACAAACCTGAATTTTTATCTCGCAACCTTTTGCTCCCTGTCTGTTCCCCCAGTAGAATTCTTTCGAACGAGAAGAAGAAGCTGTCTTTTCCGAGCGAAGAACCACGAAATGATACTCGCTCTAGATAGCCTAGGCTTTACGTGACGTTGGGGCTACCTAGGGCGCTCGTACCGCAACGGGGGTGTAGTCGTCTGTCTACAGCAGAGAGAGAGAGAGAGAGAGAGAGAGAGAGAGAGAGAGAGAGAGAGAGAGAGAGAGAGAGAGAGAGAGAGAGAGAGAGAGAGAGAGAGAGAGAGAGATATCGTTGTATGCTGCACTGTCGTCGAAGAAATCACCCAACGGTTGCGATCGACCCGATCGGCCAGCTCATTTTCCATACGTGTCTGTGTGCGTGTGTTTATTGGGTTTTTGGTGGGGCGCAGGAAGTAGATATGGGATTAAAGTGGAAGGCACTTTACCAGCCGCATCACTCTTCGACGTCTGACTGCCCATGCTTCGCATTTTGGTGTAGAACCGAAAACGATGGAAAAAACTTAAAAAAAGAAACTTGTGCGGTGGAGATATTGAGCCGCATGTATGTGCAAATCGTCCTTGTATTGGTTAAGACCAAATCATGGGCATGAAGTCCACATCCACACTACATGCTCGACAGGAAGAGAAGCACGTCAGTACAACACAAAATTGAGCAACCAACGCTCATTTTCTTCTTTCATTCACAGAACAATTTGATTGTTTATTGCCGGTCGCCCCGGTGGTCTAGTGGTAACCTCGGAACCGCTAGTCGCAAAGCCGTGAATTCGAATCCCAAAGGGGTGAAAAAATCACAATTTCGCGGGTAAACGCGAAGAACAGCTGACAAGCTCTCGTGAGTCCCAAACTTCGACGTTAGCACCGTTGACGAGGGAGGCGGAAGGTTGTGTTGGATGTACAACCTGGTGTTTTGTCAGAACGGTTAGAAATATCCAAGTAGGCAATGAAGGAATAATATACCTCGGTATAGGCAGGTGTAACGGAAATAAAAATAAAGGATTGGAGAAAAGAAACGACAAAGACTCTTGCCCACAACAGAAGAAGCATCCTCACCCAAAAGAGCAGACAAGCAGACCAGGACGAGTAGTGACGAGTACAGAGGAGGAGGAGGTAGACAGAGAAGGAGAGCAAGCGCATCGTCGGGTTTTTTTCTTACACAAGAGCAACGCCGGCTGACCCTGCTGGGCGCGGACTGGCGGGGTCCTATGCCGAATACGGTACCGCTGGGGACGTTGACACCGATGTGGCGGCGCGACGACGAGGAACAAGAGAGAGGAGGCCGGAGGGGGAAGGAACCGGGGCCCGCGGGCGCGGGATGGAGGTGAGAGGAGGAGGTCGTCCAACCAGGGTGAGAGGATGGGCAGCATGGGGGAAGGGACGAGAACTTTGAGGGTCAAGTCTCGGCGACAACCATCAGCGTATTCAGAGAGGAGATCGCGCCACGCAGGATTCAGGCAGGCGCGTTCCCTTTCCCCCACAGTAGCCAACTATCGATCGCGATCAATCCCCGTCGTTCGTCAGCCTCCCGGATCCATCAAGCACGCACCACAATTCAACCCCCCACGGACGAAACAACGATTCCCGCCGGCACCGCGGGAGTTCGAATGATATGCGGCAGGGGGGAAAGGGGGGGATGAAAGCACGGGGGGCGTCTGAACCGGCGCGGACGGGGCAGGGGACAATGGGCAGCAATGGCAAGAGGTGAGGGCAGCGGGAGGAATGTACAGCAGGCCGGGTGGGGAGATCGAGCAGCCGCAAGCACCACCAACATACAGTACAGCAGCAGCGGTAGCGGCAGCAGCAGGAGTAGCAGCAGCAACAGCAGCAGCAGCAGCACGACAGGCTGCCACCCCCGCCGCCGCGGCAGCAGGTGCAAGGGGCCACGCATCACGACGGAGCCGGCGGTGCGGTGAGTGCGCCGGCAGCAGGAGCGTCGGCGGGCTGGGGGATCGACGGCCAGCAAACAAGGGTGGTGGGGTGGAGGGCCGCCGGCCGGCGCGGTGGGAACTTGGGGGGACGAGGATATGGAGAGAGAGAGTGGCGTAGTTCCCTACGCGTGCGCCAGCAGCAGCAACAGTATCAGCAGGAGCGGGTATGCAGCAGCATCAGTAATTAGAGCAGCAGCAGCCGCAGCAGCAGCAGCAGCGGCAGCTCCATTACCAACCAGCACCGCCTGGTGGGTTACATTGATGCCGGGA